>CM076576.1:854454061-854817709 GCA_034641835.2 Pinus albicaulis
CCAGCCTAGATCCATCTAACTCTGGATCTATCATGCGCCGAGAGGGATCAAATCTCTCGAGGTGCAAACCTATATTTTGAGTGCAAAACTTGAGGAAAGGTTTGCACCTCGAGAGATTTGATCCCTCTCGGCGCATGATAGATCCAGAGTTAGATGGATCTAGGCTGGTTCCAGTCGGAGGCATCAACGTCACATTTTTCAGATTATTAAATTTTTTGTATATTTTTGAGATGTAAGATGGATCTAGGTTGGTTTCAGTAGTGTGCTGCCAAGGAAAATCTATCAAATATATGATTAATTTTATCAGTAATATGTAAATATATCAAATATTAATATAATCATTTTAAATATGCTAAATATTTCTGAGATTAACTTGGTCATTTTAATTTTAAATTTTGTTAGTTACCTCAGTTCGTTGAGATGATAACTATTGTTAATAACTATAATGATGAAAAATGATGAAATATTTTTCTAAAATGCAAAGTGACAATAATAGTGTTGAAAGATAGAAAATGTGAATAATAAGAGCGTACTCATGTTACAATCAATCTCAAATTATTTTCTTAATGCATATTGTTAATCCAATCACTTTAATATTAATGTACCATCATATATCCAATTACATCAAATCATAAATCAACATATACATTGAAATCAATGCATTTAATGCAATCAATCAAATAAGATTAGAAAATAACTTCTACATTGAAATCAATGCACCTAATGCAATCAATCAAATAAGATTAGAAACCAACATCTACACTGAAATCAATGCATTTACTCAAAGCAATCAAATAGGATTAGAAATTTCCATCTACACTGAAATCAATGCATTTAGCGCAAATAATCAAATAGTATTAGGGATAACCTACATTGAACTCAATGCATCTAGTGCAAGAAATCAAATATAATTGTAAATCGACGTCTAAATTGAAATCAACACATCCAGTGCAAGCAATCAAATAGTATTAGGAATCATCACCTACACTGAAATCAATGCATCTAGTGCAAGTAATCATATATAATTAGAAATAAACATCTACACTAAAATCGATGCAACTAGTGCAAATAATGAAATAGGATTATAAATCACCATCTCCACTTAAATCAATCCATCTAGTGCAAGAAATATTCTTCCCTCTCTCCACCCTCCATCCATATCTATATCCCCTTCCATCTCTTTTTTTTTGTCTCTATCTCACCCCCATAAACACACACGCTCTCACACTCCATATATATCATTCTCTTTGTCGATCACCCTCTCTCCCCATCTCTCTCTTCTTCCCTCTCTTCCCCTTCTCTCCCTCTCCCCCACTAATATCTCTCTTTCCTCCTTTTGTCCTATCTCTCTCTCTCTCTCTCCATATTCCTTATCACTCACTCTCTCTCTCTCTCTAGGAACCAACATCTACACTGAAATCAATGCATTTACTCAAAGAAATCAAATAGGATTAGAAATCGCCATCTACACTAAAATCAATGCACTTAGTGCAAACAATCAAATAGGATTAGAAATCATATACATTGAAATTAAGTCATCTAGTGCAGGTAATCAAATATAATTATAAATCGACATCTAAATTGAAATCAACACATCCAGTGCAAGCAATCAAATTGTATTAGAAATCACCACCTACACTGAAATCAATGCATCTAGTGCAAGTAATCAAATATCATTAGAAATAAATATCTACACTAAAATCGAGGCATCTAGTGCAAATAATCAAATAGGATTAGAAATCACCATCTCCACTTATGTCAATCCATCTAGTGCGAGAAATATTCCTCCCTCTCTCCACCCTCCATCCATATCTATATCCCCCTCCATCTATTCTTTTTTGTCTCTCTATCTCACCCCCCCTAAACACACGTGCTCTCGTACTCCATATATTTCAATCTCTTTTTCAATCACCCCCTCTCCCCATCTCTCTCTTCTTCCCTCTCTTCACCTTCCATCTATATCTCTATCTTCCCCTTCTCTCCCTCTCCCCCATTAATATCTCTCTTTCCTCCTTTTGTCCTCTCTCCCTCTCTCCATCTTCCTTATCACTCTCTCTCTCTCTCTCTCTAGAAACCAACATCTACACTGAAATCAATGCATTTACTCAAATAAATCAAATAGGATTAGAAATCGCCATCTACACTGAAATCAATGCATTTAGCGCAAACAATCGAATAGGATTAGAAATCATCTACATTGAAACCAATTCATTTAGTGCAAGTAATCAAATATAATTATAAATCGACATCTAAATTGAAATCAACAAATTCAGTGCAAGCAATCAAATTGTATTAGAAATCACCACCTACACTGAAATCAATGCATCTAGTTCAAGTAATCAAATATCATTAGAAATAAATATCTACGCTAAAATCGATGCATATAGTGCAAATAATCAAATTGGATTATAAATCACCATCTCCACTTATATCAATCCATCTAGTGTGAGAAATATTCTTCTCTCTCTCCACCCTCCATCCATATCTATATCCCCCTCCATCTCTTCTTTTCTGTCTCTCTATCTCACCCCCATAAACACACACACACTCTCGCAATCCATATATATCAATCTCTTTGTCAATCCCCTCCTCTCCCCATCTCTTTCTTCTTCCCTATCTTCACCTTCCATCTATATCTCTATCTTCCCCCTCTCTCCCTCTCTCTCCATCTTCCTTATCATTCACTCACTCTCTCTCTCTCTCTATTTCTTTGTTCTTACCTCTCTCCCCCTCCCCCTCCACGTCCATCTCTCTTTCCCTCCCTCTCTCCACTCTCTCACATCCTCTCTCTTCCTTCCTCTCTTTCCCTTTCTCTCCCATCTCTCTCTCCCTCTCTCTCTCTCTTCACCCACCAACTATGTTACTATATCCCTCCCTTTCTCCTTATATCTCCTTCTCCCCCCTTATCTCCATCTCTCCTTATTTGTCTCTTTATCTCAACCCCAAACATACACGCTCTCTCTCTGTCTCTCCCTTGTCACTCCTTCTCTCTCTCCACTTCTCACTCTCTATATTTCTTATTTCCTACATCTCTCCCCCTCTAACTCCATCTCTCTTATCGATCCCTCTCTCCTCCTCTCTCTCAAGTCTCCTCTCTCGTCCTTCCTCTCTCTCTCTCTCCCCTAAATCCCTCTCTCTCTCTCTCTCTCTCTCTCCAATACTCTCTCTTCCCCCATCACTCTCTACCTCTCTCTCATCATTCCTCTCTCCCCCTTTCTCTCCCACCTCTCTCTCTCTCTTTTCCCTCCAATTATCAATCTCTCTCTCTCTCTCTAATCCTCTCTCTTCCCCCATACCTTTCTTTCTCTCTCTCTTTCCACCCCTCTCTCTCTCCAACTACATTACTATATCCCTCCCTCTCTCCTTCTCACTTCTTCTCTCCCCCCTTCTTTCCATACATTTTACTTTGTCTCTTTATCTCATCCCTAACCATACACACTCTCTCTCCATCTCTCCCTTATCACTCTCTCTCTCTCTTTCTTCTTAGTTATGTAAACTAATTAACATAAATATTTGTAAATATAAAGGAGATTATGGAGTAAATATGAAAAGAGGTTTTATTTACTTACCATACCCCTTTTCTTTACTATGGTATTTGGCCCATAGGTTTGTTATATAATTAGATTTTTATTTATAATCCTATTTGATATATTGTTATTTATTTACCTTACTTCTTTATGCCTCTTTTATATTTATTTATTTACCATACCTCTTTTTATCTATTTTATATTTATTTATTTATTTATCATACTTGTTTATACCTCTTTTATATTTATTTATTTATCCATGGTATCTGGCCCATGGTATCGGCCCATGGTATCAATATTAATTTGTCCCATGGTATTCCTCCCATAGGCTTCATCTAAATAAAACCTCTTTTTAAAAAATTTTTAAATATAAAAAGGTTTATGGAATAAATATAAAAAGAATTTTTATTTATTTACCATACATCTAGTTTATATATGTTTTTATTTATTTACCATAGCTCTGGAGTAAGTATAAATTCATTTTACAAATATTTAATTAGAAGAAATATTAAAATATTTTGGATTTTGATTGTTTGTGTTCAATTAACTCTTTTTCTTTGATTTAGGAAATGGTAATTACTTTAGTAAAGAGTAAAGATGTTTAAAATTTTACTTAATTTGGAAATTCAATGTGGTAATTTTTTTTGTTAAAGGTAAATTTATGATCCATTCAAATTATATAAATAATACAGAATTGTATTAGAAATTGATATATGTTCTAGCACAATGCGATTAGTTTTTTTCTTTTTTTCTTTTTTTTCTTAAATTTAAAACTTAAGCCGACATTTTGTATGAGGACGTGACCCACCTGACATCGGGGTCATACTGGGCTGTAGATGTGCCTCTCGGCGCAATAACCATAAATGGATATGATTTCATAAATATTGTCTCCTCTCAGCAAAACCATAGAAAGTGTCTAGATTGGAATTTGAAAAAAAAACTTAGGTAATAGTGTTGCATATGCGTAATGCATAGTACATAAAACTTTAATGAGTCTTCTTTTGTATCTATTTTGATACAACACATCACACATGGATACAATGACTGATTAAGGAGACCTACCACATGTACCAAGCATCTTTTTAACTTTCCCTATGGAAAAATAACCTTCATTCTATTTGAGTACCTAGGCTTAAAAGCCTAGATAATTACTTTTTTTCTAATAATCCTTGCACCCAAAATAATAATCACATTCATTGAAAGGGGAAATTCTCTTCAAAACTGTGCATTTTGATACTTAGGGTAATGCAATAAAACCCCCAAATAGAGCCTTATTGGCCATGATTTGTTGTTGGGCATACTTGGCATGAACTTAGGCTCATTA
Organism: Pinus albicaulis; assembly: GCA_034641835.2. Classification (NCBI taxonomy): domain Eukaryota; kingdom Viridiplantae; phylum Streptophyta; class Pinopsida; order Pinales; family Pinaceae; genus Pinus; species Pinus albicaulis. Next base: position 854,458,913 of record CM076576.1, read on the forward strand.
AAAGGCAACTCTAGCAGACATGGTTGCCCACTATTTAATAAGTCATTAGTTCATGGATTATATGTGTAGTATTGCAGTTAGGTTTGACAGTGATCGACAGGTGGAACATTTGTATTTTTTTGACAATGGTGGAATCTTTTTTAGATTTTTGTATCTCAATGCAAACCCCAAGAACGTATATTATGTTGAGACTCTTTTTTAGCTAAGTTACTTGAAACAATGATGCACATATTCAAGTATTCAGTATGGAACACACAAAATCGTAATGGGGAAAAGATGTGTGTATGTGTATGTATAAATAACAAAAATGAAATATACCTGTGTAGACATAACTATGTACTTTTTAAAACTTTCAAATAGACATTAACCAGTGATTAAGAATACAAGTCTCAACCATATACAATAAATGATTTTTTGGTAATCTCGGTAAGATGATTGTAAAATAACATTGTTGTTCAAGAAATAACAGAATGAAACAAAAAAATGGCAATATGTAGTTGCACCAAACGCAAGCAATATTCCTCAACATGATTTTCTCTCCTTCTTGCTAGTGTTTCTATGAAAATTTGTGTCTAAAATGGGCTAAAATACCCCTTTAGTTCTCACATGAGCATGTATTTCCCATCTCATGAATCCAATGCATTGCGAAACGTCCTTTTATGAGTCAAACTCACATTGGATGTGTCCTGCATAAGAGGTGTTTCTAATGCCAATCCAACATGTGTAAAGGGAAAGCCAGCATGATGATGAGCCTGATTCAATGGATTGCGACATTGAATATGCCATAAATGTTTCAAGCATCCTACGTTTAAGTATTGCACAATCAAAAAGTTATTAAGTAGTAAATTTGGAAAAAATGATTACACAATGATGAACATGTGATTACTTCATAGGCTATATCTGCGAGGCATTCATGCAATCCTGATCCATAGATAAGATAGTTGATTAAGGGTGCATCGAGGCATGACTTACTATTATGCTACCTTTTGGATTCATAGAATGATAGAGATATCAATATGTGTCTTCTAGACAATAACATTTGTATCATAAAAATCTTTAAACCTCATCATTTTTTAATTGTTTCTCTGTTATTGTTACTAAAGCATCCCTAATTCATTTAACACTAAATATAATATGAGTGCAACTAAACCCATGTAATATCATCTTTCAAAGTAAATAACTATTAGTTCTGAAAATAAAATGATCATATACCTTAGACGGTGTCTATTGCATGCTATAATAAAGGAAACAAAACCACTCACAATTCTTTGCACGACATGGTACAAATAAAACTCCTGCAATAAGCTTCATTGATTTGTCTCTCTAAAGCTTAAAGATTAATGAACCCTAAGGAGTAAAAAAGAGATTTAACCTGAGAGAAAAGATCATTCCAAAGTGCATGCCATACTGGAACTGTGTTTGTATTGGTTGTGGTCTGAGTAAGAGATATCAGTTGTAAAGTCCCGCTCACATAATGTTATGTCCTTTTTCCAAAATCAAAATTATCGGATGATATCAAAGCTACATAATTCAACAACTTCTGGAGTAATCGTATGGGAGTGATAAATAGCTCCGAGAAGGTAGAACCTATAGGTTACACAATAACATGTTACTGCAAAATGATCCATAGAAAAATTCATCAATAATTAATCTAAATTTTTTTCCTAAAATGTAAAGGACAAAAATACCAATGAAAATTTATAAATGTAGATATTACAAATACTCACTTATAGAAAATTCAAAAGAAAAATACAACTAAAATAAACTCTAACATAGTTCTAGAGAGTAGAAACATACCCAAACTCAATAAAAGGGAGAATAGAATCAAGAATGGCCAGATTAGTATTTGAAGTAAATATACCACACAAAAGAATGTTGAAGACATGAAAATCCAAATCATATTCATACAATCCTTAGCTTTGTACATGTATATAAGCATACATTTTAGGGTCCACTTGTTTAGAACTTGGCATAATACATATGGTGATTCTTCACTATTTTTCGATGCAACTATGCTTTAAATCACATCTATCATTTCCATATCTTAGTGAGCAATGGACTTGGTAGAGTTCAGCGTCTAGACTTATTTGGTGTGATGTAAATATTCCCTGAACTATGCCTACATGACTTCCTTTGTTGTTGGAAAATATTGTGTTCATGTAATGTATTACTTTTTTTACTCATTAATTTTTCATTGACTCTAATCTAATGCTTTAAATATCACATTTATAAGGTAATTTGTAAAATGCCACTAGAAGTTGATGTGAAATGTGAGGGTAAAACTCAATTTGGTAAAATTGAAATGGTAGGCAATAACTAGGGTAGGCACAGATCAAATAGATAACTTGGCAAAGGAATAGAAATAGATTAGTTATCCTACTAGTGTTGCACTTAAAAATATGGAAAAAATCACTAGAGAGAACTAGGATGTGCCCAAATTATATAATTTGGTAGATGTCTAATCCAGGTATTGTGAAAGTAGACATACACCAAGGAGATAAATGGTAAAGAGAAATTTCATCTTATTTACGAGGCATTCATGTTGGCACAATTAGGAAACGTCTTTAACTTGAAAATAGGAATCATGATTTGTAATGCTCAAGGAAGGAGTATTGCAATCACATTTCATTGTAGCATGGTCCTGTCCTTTTTTAATATTTTTCTGTCTTCCAAATGTTGTCAAAGAAGCATAAATTAGTGTTATATGTTATCGTCTTGTGGCGTTTCCTTTGCAACATTTGGTGCAAGTGCTAGTTTTTATTTTTATTTTATTTATCTTATTTTAAATTCTTCTTAATTATTATATAATACTTTAATTAATTCTTATTCTTTTTTCAAATTATAAATATTTTAAATTTAAATTTGTTAATTTATTAACCATTAACAATTTCTTATTATTTAATTTTCAAATATCAATTCAATCAAATAATTTCTAATATTATTTCTAATTTGACTTATTAATTATTTTTTAATGGTTACCCAACTGATACCTAGTTCCTTTTCTCCAATAAAAGGGTTCTTCAACACGTTTACTCACTAAACTCTTTGGTCCCTGATGATGGATGGAGTTACCAAAGTTACCATATAAAACGTTTGATGGATCACAAATGTTACATAGCTCTAGTTCTAATTCGGAAATCCCCAACAATAATTTGACTTAGTCAAAATGTTAAACATTACATTCAAACATCTCTACCATAATGGGCTCAAAATAACCTCTCCACCCAAGTTTTTTTTTCTTTTAAATTTAATTAAAACAAATGTTGGAAAACAAATTCAAATAAAATATTTATAAAATATTTTGATTGTGAAATTAGAGATGATTTTTGGGTATGTGGTATTGAATAGTAATATAGGGACCTAACATGCCTCTCTCCTTCAAAACAGTGTTGTCCTCAACGCTTGAGTAGCTCTGGGTGCTTCTGTAAAAACTTCTCATCCTCCCATGTAGAATCTTCAGTGGGTAAGTTCTTCCACTTGATGAGATACTCTAAAATTGACCGATTTCGTAGCTGTCGAGTTCTTGTTTCCATGACCGCTTCAGGTTCCAATATGATTTTTCCTTCCTCATCAAGTTCTAGCAATATTGTTTGAACTGGAAGATTTCACCTATAACCTTCTTTAAGCATGAAACATGGAAAAATGGATGCACTCGTGAAGAAGTAGGAAGCTCCAATTTGTATGCCATAGTACCAATATTTTGTAACACCTTGTAAGGAACATAGTACTTTGGCGATAATTTATTATCTTTCTTAGCTTGCTTGAGGGACATTTGTTTGTATGGTTGTAGCTATAAAAATACCCAGTCTCCTACATTAAAACTTGTCTCACTGCGATGTTCATTTTCCTGTTGTTTCATTTGATTTTCTGAAAAATTTAGGTTATCCTTTAAGAGTTAGAGAACTTCTTGTTGATGCTCGATGTGATCTTCCACTACTTGAACCTTATAATTTTCTCTTAAGGATGATGTGATGGACGGTAGATGATATCCATAAAGTGCCATAAATGGGGTCATTTTTGCTGCAATATGGAAGGAAGTGTTATACCACCATTCATCGAGAGGTAACCACTTGACCCATTATGTTTGTTTATCAGATACAAAACAACGAAGATATCCTTCCAAACATTTATTCACTATCTCAGTTTTACCATTGGATTGAGGATGATAAGATGAGCTATGAGCTAATTGAGTACCCAAACAAGAAAATAACTCTGTCCAAAAATTTCCAGTAAAAATGGGATCTCTGTAGCTCACAATAACCTTTGGGTTTCCATGTAGCTTTTGAATTGTGTCCATAAATGTCGTAGCAACTGTGATTTCTTTAAATGGATGAGATAATGCACACAAGTGTGCATACTTGGTAATTCTATCAACTACCACCATGATGACACTCTTTCCTTCGAACTTAGGTAAACCTATGATAAAATCCATTGAAATCTCCTCCCAACGTTGACTTGGAATGGATAAAGGTTGTAGAAGACCCGAGGTCTTAATTGTCTCAACTTTATTTTGTTGGCAAACCAAACATTATGCCACAAAATTTTGAATATCAGATTTAAGGCCATCCCAAAAAAAATATTTCTTCACCCTGCGGTATTTTTTTTTTAAATCCTGAGTGTCCTCCTAAAGGAGAAGTGTGCAATTCCAAAAGAATATTTTTTTTTAGTTTGGAATTCTTACAAAGACATAAGCGATCTTTGTACCATAAGGAATAATTTTTCTGACTAAATGTATCAAATGTACTAGGATCTTGCTAAAAATTTTGAATGAGTGTCCACACTTCATCGTCCTTCTGCCATTCATCCCTTTCTTTGGTTATCCAATCTGGTTGGATAATAGAAATGGCATAAAGCAATGCTTCCACCTCTTCATTATTTCTCTAGAGTGCATCTGCAACAACATTTAGCTTCCATTTTTTGTAGATTATTTCAAAGTCATAACCCAACATCTTTGTGACCCATTTTTGCTACTCTTCTGAAGATAGTCTTTGTTCCAAAAAGTGTTTAAGACCATCATGATCAGTTTTTACCTTGAAGTGTCGTCCCATTAGGTAAGGTCGTCATTTCTTTAGTGCATGTAGTATTGCTAACATTTCCTTCTCATAAATAGCTTTCTATAAATACTTTCCTTTGATTGGACGACTTTCAAAAGCAATGGGTCTTCCTTCTTGCATTAAAACATCACCAATTCCATTTCCCAAGGCATCACATTGCACAATAAAGGTTTTTGTGAAGTCTAGCGTAGCTAAGACTGGTGCTAGGCACATTGCCTCTTTAATATGTTAAAAGGCCTTAGTTTCTTCAAGAGTCCATGAAAATGCATCTTTCTTCAATAATGTTGTTAGAGGTGCTGTTATTCTCCCATAATTCTTAACAACTTGCGATAATACCCTGTTAACCTGAGAAATCCTCGCAACTGCTTTATGGTTTTGGGGAATTTCCATTCCTTAATGGCTTTAATTTTGTTAGCGTCTACCTTAACACCCTCGTGAGATACAATATGACCCAAATATTCCACCTCTTGTACTCCAAAGAAACATTTGGATGTTTTTGCATATAATTTTTTCTCTTGCAATAGTTTGAGCACCCTGTCAACATGTTGAACATGATCCTTCCAAGACCTACTGTAGATTAGTATATCATCAAAAAATATTAGCAAAAATTTTCTAAGGAAGGGTTTGAAAATGGAATTCATCAACCCTTGAAATGTAGAAGGTGCATTGGTAAGGCCAAAAGGCATGACCAAAAATTCATAATGACCCTCATGAGTTCGAAATGCTATTTTCGGAATATCTTTAATCTTCATTATAATTTGATGATATCCTGAATGAAGATCCAACTTGGTAAAATAAATTGCTCCATGTAATTCATCCATTAATTCATCAATCATAGGAATGGGAAATTTATCTTTAATGGTGAGCTCATTGAGCTCCCTATAATCCAGACACCAGTGCCATGATCCATCCTACGTGTGCACCAATACTACTGGAGTAGAGAAAGAACTTTGACTAGGTTGAATTATACGAGCCTCTAACATTTCTGCAATCATACGTTCAATTTCACTCTTTTGGACATAAGGATATCTATAAGGCCTAATGTTTGGACGAACACTTCCTGGAATCAAATGAATAGCAGATCATGATCACAAATAGGTCGGAGTCCTTTGGGAGTTTCAAGAACCTTGGAATGATTGTCCAAGACTTTTTGGAGATCTACAGAAATAGATGATTTTGATGTTGGAACTTCTAGTGAGCATAATTGTGAAATTATGCCTCGTCGTTCTTTCTTCAAAAGCTTTGCCATGACATTAGACCTTAATATCTTTCCCGACTTCCTTGCAATACCTCGTAATTTGAATTCCTTTCCTTCTGAAAAAAAATTCAAGAAAAGTTCTTGAAAATTAAAAGCTACTGTCCCCAAAGATTGTAACCATTGTACTCCTAGTACAACATCAACACCTCCCATAGGAATGGAAATCATTTGACTATTCAGTACATATTCCCCCATGGTTAGCTTGATATTATGGCATTTTCCAGAGAAATTTATAGTTCCTCCATTTGCAACCATCACTTGAGATTTTGGTGCTGGGTATAGGAAACAATTCAATTCCTTGGATACTTTACAATGAATAAAATTATGGGTACAACCCGAATCAATAAACACTATTACCTTTTTCTTCTTGATATGTCCTTCTATCTTGAGAGTTTGAGGAGTCGTAATTCCTGCCAATGCATTACACTATATGGTCAGACTCATTTCTTCCTCTTCTAGGGTTGGTTCTTGGTGTATATCTTCTTCTTTTGAAGATTCTTGTTCACTTTCTTCTTCCTCTTCACAATCTATGTAAAATAATTTCTTCTCAGCACACTTATGACCTTTAGTGTATTTGCTATCACAATTGTAGCAAAGTCATTTTATTCTTCTTTCTTCCAATTTCTGTGGTGTCAAACTTGTAAGTTGTGGAATTCTAGGAGTAGCAACACTTCCATATTTATATATGTGAGTGGTAGGCTTCCTTGTTTCCATAATTTTACATTCAAGCTTTCTTGCCAACCTGAATGCTTTTTCCAATGAATCAGGTTCCCAAACGCGAACTTCATGTTGGATTTTATCCTTTAAAGTCCCTATGAAGGCATCAATCCTGTGTTCCTTTGGATATTAGTTACCCTTATATTCAATTTTTGGAAGTCCTCAATGTGCTCCGCCACTAAACGCTTTTGTTTGAGATTTATCAGTTGGCTAAAGAAGGTGTTTCTTTTTATATCCTCATAATGTGCTATCATTTCCTTGATAAAAATTTACCAAGTGACAATTTTTTTTACGAGAGCAAAGCCATTGATACCATACAAATGTATTTTGTTCTAAATGTAAAGTTGCAATGCATACCTTTTGTGTGTTCTGCACATTATTGAGATCAAAATATTGCTCCATCTGTAGTATCCATGTTACGGGATCCTTGCCCTCAAACTTCCTCATATCCATATTTGGAATATGGTGGTTCTTCCATCCAACATTAGAGTTTATGAAATCATGATTAACATTTATTTCGTTCTCATCATGAGTTTCCTCTACTATCTTTTCGCCATTAGGAAACATTTCTTGTATCAACTTTGCCAAATCATTCTTCATGTTTTCCATGTTGTCTTTCATTTTTTCATCAATTTTAGCTTCCATGTCATCCATCTTAGCTTCCATGCCATCCATCTTAGCTTCCATGCCCACTTCCATGTCATCGATCCTAGCTTCCAAACCATTCATCTTAGCTTCCACACCTTTCTTCAAACCATCCATCTTAGTTTCCATGCCTTTCTTCAGAACTTCAATTTCATTTTTGTTGCTCTTTGTGATAGCGAAATTTGCTGCACTTGCTCTTCTAATTTTCGTATCTCATGTTGTGTTTCTTATTCTTCATGAGTCATAGTAGAGCCTTCTGAAGGCTTAATGGGTGTTGAATTCTTTTTAGGAGGCATTTTAGAACCCAATATTGATATCTATTCTTCAATATGCCCTTGGAATAAATTCAAACTAATTTTTTTTTCAAACGAGACTTATGTAATTCGAAAAAAATACACACCTTTTTCTAGATTTTGAGGAGTTTGATATTGAAACTAAATTATCTCTGTGATTTCATATCTTCAATATCTGAAATTCGGCCTTGAAGTAGCCCTCTGAATCTTCTTTCGAATGCCACAGATCTGACCTGATTTGGGTTCTTCAAGGAAAATTTATATCTAAACTCCCACAATGACCTAATTATGGACTGTTTCAGTAGAGCGAACTTGTACGACTTGCCACATGTCACTGTTTCCTCCATCTCTAAAATTAATATGCCAAAAACTATAGTCCATGTAATTGTGTCAACTTTTTATAGAATCCAAATCCGACACTCAGAGAGAGAGTGTAGGTTTTAACCCTGTATAGAGATTAACTACAAATGAATCTTAAAAATAGAAAATAAACAATAGCGAGAGCATAAAACATAAAAAAGATATACACATAGATTTTCCCCTGGATCCCAAATCAAGACGACCAGCTTGATTTTTCATTATATTCCTTTTAGTGTTACACCAAATATATATACATGTAGAAGGATATATAAATCCCAATCCATTAACCCTGGATTAGAACATAACCGTAGTTCCCTTGACTGGATCTACAAAATAACAGGGGCCGAAAACCATCGTACCCCAAAACCATGTGCAAACCCATGAACAAAACCATGGGCAGATCCACCCACAGAAAAATAAGTACCAAAAAATATTTCTGGGGCACTGTCCCAAACCCCGACAAGGGGGGCTATCATCCCCCCGCGTGTGATTAGTCATGGAAATAATATAACACATACCCAACATTCTCCCACTTGTTGTTTTCTTTCCGCAGGGGGCCATAGGAGAGCTTAGTCATTAGCTGAATTTTGCAACACCTATTGTTTCTCTACACCAAGAGAACTTCTGAGTTCTTAAAGACTTCTTCAATGCATCTACAACATTCTTAAAAGTGTCCACCTTTACCAAAAACACCCTTTTAGCCTCAACCATATCTCTCACAAAGTGATACTGAACATCAATGTGCTTTGTCTTTGAATGATAAGCATGGTTCTTAGCCAAGAAAATTGCACTTTGGCTATCACAATTTATCCTTATAGCTTGCTACACCAACCCCATACTTGAACACAATCTCTGCAACCAAACTTCTTCCTTGCTTGCATGAGTGGCTGCTATGTATTTAGCCTCCGTAGTTGAAAGAGCCACTACAGAATGTCTTTTACTCATCCAAATGACTGCACCTCCAAATAGGCTAAACACATACCCACTTGTAGATCTTCTTTGGTCTATATCTCCAGCCAGTCTGCATCATCAAAACTACGAATGTCCAACACTCTTTCCAATCTTGGTCTTCCCTGGTAGCACAAGCCAAAATCACTAGTGCCACGTAAATATCTGAAGACTCGCTTCACTGATGTCCAATGCTCCTTCCCTAGGTTTGACATAAACCTGCTCAATACTCCCACTGTGTGTGCAATGTATGGTCTAGTACATACCATTGAATACATCAGGTTACCCACTACACATGCATATGGAACATGGGACATATCCTCCTCTTCTTCTTGTGTCTTGGGACACTGTTCAAAAGACAGCTTTGTACCTACAGGAATCGAAACATTCACCAGTTTACTATCCTGCATATTGAACCTCTGCAATATCGTCTCGACATACTTCCTCTGGTTTAACCAGAGCTTCCTCTTTGCCCGATCTCTCTTAATTTCCATGCCCAAAATATAGTTTGCAGAACCAAGATCCTTCATGTCGAATTTGGAGAACAGCTGGGTCTTCAAATCTTGGATAATTTCTTTGTCATTTCCAATCAACAACATATCATCCACATACAATACCAAATAAATAACATGGTCACCAATTAATTTAAGATACACACAGTGATCCTCCTTGCTTCTGGTGAATCCAAGTCCCCATATATGGGTATCAAATTTCTGATACCACATCCTTGGTGACTGTTTTAACCCATACAAAGACTTATTTAACCTCCATACCAGCTCTTTCTTCCCCTTCACCATAAATCCTTTAGGTTGTTTCATGTAGATCTGCTCTTCCAGATCCCCATGAAGAAATGTTGTCTTCACATCCATCTGTTCTACCTCAAAATAAAATGCAACAGCAACAAATAAAAGTAATCTAATAGAAGTAACTTTGGTAACAGGAGAAAAAATATCACCAAAATCAATTCCTGGAACCTGGGAATAACCTTTTGCTACCAACCGAGCTTTGTATTTCTCCACCTTGCCTTCTACATTCATCTTCTTCTTAAACACCCATTTTCTCCTGATGTGATTCTTTCTATCCGACATCTCCACCAGATCCCATGCCTCATTTTTATGCAAGGATGCCATTTCATCAACCATGGCCTCCTTCTAGAGTTTTCCATCCTCTGAATCTACTGCCTCCCTGACGGTTCTGGGATCATCATCAGTTTTAGTTAAAGCAAAATTTGAACAGAAAGAAGATGGACTATACCTTTCTGGTTGTCTTCTTTCCCAAACTAATCTTCTCACAACTGCAGTTTGTGGCTATTCCTCTTCTGAGTCTTCTTCTGTTGTAGAGTCTGATTCATCCTCCTTTAGCTCAAACTCCATCTTCTCAGGTTCCTTTGGTAGGACTTCATGTTTAATAATATCTTTCACCTCTCTAAACACCACATCTTGGCTATACACAACCTTCCTTGTTTCTGGGTTCCAAAGCTTGTAACCCTTTAAACCATCCTTATACCCAATAAAGATGCACCTTTCAAATTTATTATCCAACTTGCTCCTTTTCTCCTTTGGAACATGTACATATGCATCACATCCAAATACTCTCAGATGTGAAAGAGAGGGTTTCTTACCATTCCACACCTCATGTGGAGTCTTATCCTCCAACGCTGATGAAGGTGATCTATTAACCAAGTAACATGTAGTCTCCACTGCCTCTGCCTAGAATTCTTGTCCTAACTCGGTACCACTAAGCATGCTTCTTGCCTTTTCCATCAGCATTCTGTTCATTCTTTCTGCAACTCTGTTTTGTTGAGGTGTGTATGGAGTAGTCTTTTGTCGTGCTATACCACAGTTCTTATAGAACTCTTCAAATTCCTTCTTGCAGAACTCCCCACCATTATCTGTCCTCAACACCTTTATCTTCTTCTATGTCTGGTTTTCCACCAGAGCTTTAAATTCTTTAAATCTATCGAAGACTTCAGATTTATTCCTCAAGAAATATATCCATGTATTCCTTGAGAAGTCATCTATGAATTAAACATATTACACAAACTTACCTAGTGATGGAACTGACACAGGTCCAAACATGTCACTGTGCACAAGCTCTAATATCTTGTTCGCCCTCTTAGCACCAGAAGGAAAACTCACCCGATTCTTCTTCCCATATACACAATGTTCACAGAAATCGAAATCCAAAGAGCTATTAGACATAACTTCTACCATACCATTTCCATGCAGTATCTGAAGGCCCTTCTCTGCAATATGTCCAAGCCTTTGATGCCATAGCATGGTCTTTTCTCCAGAGACCGCTAGGCTTTTCGCTCCACTTTCGGGAACCATAGAACTGTTGCACCCAGCAATAACAATGCTACCCCAAAGCTTGTAAAGAGTTCCAATCAAAACTCCTCGCATTAGTACCGGTGCTCCCTAAACCATCTTATAGGTATCTTTCTCGAACACTGTTTTTACACCTGCATCATCCATCTTGTTTACATAAATCAGATTTATGGCCAATGCAGAAATGTGCAGAACACCAGTAAGTGTTCTAATCCTTCCACCTTGTAGCTTCAGCTTGAATTTTCCACATCCGATGATTCTGGCCTTCCTATCATCACCTAAGAAGACATCACTGCCATCATATTTCTCATACTCGCAAAACCATTCCCTATGAGGAGTGAAGTGAAAGGATGCACCCGAGTCAATCAACCATGACTCATGATCGACACGTGTATTTGAAGAAGAAGCCAAATACACATCCCCACCTTCATCCGAGGTGGTTTTCGCCTCTGCAGAAGGAACATCATCAGATCCCTTTCCTTTCTTAGGAGCTTTAGATCTGCAGTCCTTTTTGTAGTGCCCTTCCTTTCCGCATTTCCAGCACACATTTACAAATTTTATAGGAGATTTAGATCTCCCACTTGAAACCTTATTCTTGTTTCTGTTCTAGGACCTTCCTCGTACAGATAAGGCATTTCCATTCTAACCCTCCATATTTCTCCGTCTCATTTCCTCTGACAGCAAGGCTAAGACAATGTCATCAAAATTCAAGGTAGTTGTATTGCTACCTATTGCAATAACAAAACTGTCCCACGAGTCTGGTAGAGAACACAACAAACTGATGCACTTATCTTCATATGAGATATTAATATCAACAGATGACAACTGACTTACCACAGTATTGAAGGCGTTCAATGCTCTGTCACCGAGTCTCCATCCTTCATCCTCAGGTTATACAGCCTTTTCCGCGGGAACAATTTATTCACCAGAGACTTAGATTGGTAAAAATTCCCAAGCTTGTTGTACAAGGTCTTCGTCGTAGCTTCACCAGATACATTCAACAATATTGAATCTGAGACACACAATCGTATTGTACTCTTTGCCTTCCGATCCAGCTTCTTCCAGTCTTCATCTAACATTGTCGTTGGTTTAGTACCCAGATCTACCATGATCCACTGATCTTTATCCACCAGCAGATCCTCCATCTTGAGCTTCCACAACTCAAAACTCTGACCATTAAATTTATTGATCTCTATCTTCTCGCCACTCGCCATCTTCTTTCACTGCAAGAATCGATCCTGCAAATCTCCCACTGAACAGGGTCTACCTCAGGCCCGAGCGAAAAACCCCTCAGCAGCAAAGGCATCCCCTTGAAGCTGAAACTGCTTTGATACCAAATGTAGGTTTTACCCCTATAGAAAAATTAACTGCAAACGAATCTTAAAAACATAAAATAAACAATAGCGAGAGCATAAAACATAAAACAAATATACACAAAGATTTTCCCCAGGATCCCAAATCGGGAGGACCTTCTTGATTTTTCATTATATTCCTTTTAGTGTTACAACACATATATATACCTGTCGAAGCATACATAAACCCCAATCCATTAACACTGGATTAGAACATAACTGTAGTTCCCTTGACCGGATCTACAAAATACCAAGGGACGAAAACCATCATACCCCAAAACCATGTGCAAACCCATGCAAAAAACCATGGACAAATCCACCCACAATAAAATAAGGACCAAAAAAAATTTCCGGGGCGCTGCCCCAGACCCTGACAGGGGGGGCTACCGCCCCCCCTGTGACACCCCCGCACATGATTAGTCACAGAAATAATATAACACATACCCAACAATTATTTATGACATTTTTCCCACTGTCACCTATTTCAAATAAAATTCAGGAGCCTAAAACAATCCTACTTTCCACAAATCATATCTCACACAATATTGTGAACCAAGATCTAAAATTTTGCGACCATTTTTCTCAAGATTATGTCTCTGCGCTCTAAAAATTTCAGCTTTTGAACCTTCGTAGAAACAAAGTTATAGCAAAAATTCCAGGATGACTTGTTTGGAGCAGCGAAACCCTAGAATCCAAACCTCTGATACCAAATGTATGAAACCAACTCCAAAAATAAACGAAAAGAGAGATCAGCACCTTAGAAATCAGCCACTTCGAGGGGGTAACCTCCAATACATTTCATAAATGAAAAATTCTTGGATGATACAAATGACCAAAACCTCCTTCCATATATAGGATTCCATGGGCCCACAATATAATCCTAGCCGACCTAACAATAACAAAGTAAGGGCACAATAATAACAATATTGGGATTAAAGGGGTACAACAATAACAATAAGTGGGCTACACTAATAACAATAAGGGACTAGACTAGTAATATAGGGACCTAACACACATGGTGCTGTAAGAAAGCTTACTTACAAGTTAATAATATATATGGTAAAGTGAGTGTGAATATCCATGGTTAAAAATATTGTTATATAGTAAGTATTAAATTTTTTATGTGCTTATTATTTAATTTTGAATATGGTTACAGAATCATAAGGTAAAATGAATCTTATCTTAATGTTATATATTTTAAAGTGATGTGTATATCATGATTTTCTTTTATCTATAAAGTTATTTGTAATTTTATTAATAAAAACAAAATTACAATATAGAAAATTGAATTTTTTTATTTTTATTACTTTTAACATTTTATGGACATCGCAATAAGGGCTCTATATTAATTTTCACCATTTATTATTATTTAATTGAGTGAACATGTAAATGTTTACAAATTCTTTACTTACATTAATATAAATTCAACATACTGAACCAACATATGAAAGTGTTTACATTCCTACATTACTCTTACACATCTCCCATATACTAGGTTTTAGAGCGCCTCTCTGCGCAAAAATATATTGAGAGCATAAATTTTAATAATCCTATATGATTCTCCTCTACAAATGCCTATTATTTTCACATTTGTGTGAATGAAAATGAAATGAAAGAGGAACAACTCACGAAAAAATTCTTCTAAAGAGAGAGAGAGATGGTATTTCATTTTGACCTACATCATGGAACCCTTTGTACACTCACATGCACTTTCCATGGATTTTATATTGATTCTTTTAATCCCATAGGAATACATATATCCTTCACCCGTTACTTTTAGTCCTTCAGTTATCACACATTGAAAATTGTGGTGTGGAGAATTTTAGCCCTTGAACTATTTGCAATTTTTGTAGCTCTAAGCATGGGAATAATGTCTTGGTTGTTGCATGTGTCCAAGGACTAAAATTAAGCTAGTATAATAAAATACATCACCCTATAAACAATTTGAATAAAAAATATTCAATCACATTTATCTTACATGTCATTTCCAATGGTGTCGGTTAGATCTATAGTGTCCAGTTTGTTTAGGGTACGAAATTGTCCATGCAACACCTCTTCCCCCTCATTTAGGTATTTCCATACAAAAAATTGAAGATATGAAACCACAAGTAAAGGTTCAAAGAATCAATAATCGAGTATTCTCCCAAAAATCAAACCCCCATTGATTTATATTTCATCATTGCTGGGTGCCACCTTTGATCCCAATCTCAATCTTGAACCAATTTCTAACCCCATAATCCATTTCATAAGGTGATCTATGTTCAATCTAAGATCCATAAAACACCCTCACTGTCCCCATAATTTTCCATTCTATTCATGGTCATCAATGTACTTTTTATACTTGGTCTACCATAATTTTGTTTTCACTAACACTAAACAACCTTGATCACTCCTTCCCTAAGATAGCATGTGTTCCCAATTCGATAGCCCAACAATCATAAATTTAAGCAAAATCTCTATTTAAATCATAAACAAAATGTTTCAAAGTATTCCTTGAAATTATGATATTATTATTTCTGACTAGAGGGAATTTGCACCATTGGCCCATCTTCTCCATAGAGTATCTCCCTCCAATCAATTCAAGAACCTCTTGGAGGTGTGTAGAATTAATCGAACAAAAACCTCATGGATCCCTTTCCTAAGATGCCCTCCTATTTCTTTATTTATTTTTCATCAATACTCTATGATAAATACTAGAACCACTCTCATATCTTCCTTCCATGATCACATATCTCTATCTAAACATATAAGCATAACCTCTACACATATATTAAACAAAACAAATTCAACACTTTCGTATCCTATCTTCAATGACTATAACATTCATATTTTATCTTCCTCTCATTCTTTATTTGTGGAGGAGTTTTTGAACTCTTCACACAAGCATATTGCATTAATAATGCTGAGCTATTACATTCTCTGCAAAATAAACTTAGTTAATTACGATGCAGTTGGTTAACTAGGTAGTTGAGGTTGATTAACTAGGATGAAACTCAAGAGTCTAATTTCAGAGGTGCATTTATTGGGGAATTAATTGGTCAAGGTAAAGTGACTAGAGGGAGAATTGATGAGATGATCAAGTTGAGTTTATGGTTTATGGTAAAGCCGGGGTAGGCATCTTAGGTTAATGGAGTATTTGATAGAATTTGAGAGTTAGTGGAATAACCAAAAGTAATCACAATCATTGATGTGCATGGTTGATAGATATCGATAGTCGACTAGTGGTTGAATGTTGATTGACTAAAATTGAATTGTGTCATAAATGGTTAGAAATATTAATATTCCCAGGATATTAGCTAATGAGATCCAACTTTATATAATTAAATTGGGTTCTCAAATTAGGGTTTTCTCGTGTTTATAAATAGAGCATGATGTGAGGCTAGTGAAAAGAAATTTTTGTCAAAGACCAATGGTGACGTAATGAGTGCATTGGTACTTTACATTTGGTGAAGAATATAAAGAGTGATGAAAATCAAAGGATGGTTGTTTTTCCTAGTTATGGTTTCTAAGATAAAATATTTTTCTTCTATGAATATTTCAATGTGTTTTCATTATCTGTTTGCCACTTCAATTCTTTTCTATAAAGGTTTATGGTAATTGAGCTATGGATTGTATTTCATCATTCATTCAACTCAAGTTTTGGTCTAAGATAAATACATTTAGTATCAATGAGCCAAATCCACTAGATATTTAATCTCAATAAGACCAACATTTTGTATCAAAGCTTCATAAAAAATTTTGTGTATACCTTACAATGACCCTCATATATTTTGATACCATATTAGAAAATATAAGAGAAGAGAGTCACTAGAACAATATTTTGTTCATTGTTCTCTTCACCAATTTATTTTTTGACATATAAACACATGAATGGTTTGTGTAAATATGGATACATTATTTAGCACAATCATAATAAGTTGAGAGAATATGACAATCACACACTAAAGTAGGAGCTAATTTAGCTTTCATCATTTAAAATATCATGTTATTCATGTAGATATGTTCTCTACTTATAATCAACATTATAAAAACTAATTCATTGAATGCTAGCACAAAAAGGAAATATTAGTTAAATATTCTAATACAAATAACTACGAATATTAATCGCTCTATTAATTTTTTTGGTTTTTTTGGTTTATTCTTTTGGTGTAGGGTGGTTTGAGAGTTTCACATTGTAGGGTGGTCACTTAGTCAAAATTTGTGGGGGTGTAGTCAGTTCCAAATTCCTTTGTTTGATAGCTTTCTTGGATGGAGGCATATCTTGTTTGGTATCCATATCTATGTGGTATATATCTTGTACACCTCATAGCTTTTAGTTCTATTGCAACCGTGGGAGGGAGAAAGAGGAAGCACAATGTGGGGTATGGTAGGATCTCTTTCTTAAGACATTCAAATCAATCTTGTAGGGAAATGGGAAAAGCATGGCGGGTTGTGAAATGTCACGAATATTAATTCTCTAAAGTTCCCAAAGATGAGATGGAAAAGCTCAAGGAGGTGTGGCAGGATAAAAGCTTGAGCCTATTTGAGTCCTAGGATTTTGAGGAGGTTCAGGAATGAGATTTGAGCGTAATTCACTCGTGAACGCTAGAACCAAACTTTTCAAAATTTTTGAAGGATATGTTTGGTTAAGGACCGAATTACACAAGCCTTAGTGAAGAACAAGGCATACTAGGAAGACAGTTTGCACATAATTCAAATTTTTGAATTCTAATTTGAAGCAATGTGTAAGGAGGTCTTTAGAATTTAAATTTCAGTCACCTGGGTATCAAATGGATTAGCCACTCAGAAGTAGGAGGGTGAGTTATATGGCATTGATTCGAACATAATTATTCTTTAGGATGAAGGGTGGCCTTTAATATTTTCCAAAGGATGTGAAGAGTCTACAAGGAGTTACGTGGAAGTGCTCCTTAAGGAGGAGTTCTAACTCCCTTCTATTTGATTCTAATTAGTTGGGTACTATTAACTTCTATTTTTTTATTTATATATTACTATATAGAATGACTTTTAACTAATTCTCTATAGCACGTGTATTGTTATAAAAATATGGATAAATAACATAAAGATATGAACACGATATATAATATTAAACTATTAAAAGAACTAGTTTTTCCTTTAAAGCAATTACATGTCAATTATTCATTCTAATTCTATTTTATCTATAATATAATAATATATTAATTTTTAGCATATATATATATATTCCAACCTACTTTAGTGGAGATATTCTACAAGAATTTTGACTTAGTCAAAATAAAATAAAAGTAAACATAACTCTACGTGATAGAATGATATTTAACTAATTCTCTATAGCACTTATATTTTATAAAAATATGGATAAATAACATAAAAATATGAACATGATAAATAACATTAAAATATTAAAAATGAATTAGTTTTTCGTTTAAAGAAATTATATGTTAATTATTCACTCTATTTCTCTCCACACACACACACACATATATCCCAACCGAAATAAGTGGAGATGTTATAATGTTCTACAAACATTTTGACTTAATCAAAATCCTATATTATAATAAAATAAAAATAAAAATAATCCTATATTAAAATAAAAATGCATTTAATCCCTCTATTATCTATATAATTATATGTCCTTAATTCAAAATTATATGTCCTTAATTCAAATGGTTTTAAACTGTTCGTAAAAATACTTTTTCACATAAATTATTGTAAAAAAACAATTTCTTTCACATAGTTTATGTAAATCAACTTGGATAATCAGGAAGTCGACATGTGCAAGGCCATCCAAAGGCGAGTTATCTAGATTGGTAGGGCCATTCATTATAGGAAGGATACAACTACAAAAAAACATTAAATGAAATAAAAATGAATGATGACATGTAGAATAAAAGGACATTACGAAAATGAAATATAGAAAATGTTTTTAAAAACCAATTTTGAAACCATATAGCCATGGAAATGAGGTATAGCCCATTGGATGAAACTATTTAATATTGCACATGGTTCGGAAGTCCTCTTGCTCTATCTATGTTAAAGAGTCGCTACCTTCCACCACAAGACAATACGCTAGGTTTGCAAAGGGGTTCTACATTCCCTGTTTTTTTACTTACCATATTTCAGTAAGTTTAGATATGGGAAAGACAATGGAGACAACAAGCGCGACAACATTAGAGCGAGCTCCTATAATGGAAATCCCTAGAAATTATGGCCTTCCCTTTATTGGAGCCATCTTGTATCGATTCGAATACTTCAAAGGGATAGATAAATTCTTCGAATGCTGCGTGGAAAAATATAAGAGCAGTGTATTCAGAGTGAATATGCCACTTGGTCCACCTTTCTTCTCGTACAATGAAGTCATAATAATCCTGGATGGAAAGAGCTTCCCCGCGCTCTACGATTTGAGTAAGGTGCATAAGAATAATCTGGTTGGCACTTATGTGCCCACCCTGAAATTCACTGGGGGATATAGGCCTACCATTTTTATGGACCCTGTTATCACCAAATTGAGTCATGTTGGGCTGCTTCAATGGTCAACTTGGAGTAACTATTTCAAACCATTTTTAACTGGAAACTAGCCTTTCCAGCCAGAGAGGGCTCTCTCAAAAGGATAAAGGATATTCAATGAGCAACTTGAAAGAATATGGCTAGCTCCGAATTGGATTGAATGTGTTTTTGTGTAGGTTTCTTATATCAGCCTTTTACTTTCTCTCTAGTTTTCTAGTTGTATCATCACTTGGAATTCATGATTACATGCTCCAACTTCCATTTATACACCTAGTCTGCAGTTTTGTCATGCTTTATTATTTTGATTATGCATAATCACTTGGAATTCATGGTGACATGCTCCAACTTCGTGTATGCATATAGCTTGTTGTTCTATCCTTCATGTGTGGTTTTGTAAGAACACAATTTCCTCAGCTTCCATGAGATAGATTGTCTTGTGACTTAGTTTTCATATTGACTCCATAAGCCCAATGGTAGTAAATATTATACATCTTTCACCTACACAAAAACACATTCAATCCAATTCAGAGTTAGCCATCTGCTTTCAAGTTGTTCATTGAATATCCTTTATCCTTTTGAGAGAGCCCTATCAGGATGGAAAGGCTAATTTCCAGTTACAAGTGGTTTGAAATAGTTACTCCAACTTGACCATTGAAGCATCCCAACAAGACTCAATTTGGTGATAACATTTTGGTACGTCTGCCGGCAACCTGAAGGTATAATTTTCCCAAAATGATGAATTATTCAACAAATTGAGTCCTATTGGGCTGCTTCAATGGTCAACTTGGAGTAACTATTTCAAACCACTTGTAACTGGAAATTAGCCTTTCCATCCTGAGAGGGCTCTCTCAAAAGGATAAAGGATATTTAAAGAACAACTTGAAAGCAGATGGCTAACTTTGAATTGGATTGAATGTGTTTTTATGTAGGTGAAAGATGTATAAGGTTTACTACCATTGGGCTTATGCAGTCAATACGAAAACTAAGTACAAAGAAAATATATCTCATGGAAGCTAAGGTAATTATGTTTTTATAAAACCACACATGAAGGATAGAACGATAATTTATATGTATACAGGAAGTTGGAGCATGTCACCATGAATTCCAAGTGATTATACATAAGCAAACTAATAAAACATGACAAAATAGTAGACTAGGTGTATAAATGGAAGTTGGAGCATGTAATCATGAATTACAAGTAATCATACAACTAGAAAACTGGAGATAAAGTAAAAGGTTGATATAAGAAACATACATAAGAACACATAGATGAATCTCATGTCTAAAATAAGCTGCTGCAACTGTATATTACTAATAGACAAAGATTACAAGTGTAGTGCCTTCATAACATCTCCCAACCCCTTCTAACTCTAAAAATATCTCCTTTATAGAATGAGGACTCATACAAATGATATTCCACCTTGATAGCTTCGAATTACCACCTCAGATACCTATTTCAAACATGATTCCATCACTTGGAGACTTCCTAGGGATATTTCTATTTTGTAGAGTTTGAAAAGAAAAAGTACTCTTCTTTCATTAATAGTTCAACAAATAAATGTAATAACCCTTATCAACTGCAACCAACTAATTTACTGAGTGTACTAGAGTTATGATGTGTCACTATGCCACGTGCCTCCAAGTCAAATTTTTACAATTTTCTCATAAATATGGTTAGTGAAAATTCTGAAACAATAAACTTCAAAGATGAGTGTATAATTTCCAAACCCTGATGGATTTGCAGAAAATTAGAGACGTTTTTGTAGATAGATGTTTTTTGAAGAAAAACCTCTTTCATATTTCGAAAATAATTTTTCATTTTCTCAGAAACCTTAAAAAACATCTCGCTACAAAAACAGGGCAGTTTCGTAGCATCCAAAAATAGCTTTTTAACTCAAAATTTCTGCTCTTTGGTTGCTCTAGGGTGTCCATCATGACCTCATACCTCATCACTACCATTTCCTCTCCTTGAAATCCACAAAAAGTGGTTTTAAAAGAAAAATATAGCTACATGTGTTTTCGTAACGTTTTCCTGGCTTTAAGCCTAGGAAACGCTACAAAACTGTGGAAAACTGTGTAATTTCCAGATTTTGACTTTTCTTCGAAAACGTAACCTCCAGCTATAGAAAATTGGTCTTCGACATGCCATAAAATTCTTAAAACGTAATAAAACCCAATTTAAGAGCCTTCAGTTGTTTCCTCTTCAAAAAACATCCTTTTCACCTTTAGCAAGTTTATTCATCACTAAAATGACTCTGGTTTTTTCTTAAAACATAGGGTTTAGAGATGAGCTCTTATCTCCCTATCCTTGATAGATATTGCAAAACTAAAGGAGGTTTTCTTAAGTCAGTATGTCTTGCAAAAAAACCTCTCTTGGTTGTTTGCAACACATCTTCTATTGTCCAGAAGTTTCATTATAAAACCATGTATAAAACAAGAAAATTTTACATTCTGAAAATAGGACTGAAAGAAATACCCGTATCTTCCAATCTGTAGCACCTTTGAGAAAATTTAAAGACATTATTGTTAGTTGATATATTCTTGAAAGTAACCTCTCATTTTCTTAAAATACTTCATTTTTAACCCAGAAATAGCCATTGAATTTGACTTCTCAAAGTTAGAAAACAGAGAAATGCTTCATATTCGCTACAAAACTATCAATAGTTTCATAGCATTTTCTGCCTATTTTACACTGAATTTGCTATGAAAGTAGGGATTCTTGGCTAAAACGACCTTTTTCGGAGTTGTAAGCTTGGGAAATAAAATATGTTAGCAAATGATGATCGATGGAACACGATTTGACCTATCTCGAGGTGGTTTTGAGATGAAATGAGGGTGGTCTTGAAACTTAGGATAGTTAAATATGAAAAAATGAAATCTCCTATGCCAACTTGAAAAAGGTTTAAGGAGACCTTACCCTTTTGAAGGTGTGAACTGTATAACCATGCCAAGTAATGACTCACAAAATTATGAGTGATAAAAGTGGCTCCACTTGGGATGGTGTGCCCCTGTGGTACACCAACGAACCTGTAGTTCCAGTGCCATCCATCTTCCTAGAAATAAAAACTCTAAAATTTATGAAAAATTCGCCAAGCTCTTATGGCCTTCTCCTCGAGCTTAAGCTTGATGATTACTGTTGAAAAACCAAATCTATACATACTGAAAATATGCTCAGTCTACTTGAGCTTATTCACACACACTCCTACTTACCCTAACAATTGCAATCTTCATGTTTGATTCAAGCAACATGAAAATTCCAATGAAGCCAGTCATTGATCTGATCTGACAGTTGAACCTCTTGATCACGCTTCAACCAAAAGTAAATAGAATACTGAAATGACCAAGGCAACATAAGATGCATCTGGTCTTCATAATGAAAATATAACTGGAAATTTGGACTGTAAAACTCTTCCATGTAGTCAGTTATAGGATCATAGAAGACATAATCTATTTGATGATTCTCAAGACATTCTGCAGCTTTGGACAACTCTTATATGCTTTTCTCAACAAGAAAAGATTTCAGTTGTGTGCTATCAAACTGATTTTCAAAAAGAGGGTATTCTTCCTCAATCTCAAAAGGGAAAGGTAGCAGCACCCTCTTTTTGTATTCTGGCATGAAAAACTTTTGAAAAGACTAATCTTGATCATGAATACTATAGGATTGAATTTGGTCTTCTAAAACTTCAATATCTTTCTCAATGTTCTTAGCAACTTCATCCAAAAAATGAATCTTATCTTCTGACTTCCACTCAAATGACTTTAAATAAGAAGACAAGGACAAAGAACATTTTTGATCCACTTCCTCATTAGTGTGATCATCATTCCATTGTTTAAAACCTTGAATGGAAGGAGAGTCTTCCACCAACTCTGTTCTTTCAATCCATGTTTCCACAAAAATAAGCCAAAACTCAGCAAATGACTTAATATATTTGATAGGAAAGCTTTCAATCCACTCTTTACATTTCCCTTGAAATGAATCATAGAACAATATGATGAAAATATCTTCATGTCTGACTCTAAGAAGCTCAATAAATTCATGGAAATATGATCTATACTTCAAGGTAAAACTCAAATCTTCCCCATTGAATTTTGGACCATTCCTTAAAAAATATGCATCTTTGGTAAAAGGATTTGGGAAACCATAAATTTTTGAGAAATATATACATGCATACCATGAAACAAGAATGGCAGAATATGAGTTGTTCCTAAGTCCAGTGAAATCACCATGAATCTATCAAATTTTGAATTCTTCAACAATGGAGTCTCCAAGGTAGTTGCAGCCTCAAACAGATTCTGAGCTCCTACTACCTTCAAGATTTCAACTTCAAAATTTTGATAAAATTATACCTTCAGGCTCCCTTGTAACGATGCTAAAATGTTATCACCAAATTGAGTCTTGTTTGGCTACTTCAATGGTCAACTTGGAGTAACTATTTCAAACCACTTGTAACTGTAAATTATCCTTTCTAGCCTTAGAGGTCTCTCTCAAAAGGATAAAGGATATTCAATGAAAAACTTGAAAACAGATGGCTAACACTGAATTGGATTGAATGTGTTTTTTTGTAGGTGAAAGATGTATAAGGTTTACTACCATTGGGCTTATGGAGTCAATATGAAAACTAAGTCACAAGACAATCTATCTAATGGAAGCTGAAGCAATTGTGTTCTTATAAAACCACACATGAAGGATATAACAACAAGCTATACGCATACATGAATTTGGATCATGTCACCATGAATTCCAAGTGATTATACGTAAGAAAACTAATAAATCATGAAAAAACAACAGACTGTGTATAAATGGAAGTTGGATCATGTAATAATGAATTCAAATTGATCATACAACTAGAAAACTGAAGAGAAAGTAAAAGGCTGATATAATAAACATACATAAGAACACATAGATGAATCTGAGGTCTGAAATAAGCTGCTGCAACTATATATTACTGATAGACAAAGATTACAAGAGTGGTGCCTTCATAACATCTCCCAACCCCTTCTAACTCTAAAAGTATCTCCTTTATAAAATGAGGACTCATAAAACTGATATGCCACCTTTCTAGCTTCGAATTCCCACCTCAGATACCTATTTCAAACATGATTCCATCACTTGGAGACTTCCTAGGGATATTTCTATTTTGGAGAGTTTGAATACAAAAAGGACTCTTCTTTCATTAATAGTTAAACAAGTCAATTTAATAACCCTTATCAACTGCAAACAAATAATTTTATGAGTGTACTAGAGTGTTGATGTTTTACTATGCCATGTGGATGCTGAGTTGGACCTCCTCCAAGTCGAATTTTTACAATTTTCTCATAAATCTGGTTAGTGAAAATTATGAAACAATAGGCTTCAAAGATGAGTTTATAATTTCCAAACCCTGATGGATTTGCAGAAACTGAGAGAGGTTTTTGTAGATAGACTTGTGATGAAGAAAAACCTCTTTCATATTTCCAAAATACTTTTTCATTTCCTCAGAAACCTTAAAAAATAGCTCGCTACGAAAATAGGGCAGTTTCGTAGCGCACTTTCGTAGCGTCCAAAAATATCTTTTGCACTCAAAATTTCTGCTCTTTGGTTGTTCTAGGGTGTCCATAATGACCTGATACCTCATCAATACCATTTCATCTCCTTGAAAGCCACAAAAAGTGGTTTTAAAGGAAAAAATATAGCTACAACTGTTTTCGTAGCGTTTTCCTGCTTTAAGCCTAGGAAATGCTATGAAACTGTGGAAAACTGTGTAATTTTAAAATTTTGACTTTGGCTCAAAAAAATAACCTCCAGCTGTAGAAAATTGGTCTTCAATATGCCATTAACCTCTTAAAACATAATCAAACTCAATTTAAGAGCCTTGAGGTGTTTCCTCTTCAAAAAATATCCTTTTCACCTTTAGTAAGTTTAGTCATCACTAAAATGACTCTGGTTTTTTCTAAAACCATAGGGTTCAGAGATGAGCTCTTATCTCCCTATCCTTGATAGATATTTCAAAAACAAAGGAGTGATTTTAGGTCAATATTTATTGAAGAAAACCCTCTCTTGGATTTTTGAAACACATCTCCAGCTGTCCAGAATCTGCATTATAAAAACATGTATAAAACAGGAAAATTCTGCATTCTGAAAATAAGGCTGAAAGACATCCCTGTATCTCCCAATTTGTAGCACCTTTGATAAAATTGAAAGAGGTTATTGTTATTTGATATGTTATTGAAATTAACCTCTCTCCGTTTATTAAAATACGTCTCTGTTTTTCCAAAAACCACCGTTGAAATTGACTGTTCAAAGTCAGAAAACAGAGAGATGCTTCAAATTTGCTACGAAACTATCAATAGTTTCGTAGCATTTTGTGACTATTTTACACTAAATTCCCTATGAAAGTAGGGATTCTTGGCTAAAATGACCTTTTTCGGAGTTTTAAGCTTGGGAAATCAAATATGGTAGCAAATGATGACTGATGGAACATGATGTGACCTATATGGAGGTGGTCTTGAGATGAAATGAGGGTGGTCTTGAAACTTAGGATAGGTTAAATATGAAAAAATGAAATCTCCTATGCCAACTTGAAAAAGGTTTAAGGAGACCTTACTCTTTTGAAGGAGTGAACTGTATGAACATGTCAAGTAATGATTCACAAACTTATGAGTGATAACAGACCCATCTTCTAAAAAACATCACAGGCTTAAGAGTTGGTGCCTTGAATTACTCAGTAGAAATGAAGAGAGAAAATTTCCAGAGTTTGCCAAGGTGTTCAGCGATCTCAACATGGCCTTCGAGAATGAAATGGCGAGTAGCAGGAAGGAAACTTTTAGTGATCAGATGGATCAATTGCTATGAATTTTTTTTTTTGCTGCATTGTCGGCGTTGACCCGGTGGCTCCCGGCCGAGCCAGCCTCGGAACCGATGGCCCTTCTTGTATTATAAATTGGCTAGCTACTGTGGTCGCTCCTACCATCAGCTTAGGCGTTCTTCCAAAATTCTTGGACGAACTCACCATCCATTTATTTCCTCTACCATTCTTCCTCATCTCCAAGTACTACCACAAACTCTATAATTTCCTGTGGATAAATGCGACTTTGGCGCTGGATGTGGTTGAAAAGAAATTTGGAATGAAAAAATAAGAGGCCTGCAATAATTTTATGTTTTACATCGCCTTCCTCACCTTCAGGGGACTGCGACTTTATTTTACCACTATGGTCAAATATATTGTCGACGCCGGTGACAAACTACACACAGAACTAGCCAAATAGGTCCGTGGAGCTGTTGAAGCACATGGGGGACTCAACGGCAAGGCTCTCTAGGGCATGGCCCTCCTTCGGTCTACTACGTACAAAGTGATGAGGATAGAGCTGCATGTGCCACTGCAGTATGGGAAAGCCAAGGAAGATTTCTTTGTCTAATCCCACGACAAGCATTATGCGGTGAAGAATTTTGACATGTTGTGCAGGTACCAACCTTTTGCTACCCAGGATCCCAAACTATTCTACAAGGTAGACAAGTTTGTTCCAGGGAGATTCATGGGGGAGGAAGGGGAGAATATTCAGAAACACCTCCTATGGTATAATGGGCCTGAGACAGAAGACACGTCCACTAACAACAATCAGTGTGAGGCGAAGGACATGGTTGGGACTATGGGTCGCCTCTTTCTAGTGCATTTCTTCCTACCATATGATTCATATTCCATAGAAAAGTCGTCCTCCTCCTCCTCTGTCACACTTATGATTCTCACTAAGGGATACTCTTTATTTTTGTGGGAAATATTGAAGAAAACAAACACAGAGGAAATGTGTTTCCCCCAAAACACAGAGAATGCACAAATAATGTGGAAATTATAGTCAAAACACAGACAACGTAAAACACAGGAGAGGAAAAACTTCAGTTTTCTATTCAACTCACTTAACATATGAAAATTACATATCTTTTATACAAAATTGCCAAACCTTGTAACTTAACTCAATTCAATGCTGGATTGGACTGATAGCCACTGAATCATCCTTCTGCAACGAAAGCCCGATTCTTCATTTTCTACACGAAATTGCATACAAAACACATAATTTCATACCTGAAATATTATAGGTTCCGGTTTTGAAAACACATCATGTTCGGGCCTCCATTGCAAATCGCATACCGACGATTATAACTTTTAGCATATGTGCGATATGGGAAAAACATAAGATTTGTGATATGCGATGTGACGTGGCACATCGCATCGCAATGTAAACCATTTAACTTGTGAACATTTATCCATGAAACTCCTGAGCTTGCGATGTGAGATTTGAACTTCCCTCCTGAGCTTGACACGTGCCCCCTCTATGATGCATCGTAAATAACATAAAACAACTTGTGGGCAGCTTTTAAAGTTAAATAAAAAAAACTTGTGAAGTGCACACTACAGGCGGCTTAAAAGGTAAGTGGAAAGAGTTGTGAAGTGCGAGCGGCGATGCGGAAAAGCTTGGTAAGTGCGAAATGCATAAACCAAAGGAATAAGGCGGAATGCAAAGGTTTGCTCGACAGATTGGTATTATGGTAAGGTAAGTGGGTCCTGCCAATATCACATCGGTGGAAATTTAATTTTGGTGAGAGGCTTAAAGGTTAAAACATAAAAGTTGCAGGCGGTGAAGTGTAGGCAAACGGTAAGTGAACGTGGCAGGTAAGAAATAAACGCAGAGGTAAGGCCTAGTACACTATTGTTTGGATTCTGCGTGAAACGTCTTATGATTTGAAATCTGGGCTTCGTCCTTCTCTGCACAAAAAATTCAATGAAGTTGTGGGTTTCCACCACTGCTTATTCATGGAGGTGGTTGGGATTAATTCCAACACTGCCCCTTAATCACAACTGCCGCCATCGATAATTCCCAAACACTGTCTGAGATAAAAAAAACTTATTTATCCCAAGGGCTTTGTGAGGATATCAACAAACTGTTCCTCTGACCTGTAATGCTGCAAAACAGTTTCACCATTGTTAACCAATTCCCTTATAAAATGATACTTTGCATCAATATGCTTTATTCTCTTGTGGAAAAAATAATTCTTTGACAATGCAATTTCTGAGTTGTTATCACAATAAATTGTGGTTCCTTTGTCTTGCTCATGATATAAATCTCTCAGCATCCTTCTCATCCAAACTGTTTGACATGTTGCTATTGTTGCTGCTACACATTTAGCTTTTGCTATTGATAATGGAACTATTGGCTGCTTCTTGGAAGCCCATGAAATGGTTCCCGATCCCAAATGAAATACATACCCAAATGTGCTCTTTCTGTCACCTACACTTCCAACCCAATCACTGTTAGTGTAACCAATCAACTTAAAATTATCATATGAGGAGTATAGAACACCATACTCCTTTGTTCCATTTACATACCTCAAAATTCTCTTGGCTTCTTGCCAATGTGTCTCCCTTGGTGTCTCCATGAATCTGGATATTAAACTTACTGCATACATAATATCGGGCCTAGTTATGGTCAAATACATTAGACTGCCAACTATGATCTTGTACAATGTTGGATTGACATTCTTGCTGCAATCTTCCTTGCTCAATTTCAACCCCATGACAGTTGGAGTTGTTGCTGCTTTGTTGTTCTGCATATTGAACCTCTTTAAAACTTCTGCAACATACTTTTATTGGGAGATAAAAATCCCCTTTTCATTTTTCTTTACTTCTATGCCCAAAAAATATCTCAATAAACTCAAGTCAGTCATTTCAAATTCACTCTTCATGATTTTTTTAAAATCACCAATGAGAGAAACATCATTGCCTGTGAAAATCAAATCATCTACATATAAAACAATAATAAGAATTTTACCGTAATTTTCTTTAATGTAGAATGTGGGTTCACCATAACACTTGTCAAACACATTATCCATCAGGTAAGAATCAATCTTGTTGTACCATGCTCTTGGTGCTTGCTTCATCCCATAAATATCTTTCTTTAACTTACACACTTTGTGTTCTTGTCCTTATATCTCATAGCTAGGAGGTTGTTCAACATACACCTCCTCTTTCAACACTCCATTCAAGAATGCTGACTTCACATTCATTTGATAAAATTTCCACTTATGTTCTGCTGCTATGGACAACACTTCCCTCACTGTCTCCATCCTTGCAACTGGTGCAAAGTTTTCCTCATAGTCTCTTCCTTGTTGCTGCTTGTAGCCTCTGACAACAAGTCTTGATTTGTGTCTTTCTATCTTGCCTTCAATGTTTCTATTGGTATTATAGACCCATATCACTCCAATAAGTTCTTTACCTTGTAGGAGGTCCACTAAATCCCATGTTTCATTCTTTTCTATTGCTCCAATCTCTTCATTCACTGCTTCAATCCACTTCTCTTCTTTTACTGCATCTTCAAAATGGATTTGATCATCAACATGACAAAATAAAGCGAATAAAGAATTCAAACCAGCATTACTATTTACTTCTTCTCGCTCATAAATTTCATTTAAATTTTTGAATCTTGGTCTTCTTGTATTTTCTGAAGATGTGCTTGGAGTTGCACTTGAACTCCAGGGAGTTTTTGATCCCTATGGTGTGCTTGGAGAAGAACTTTATTTATTTTGCACTGTTTCTCTATTGCTTGCTTGCAGTGTGCTCTATTGAGCTTGTGTAGATGGAGGTGGAGCCACCATTGAGGAATTATTTTCTGTAATCAATTCCTCTTTGTCTTCATGTGAAATACATGTCTTCACATTTACAGTCTTATTTAAACTTCCATCCCAAGCTTCTTCTTCAATGAATTAAACATCTCTGCTGATTATTACTTTCTTGGTTGATGGATTATAGAGCTTGAAGGCCTTGGATTCATCACTGTATCTAAAAAATATACACTTCTCCCCCTTGATGTCTAACTTCTTCCTTAAATTATCTAGGATATGTGAATATTCCACACATCCAAACACTCTCATGTGAGTGAAAACTTGCATTGTTCCACTCCATGCTTCTTCTGGAACTTTGTTCATAACAGCTTTGGTTGGACGTCTACTTAAAATATAAGCTGCACAATTGAAAACTTCTGCCCAATACTCATTTGGAAAATGTTTTTCCTTCAACATACTTCTTACCATGTCCATCATGGTCCTATTCCTTCTTTCTGCTGCACCATTTTGCTGCGGTGCATACCTTGTGGTAAATTTCTTGTGTATTTCATGCTCCCTGAAGAAACACAAGAAGTATTTTGAAATGTATTCTTTGCCTATGTCAGTTCTCAACACTTTTATATAGTGTCAACTTTGCTTCTCAACAAGAGCTTTGAAGTGGTAGAACTAGTCAAACACTTCACATTATTTTTTATAAAATACACCCATGTCTTCCTTGTGTAATCATCTAGAAATTTCAAAACATAATGAATGCCAATTGATGATGGCGTTTGCATTGGTCCACATAAATATGAGTGGAAAATCTCTAAGGGTGCCTTTACCCTTATAATATTTCTTGCTGGAAATGATTCTCTGTGTTGTTTTCCCAAGATGAAACCTTTACATAGGCTATCTGGTTTCTCTATGAGTGTTAATCCCTTTACCATCCCTTTTCTATATAGCAAATTCAAACCTCCAAAATTGAGATGTCCAAATCTCAAATGCCATAACCATTTCTCAGCTTTAATTTCTTCTTGAAAGACTTCTTGTGTGACTGCAGCTACTACACCTCCTTTCTTCAAATATGTTCTGATCTTGAGAGGAAACATCCCATTGCTTGTCATATGCACTTTTGCAATGACCTGTCTACTTGGAGATATATCCATGATTATGCACATGTCATTCTTAAAAATCACATTGTATCCCTCATTCACAAGATGTCTAATGCTTAGAAGTTAACATTTCAATCTAGGTACATAATATACATCTGGCACAAACTTCTTTTCTCCCTTCTTTGTGAGTATTTTTACTCTTCCTTTCCCCATGACAGAGACCTTGCTATCAGTCCCTGTTGTCACTTCAGATTTCACACTCTCATCTAGATTGGAAAACATTTCTATGTTTCCAGTAATATGGTTACTACACCCTGAATTTAAAAACCATACATCTTCTTGTTTTTCTTGTGCTACATTACAAGTTAAAAGCACATTTCCTTGGTTCTGATTTTCTCTTGTAAATTTTACACTAGGTTTACTACCCATGTCATTTTGTTTCTTTCTACATTCACTCACATAATGCCCATATTTTTTGTGATAATGAAATTGGACTTGAGATTTATCATACCTCTGTCCTTGTGCTTGATTTTGGCTTGAGCCTTCGCTTGAGTTCTAGTTGCTGCCCCTTTCACTTGTGCTTGCAGGGCTGCTTCTTCCACCTCTATGAGGGCTTCTTCCCATTCCTCAGTAGTTTGATCTTCCTCAACCTCTACCTCGAAGAAAATACATTTGTGTCTTGAATGCATGCTCCAATGAAGAGTTTGTTGCTCTATTCAATCTATGCTCATGAGACATTAGTGATGCATAAATCTCATCCACTGAAAATTGTGAGAGAACCTTTGTCTCTTCTATGGCCACTATTATTGCATCAAATCTTGATGGTAAACTTCTTAACACTTTCTCCACTATTCTTCTTTCCTTAAGTGTCTCTCCATGAGACCTGATCTGGGTAACCAACCCAATCACATGTGTGAAGAATGAGTCTATGCTATCAGACTCTTTCATGCAGAGAGTTTCAAAATTTGTCCTCAACATTTGAAGTTTTGTTGTCTTTACTTTTGCCATACCTTGGTAGGCTATCTAGAGGGTATCCTGTGCATCCTTAGACTTTGTTGCTGCAGCAATCCTTGGGAAAATACTCTCATGTATTGCTTGAAAAATATAGAAGAGGGCTTTGGAGTCCTTCTTTCTATTTTATTTCAACAAATCTCTTTGTGCTTGTGTCAAAGCATTAAATGCTGCTACATCTGGTGGTTCTGGAAAACCATTTTCCACCAGCTCCCAAATATCGTGTGAAGCAAACAGGGCCCTCATTGTAATGGCCCAATAATCATAATTGTTACCATTGAACTGTGGTAGTTGTGGATTTGTTAGGCTCCTGTCTACTGCTGCCATTCTAACTATGTAAGAAAACAACCTTCTTGGCTGTATAAAACAGAAACATTCTCACTGCTGGAGAAATCCGCTTCTCAAACAATCAACCTTTCAGCTTCTTTAGTAAAGAGATCTTGTTATTTTACTGAGAACCTAGACCTGCTCCGATACCATGTTGGAAATATTGAAAAAAACAAACACAGAGGAAATGTGTTTCCCCCACAACATAGAGAATGCAAAAAAAATGCGGAAACTAACAGTCAAATGCAGGCATCGTAAAACACAGGAGAGGAAAATATTTAGTTTTCTATTCAACTCACTTAACTTATGAAAATTACATATCTTTGATACAAAAGGGACGAAGCCTATAACTTAATGCAATTTAATGCTGGATTGGACTGATATCCACTGAATCATCCTTCTACAGCGAAAGCCCAATTCTTCATTTTCTACACGAAACTACGTACAAAACACATAACTGCGGACCTGAAATATTATCGGTTCCATCCACGGAAAATTTTAAGGATAGAAAATTATCTCGAAGTTTAAAACATTGGCGAATGTCACTAATCCCTAATATGAAAACAATAAAATATTTATTGATATATTTGTAAAATTATTCAAATTTATAATGATTTTATATATAGCCTAAATATATAATGTTGGCTATTTTTAAGGTAAAATAATTTTATATTGTAACATTTGGGCGAATCATTTTTAGAAAAAATGGAAATTGGCCAATTTTTTTTTTTGGAAAAACCATGGAAAATTAGCCCACCTATGAATTTTAGCCCCTAAAATTTTCCATGGTTCCATCTCTGAAAACACATCGCGTTCGAGCCTCCATCGCAAATCACATACCAGCGATTATAACTTTTAGCATATGCGCGATATGGGAAAAACATAAGATTTGTGATATCTGATGTGACGTGGCACATCGCATCGCAATGTAAACCATTTAACTTGCAGGCTCTTATCCATTAAATTCTTGAGCTTGCGATGTGCAATTTGTGCCTCCCTCCTGAGCTTGACACATGCCCCCTCTGCGATCGCATTGCAAATAACATAAAACAACTTGCGGGCGACTTTTAAAGTTAAATAAAAAAACTTATGAAGTGCGCACTGGGGGTGGCTTAAAAAGTAAATGGAAAGAGTTGCAAAGTGCAGGCGGCGATGCGAAAAAGTTTGGTAAGTGTGAAATGCATAAAACAAAGGAATAACGCAGAATGCAAATGTTTGCTCGACAGATTGATATTACGGTAAGATAAGTGGGTCTCGCTAATATCGCATCGGCGAAAGTTTGAGTTTGGCGAAAGGCTTAAAGGGTAAAACATAAAATTTGCGGGCGGTGAAATGTAGGCGAATAGTAAGTCAACGTGGCAGGTAAGAAATAAATGCAGAAATAAGGCTGGGTACTCTGTTATTTGGATTTTGAGTGAAACGCCTTAGGATTTGAAATCTGGACTTCGTTCTTCTTTGCACAAAAAATTCAATGAAGTTGTGGGCTGCTACCACTGCTTATTCATAGTGGTGGGTGGGAGTAATTCCAACACTTTTAAGAGTTCTAGTATGTAAGTTGTACAATAAGTTTCAATTTATGTTTTTTCCACTTCTCCACTTCACTTTTTTCCGATACTTCATATTTACATGCTCCACCTCTCACGCCATTACCATACCATGTTACACAATGCCATTGCCAATTTCAAAGAACGATGCAGGCATTTACCATGGTTGTGTTTGCAGTGTAATAATAAAATGAGAGATGCAAACGTTTCCCATGGTTGTGTTTGCAAATCTAATAATAAAATGAGAAAGATGAAGCAGGGTTTTACTCAAATAACAATCCCGGTTATAAAACTTAGATAACCATGTTTCAATCTTGTCTCAGCTTTCACTAACTTTGTTAATCATTAAATTAGTTGGTTTATGTTGGATTTAGTTTTAATAAATTAATTAGTTTATGTTGGATTTAAGATATAAGGTTCACGTTCAAATTTTATAAAAAGTGGTTGAGAATGGGCACCCACTGTTATGAAAACTATCCCAAACAATGTTTAAACTACAATCCTAGTAAAAGAATTCAACAATTGGATAGATCCTTAGTCCATTAGTGTATGTGGATGGGTAAATTACAATCCGAATAAAAGCATTCAACATTTGGATAAATCCTTAGTCCATCAGTATATGCGGATGGGTGGATGAGTTTGAAATCTTAATAAAAAAAGGGTTGAAAGTAGACAATTAATTGTTAGAATAGAAAACACCCAAATGGATATTCAAATTACAATCCAACGTAATTCTAATAAAATTTGTTTTAATTGAAAACTTAGGACATCAGACAACTATTGAGATGAGAATTATAGTATGTTTTTATAACACTATATAAAATTATAAAAAATGTACATTTGGATTCAATTAAAAAAGATGAAAGAATATTCAAATACATACAAAGATGATGCTTAGCACTAGAGAGTCCAGACTCAATGAACTTAATTTGAAGGATAAAAGAATATTCAGATACATACAAAGATGATGCTTAGCAGTAGACAGTCCAGACCCAGTGAACTTAATTTGATTGGCCAAATATCTACGAATCCAATGAACAGAAATGAACTTTTGTCCATCCTATTTCAAAAGATTTCAGATTTCTGCTTCCCACGGAACCGGAGACAGCTCCGGTTTGCGTAATATCAATTAAATCGACTAGTCAATGGTGTTATGTCTACCATCAATACCCTGCAGTCCCATCATTTAAAAGGATTAGTGGATAATGATTGGTTTTCGTTTAACCTCACCTCTATAAATTATCATTGTCTTCTTCCTATTTAAATCTCTTTACTTTGAGCGAATGTATAGACTTCGGAAGTTTCGTCCAGACCCGCTCACCTCTATCAATTATCATTGTCTTGATATTTAAATCTCGTTACTTTCAACGAATGTATAAACTTTGGAAGTATCGTCAAGACCGGATCAAACTTATAGCATATATATTATTTGTGGGAAATATAATGTGATTTATGAGATTTATTTATATTATTATTATTATTTTGGTATCATTATATTTTTTATATTTAATATATTATTGAGTAGGGAATTGAATTTGTTACTTCATACTGGATCACTACAGTCTAGTTTATTTTTTAATTTTAAAATATATAATTTAAAAAATATATATATAGGATATCATTTACCATCCAAAAATTCAGATTTATATATATATATATATATATATATATTTTAACATGTTGGAAGTATTGGCAGGACTTTACTCTTGAGCTACTTCAGGTTTATTTTCATTATTAATATCATTATCAATTTTCATATGAGAAGTATGGAAAGGCACATTCTGCTAAACTGAGATTAACCCTGCTTCTCATCTGACAAGGAGTCAAAAGACTTGGCAGGAGACTTCAACCTCAAACAAGGATCGAAAAAACGATCAGGTGGAAGTTGAAGTAACAACAAATTCAAAGTAATGCTTTGAAGCTGAAAGTCTTATCTAGAGTGCTGAATCTATATATACAGTAAAATAATTAGTTTAAATAACAGAAATCAAGATTTTACCTAGATTGTTTTCACCAGATTCCAACACCAGAAATTCCGAAAAATCACACTAAAGACTACTCCCCTGCCAAGACATCTTCCATTGACACTTTTCCCCATATTCCCTTCCTAAATTTGCCGATTGACCCAGCCATCGATAACAATTCTTTATTTAAGGTTCTGTCTAACTTGAATGATGGAAGCTTGAAGCGGATTATTTAAGGTTCTGTCTATCTTGAATGAAGCTTGAAGCGGATGAGCGTAGCGTAGCCCATAAGAGAGGTTCTAGTAGAAGCTAATTAAGACTTATCTCTGAACGGACTAAGAATTCAGGTTTAAAAGTTAAGACTTCTAAACACATATCGCCAAGACATGTAAGGCTTACAAAAATTATAATGACATTTCAAATTTGAAGTGCAATATCATGAACGGCATTGATATAGACTCTAGAGTATGAGAAGTTTGAGCGCCCACTCACTTACATAGCAATTTGCTTAACCTTGATCTTCTGCATAACAAAGTTGAAGTTGGTGAGCAATTTTGACGGGAAATTACATCGAATCCAACTGCAGGAAAATATTGGTCACAAACATAAACATAGTATTGAATGCTAAAAATCTGCATGCTAATATTTGTTGGATCAATATTTATTATTTTGTGTCAATCATCCTCCCACAATTGAAGGGAGTTAGACTGACCAAATTAAGGAGTACAATTGGCATGAGAATGAAGTGGTAACGCGACGGTCAAATGGTAACAACTCAGATTTTCGGAATGACGGAAGCCGGCTAAATGGAAGAGAGACAGCTCGCCTCGCCCAAGCTGTCAAAGCTTTATTATTGAGAGGTGTAGACTTCTCTCTTTTTTCGGTAAGTTTTTCTTTATAAGTTCAAAATTGTTAGGTTAGAGTGAATATATACTCTTAGAATAAAAAATTCATAATTCTGGCAAGGTTATGAAAAAATCTGACAAAATGTTTTGAGAATCTGAGTTTTGTTGTCAAACTTCAGGATTTTAATACCCCATAATTAAAATGGTTAATTTGAAATTGTGTGGAGCATCTCAAGACTATTGACTATTTATTCATGTTAGACCAAATTCTCCATACTTCATGTTCTAATAATGAATCCTAGCAGAGAGTTCTAAACTTTGAGCAAGAAAACATTTATGTGATTATTCATAAAGAACTTTTAACCAACATTATGAATCAAATAAAAGTCTGAGTTCTAAAATATGATAATTTTATTATAAATATCTTTAATCATTTATTAAACATAAAAGTATGTTACAAGACAACTCACATTCAATTGTATAGCAAAGATATAACCATTTAATTACTACTATTATTATTACACCAATTTAGATCCATGTTAACCTCAAATCTATAAAGTCCCTAAAGGATCAAATTTCTCTAGGTGCAATTTTTTTTTTAGTATAAAATTTGAGAAAATGTTTGCACCTAGATAGATTTGATCCCTGTGGGAGCTTGATAGATCCCACATTAACATGGATGTTGGTTTCTGAATAATTGATAATTATAATTATTAGATTTATTATTTTATTTTATTTATTTTGTTATTTGTAGTTTTATTTTCATATAATTTGACCAAGTCAAAATGTTTCAATAACATAACGTAACATGACTTTAGAACATCTCACCTATAGTGGGCTGAGAGTGTCTCTTGGAGAAAAAATGTAAAAAAATTAAATTTAGAATATATTTAGAAAATATTTTGATTGTGAATTGAGAGATGGTTTTTGACCATGTGGTATTGATGATCTATGATATTGTAACAAAGCCTATTTAAAAGTTAATAATATCCATGGTAAAGTGGGGTGAATATCCATGGTTAAAAATATTGTTATATTGTAAGTATCAAATTTTTATTTGCTTATTAATGAAATTTAAATACCTTTACACAATTATTATTTACAAGTTAAAATGGATCTTAATTTATAACTACTATTTATATCCTATATATTTTAATGTGATAAAGGGTTTACTCATAACTCAAAAGTCATTATAATTTTTTTTATTTTAGATTTAGTTAAAAAAAATTATAAAGTTAAATTTGAATAAAATATTTATAAATTATTTTGATTATGAAATGAGAGATGGTTTTTTTGCATGTGATATTGATGAACCATGGTATTATAACAAAGCCTATTTACAAATTATCAATAATTATGGTAAAGTGGGTGTGATTGGTGTATTATGAAATTTTTTTCTTTAGAAAGTTATTCATTATTTTATTAATAAAAAAAAAATCAATAATCAATAATTTCATTTTTTTAATGTTTTTTAATTATGTTTTTAATTTAATTTTTATTTTTATGAAATTTCAATTAACCAAAATGTTTTAGTTAATAATTATAACTATTGATTTTATTTTATTTTTATTTTATGTAATTTTATTGAGTCAAAATGTTTAGATAACATAACATAATTGGCCATTACAACATCCCATCCATATTCGGTTAAAAAGTGTCTCTCCATGCAAAAATTAATTTTAAACATATTTTAAAAATAGTTTTATTGCGAAATGAGAGATGGTTTTTAGGCATGTGGTATTGATGAGCCATAGTAATGGCCCATGGTATTGTGACAAACCCTATTTACAAGTTAATAATGTCCATGTTAAAGTGGGGATGAATATACTTGGTTAAAAATCTTGTCATATTGTAAATATTAAGTTTATGTACTTATTAATGAAAATTAAATATGGTTACAAATTATTATTTTAATATAAATGATAGAATGGATTTTAATTTATAGCTACTATTTATATATTATATATTTTAATATCATAAAGGGTTTAGATACATTTTGAAAATTAATTATAATTTTTTTGGTTTTATATTTAATTAAAATATGTTATAAAATTAAGTTGGAATAAAATATTTGTAAAATATCTTGATTGTGAAATAAGATATGGTTTTTGAACATGTGGTATTGATGACTCGTAATATTGTAACAAAACCTATTTACAAGTTAACAATACTTATGGTTAAGTGGGCTTGAATATCTATGATTAAACATATTGTTAAATTGTAAATTTATTTACAATATTAAAAATTTTATGGGCTTATTAATTAAATTTAAATATAGTCACAAAATAATTAATTTAATTTAAATGCTAAAATTAATTTTAACTTATAACTATTAGTTATATATTATAATTTGAAACTAATAAATACGTATATTATGATTTTCCTTTATCTAAATAATTATTAAAAATATTACTAATAAAAACAAAATAAACTAAATAAAATATACTTTTATTAGAGATGTCATCTATAATCAAGTTGCAGTGCAATAACATATTGGAAAAAAAGACTTAAGTTTAATTATTTATAGAGAAAACATTAACAATGTTTCAAATTAAATATGGGAAAGTACACTCAAAATAAATTTTAGTTGTTGGAAGTTTTAACAACTGAAAGGAAATATGTTGAATGTTTAAACAATCTCGCTGCGGATTCTAGAGGTTTTCACATAAGCTTAAACTTTTAAGTTTCTTGATTCACGCCCCTCAACCCATTATTTAAATGAGGAGATTGAGGTTTAGTTAGTAAAGATCTTTAAGTAATAACAAATTAGTTAGTAAACATCATTAAGTAAACTAGCAATTGCACCACATGTTGCAAAAGAAACACTTTAAGGTGATAACATAGGAAAGTGTAGTCTAGAAGAAATAAGATGTTGGAAAGAAAGAATCATTTTGAAGGAATGAAAGGAAAATTTTCCATCCTAAAGGAATGAAAGAAAAGTTTTTCTTTCATGAAAGAAAGTCGTGGAGGTTTCAAAGATATTGTTGATAAGAGTTATCAACAAAATTTTGTTTTAGATATTGAAATAAGAAATGGGTTATGAAAACATATATGTAAACAAACATAATGCGTTCACATATATAAAATTTTTGTTATAGATATTGAAATAGGAAATTGGTGGTGAAAATCCTTTGCTGATTAATAATCATCTGAAACAAGCATGAAATGAGCATGTAACTCAAATAAGATATTTTAAATACATTCAAGTACAATCTATCTAGATGAAATGAGCATGTAACTCAAATAAGTTATTTTAAATACATTCAAGTACAATCTATCTAGCATAGATATAAATACTGAGAATTTTTATTAACAGAAATAGAGTTTACTCCAAGTTTATCTACATATGCCAATTGCATTCGTCACTTAAGAGAAGTAAAAAAAAAATTATTGAGAAAACAACTCCAACACATTTGTAGAGAAAATTATAACACACTATCACACTTTTCTTATCATCACTAAATGCTCCTATATGCAACAACGATGGTTTTGATCAGTTCAAGAGTAGTAAAAACAAGTTTATTGAGAAAAAAACTCCAACACATTTGTAGAGAAAATTATAACACAGTATCACAATTTTCTTATCATAACTAAATGCTCATATATGCAACAACTATGGCTTTGATCAGTTCAAGAGTAGTAAAAAAAGGTTTATTGATAGAGATTTCGAAGCAACTGTTGAATTGGTGAATACATCTTTCTCTATGGTGTTGGTTATTGGGCATAGCGTTCTTGATCTTGTATACAAGGCTATAAATTTTCATGTAGCTTATACTACATTAATCATGAAATTGTCAACATTTAGGGCACACTTTCCATCACATTTGTAGAGAAAATTACAATATAGCATCTTTCTTATCATATCTAAATGTTCATATATGCAACAACTCTGTGTCTCATAGTTTACATTTGTGAAACGAGGAGGAGAGGAGGAGTGTAAGGTGTAAGCTAGAATAACAAGAGAAAGAAGAATATTGTTTGGTACATTAGAATCTTGTTTGGGACTTGAGATAGATTCATTCTCTCTACATCTAGAGTAAAACTTAATAAAATAAAACTCACCATACTTCGAATTTTTTAAATAAATATCTTAAAAATTAGAATATCAATTTAATACATTTTATCAATTACACATTTAACAACATTTATTTAAAAAAATGCAAATATAAATTACTATTTTAAATAAAAATACTACAACACATTTAACAATATTCATTAAAAAAAATAAACATACAAATAAATATTTTAAATAAAAATAGTACAAAGAATCACATTAATTAACATGAACCTTGTGTACCTTTCTCTTATTAATTTTTAAATACCTCATGTTTGTAACTTATTCTTAATCACATAGTGTCAATTTTGTTAAACTATAATCTACAAGTCTCACTTTTTATAGCTTTGGTGGAAGGATAGAGTATCTAAATTCCCTTACCCTTTAAGAAGCATCCTCAATTATAGTACCACCCACCTCGGTATCCAATCCAGACATCCAGACATCTTAGCTTATTCTTAATTAATCAAAAGTAT
Source organism: Pinus albicaulis (assembly GCA_034641835.2). Taxonomy (NCBI): domain Eukaryota; kingdom Viridiplantae; phylum Streptophyta; class Pinopsida; order Pinales; family Pinaceae; genus Pinus; species Pinus albicaulis. The sequence continues at coordinate 854,500,253 of CM076576.1, forward strand.
AGAATTTTTAAGGTGGTGTTCTATGTGGACTAAAATTCCCATGATGTCCATCACAATGTATGGGGTTCATTGTAACCATGGATATATTCTATGAGTTGTTGTAATTTTTTTCTTGTGGCTAAAACATAGTTTTGGTTGTCTCCTGGTTATCATGATTCAAAAATTTGTTATCATCTCAGATCCTTATAGCATTAGATATATTTTGGGAGCTAATGTGATGTTTTGTTTGTCACAATGATTCAAAAATCAGTTATTATACCACAGTATTCACTTCCTCATTGTATTTTTTTTTTTTATGAACCCTTTAGAAAAACCACGAGAACATTTGATTTTACACTATGATATCCCCAGCAAGGGCGGGGGTTTTAAAAATTGGAGAGTAAATTGAGCAGTTATTGTTAGAAATTGTTGTATAAGATGGGAAATTTGAATTGTTTGTAGATAATATGGATGTCATAACATATATCTATTTTGAATTTTTTAGTGTCTCTAGCCACCATGAATATAATATGATCCATTTCATCTAAGTTATATCTATTTTGAATTTTTTAGTGTCTCTTGCCACCATGAATATAATATGATCCATTTCAACTAAGAACGTCAATAGATCATTGTGTGAATGATAAATTGTGGCATCCCTAGCCATTACTAGAATACACTCTCTCTTGAGAAGACTGTACATTATATATTGGATAGAGGGAAAGGTTATGATAAAACTTGTACAAAAAACCCTAAGGACCGAGTGGGTTTTTTGTTTTGTAAGTTTTGTTTGGAATTGAAAAATAAAAAATATATAAAAGCTAAAATTATGTAGTGAAAAATTTGTTTAAAATTTCATAATAAAAAGTTGAGTAAGTTCGACATCATATAATATGAAATTTTTTTATGATTATAAAGTAAAAAACATGTAAGATTTTTTAGCCACACTTAGGTAATTAAAGATATGTATACAGTTTTTTTAACGGAAGAAATTTGATATTCATTAACAAATGTTGAATTGGTAAACACGTCTTGCTCTATGGTGTTGGATATTGGACATAGATTTCTTGATCTTGTACATAGCTTTCTTGATCTTGTATACAAGACTATAAATTTGCATGTAGGTTATACTACATTAAGCATGAAATTGGCAACATTTAGGGCACACTTTCCATCACATTTCTAGAGAAAATTACAGTAGAGTATCACATTTTTATTATCTTTTTTCCTTGAGAAAAAAACATAATTTTATTACTGCAGATGAGTAAAAAATTACAATAAGAAGCACATAAAACTATGATCTATCAGTCAAACCAGAAAGTTTGTAGTCAACCCATAGGGTAACAGTCTAAAACAAATGACATGTGTAAGAAAACTTTGTGTAAAAACCAAATCCGGCTTCTACCACTAACCATTCTGAAGACAAAAAGTTCATAAAAAATCAGTCCTACTGCTATCAACAATATGCTATCAGTAAAAATACAGTCCAAAACCTGCAATGATAAGTTGATACAACGATCACTGAGGTTTTCCAACCGAAACAGCAACCGAGACAATAAAGAACTCTACCCAATCAAACGAAGTGCCAGTCGAAACACAAGATAGCCAGTAGAAAAAATGAGAGCCTAATCCACAGCAGTAAACAAAAAAACTTGATCCACCACCCAGGGGAACCGCAAAATCTCCATGTGAGTCAAAAAGAGGAAAAATCCAAGCCTTCGACAACCAACACAATGAAAAAATTAACACCAAACAGAAAAAATTGAACCCTCAATCTATCATTCTATTATAAAATGGAAACACCAACACCACTGAGATAGAGACAACCTAAAGAATTGATGACTAGCAGGCCAAAAAGAAACCAGAACAGCTCAATCGAATAGAGAGGGATGAAAATAATCTCGTATTTCTCCATCCTTGTGCTCTCTAACCTTCCAGATTCCCACAACCTGCAGAAGCCCCATCTTGGAAGCCTTATCTGCCTCTCCATTATTTTCTCTATAGATATGCTGATAGGAGAAAGAATCAAAATGAAGGAGGAGCTCCCAAATAGAAAGTAACAGATTTTGTAGATGAAGAACTCTGCACTGTTGAATGTCTTTAATCCAATTTATTACATTCATGGAGTCCCCAAAGAAGTTTATATTCCGGCACCCTTTCTCAGCAGTGAACAACAGGAGAAGCTTGAGGCTCAGCAATTCAACAAGGTTATTTGAGCCCTCCCCATTATCATATCTAGATGTTCATATATGCAACAACTATTGTGTGCCTCATAGTTTACATTTGTGCAATGAGGAGGAGAGGAGGAGTGTAAGGTGCAAGCTAGAATAACAAGCGAAATAAAATTCTTGTTTGGTACATTAGAATCTTGTTTGGGACTTGAGATAGATTCATTCTCTGCACATCTAGAGTAAAGCTTAATAAAAAAAAACTCACCATACTTTGAATTTTTTAAATAAATATCTTAAAAATTAAAATATCAATTTAATACATTTTACTCAATTACCCATTTAACAACATTCATTTAAAAAATTACAAATATAAATTACTATTTTAAATAAAAATACTACAACACATTTAATAATATTCATTCAAAAAAATAAAAATACAAATAAATATTTTAAATTAAACTATTTTATATAAAAATAGTACAAAGAATCACATTAATTAACATGACCCTCGTGTACCTTCTCTTATTACTTTTTCAATACCTCATGTTTGTAACTTATTCTTAATCACATAGTGTCAATTTTGTTACACTATAATCTACAAGTCTCACTTTTTATAGCTTTGGTGGAAGGATAGAGTATCTAAATTCCCTTTCCCTTTAAGAAGCATCCTCAATTATTGTACCACCCACCTCGGCATCCAATCTAGACGTCTTAGCTTATTATTAATTGATCAAGAGTATATAATATTTAGGGTGGTGTTCTATGTGGACTAAAATTCCCATGATTTCCATCACAATGTATTTTGTTCATTGTAACCATGGATATATTATGTGAGTTGTTGTGATTTTTCTCTTGTGGCTAAAACTTAGTTTTTGTTATCACCTAGTTATCATGATTCAAAACTTTGTTATCATCTCACATCCTTATAGCATTAGATATATTTTGTGAGCTAATGTGATGTTTTATTTGTCAAAATGATTCAAAAATTAGTTATTATACCACAATATTGACTTTCTCATTGTATGTTTTTTTTTTATGAACCCTTTAAAAAACCACGAGATCATTTGATTTTACACTGTGATCTCCTCAGCATGGGCAGGGGTTTTAAAAATTGCAGGGTAAATTTAGCACTTATTGTTAGAAATTGTTGTATAAGATGAGAAATTTGGATTGTTTGTAGACAATATGGATTTCATAATAGATATCTATTTTGAATATTTTAGTGTCTCTGGCCACCATGAATCTAATAGCATCCATTTCAACTGAGAACCTCAATAGATCATTGTGTGAATGATAACTTGTGACATCCCTAGCCATTTTCTTTGATCGTGGATGAGGTTACAAACTAATAACATGTGAAATCCCTAGCCATTTTCTTTGATTGTGGATCAGGTTATAAACTAGAATACACTCTCTCTTCAGAAGACTATAGAGTATATATTGGATAGAGGGAAAGGCTATGATAAAAATTGTACAAAAAAACCTAAGGATTGAGTGGGTTTTTTCTTTTGTAAGTTTTGTTTGGAATTGAAAAATGAAAAAAAAATTAAAAGCTAAAATTATGTAGTGACAAATCTGTTTAAAATTTCACAATAAAAAATTAAGTTTGACATCATATAATATGAAAGTTGTTTATGACTATAAAGTAAAAAACATGTAAGATTTTTTAGCTACACTTAGGTAATTAAAGATATGTATATAGTTTTTTTTTAATTGAAAAAATTTGATATTCATTAACAAAAAAAACTAGAAAGAGTATGTATATAGTTACAAGTTATGTAGTTAGAAACTATTACAATTAAGTAATTAAAGTTAAATTTAGTGTTATTTAATAAATGAGAAATGTGAAATAATTTGGAAATTTAAAAAAAATCACATATTTAAAAAAAATCATTATTAATCTAATTTTTTATATAAGGAATACTACTGATGAATAATAAAATAGTTGTAACAAAAAAAATATAGAACAAGAAAAACTATGTATATTTGGATGTATGAAAATTTAGATACACTTTATTAAGTATAATTAAAGGAATAATGGTCATAAACAATTACAAATAGTTTTATTAAATAATTAGTTTAGATCTATATTATTTATTAGAGGGATCAATTCTCTTTTCACTCTAAAAAAGGTTTGCATATCAAGACAGTTGATCCCCCTTGGCTCTTGGTAGATCCTTAGTTAAGATTGATCTAGGCCATCTTAATTTCCCCCTCAAATAAAATACATTCTGCATGAATACCATGGGTCAATACCATGGACTATTTTTATAGTTTATTATTATCAGACATTTGATCCCTCTTGGCTCTTGGTAGATATATTAATTTCCCCCTTTAAATAAACTACATTCCACATGAATACCATGGGTCAATACCATGGGTTGTTTTTATATTTTATTATTATTTTATTATTTTTATTTTTATTGTATTTTGACGTAGTTAAAATTTCCATTACATTATGTTAATCTTTTTATTTAATTTACTTTTATTTTTATTTTTGTGTAATTTGACATAGTCCCACCAAAACCTAAATTCAATCTAACTTATTAAAAAAGAAAAAAAATAAGATTATAAAAAACATATATAAAAATATTTGCTTGTGGTTATAATGTTCTAAAACATTTAATCGTCTAACATTTGATCTAATGGCTCAAATAGGAATGCAAAGTAGAATACAATAGAGGGAAAGGTTATGATAAAACTTGTACAAAAAAAACCCTAAGGATTGAGTGGGTTTTTTCTTTTGTAAGTTTTGTTTGGAATTGAAAAATAAATAAATAAATATAAAAGCTAAAATTATGTAGCTAAAAATTTGTTTAAAATTTTACAATAAAAAGTTGAGTAAGTTTGACATCATATAATATGAAAATTGTCTATGATTATAAAGTAAAAAACATGTAAGATTTCTTACCTACAGAAAAATATGAAAGAGTATGTATATAGTTACAAGTTATGTAGTTACAAACTATTACAATTAAGTAATTAAAGTTAAATTTAGTGTTATTTAAGAAATGTGAAATGTGAAATGATTCGGTAAATTAAAAAAAATCACATATTTTTAAAAAAATCATTATTAATTTAATTTTTTTATATATTAAGAAATAATACTTGTGAATAATAAAACAGTTGTAACATAAATAATATAGAACAAGAAAAACTATGCATATTTGGATGTATGAAAATTTAGATACATTTTATTAAGTAAAATTTTAAAAGATTAATGGTTATAAAAAATACAAATAGTTTTATTAAATAATTAGTTTAGATATATATTATTTATGAGAGAGATCAATTATCATTTCACTCTAAAAGAGGTTTGCATATTAAGACATTTTATCCCTCTTGGCTCTTGGTAAATCCATAGTTAAAGTTGATCTAGGCCATCTTAATTTCCCTCTTTAAATAAACTATATTATGCATGAATACCATGGGTCAATATCATGGGCTGTTTTTATAGTTTATTATTATTAGACATTTGATCTCTCTTGGTTATTGGTAAATCCATAGTTAATATTGATCTAGGCCATATTAATTTCTCCTTTAAATAAACTACATTCCACATAAATACCATGGGTCAATACCATGGACTGTTTTTATAGTTTTTTATTATTTTATTATTTTTATTTTTTATTGTATTTTGACTTAGTTAAAATTTCCATTAAATTATGTTAAGCTTTTTGTTTAATTTATTTTTATTTTTATTTTTGTGTAATTTGACATAGTCTTACCAAAATATAAATTCAATCTAACTTATTAAAAAGAAAAAATGTAATATTATAAAAAAATATATCTAAAATTATTTCCTTATAAATCTAATGGCCTAAAACATTTCAATCATCTAACATTTGATTTAATAAAGACATGGCCACAATGACAACTAGTGAAATTGTTTTCAAATAGAAGGACATAATTAGCAGATTAGCAGTCGGAGTTGTCAGACATAATTAAATTACATTAAATCTTGAAAAATATCTAATATACAACCAAAATATTATTTCATTCCATAAAAATCCAAAAAAAATGAGAGGACCTCATAGAATTATATATATTTAAAAAAAATTTACAAACTGGAACTGAATAGCCCACAATGCTTCCCATTGGATGCCCTAACTTACATAGTTGGGTAGAATGGACAATGGCCGATGAAATTAGTACTAGGAACATCACGGGGATATGCTTCCCAAGAATTGACGTCATTGTCACTTGGAAGGGGAGAAGATGCTGAATGGAATCCTGTGATCCAATGGCCGTGGGACAAAATAAGCGTCCGCTGACAACAAGCACTACGCATCTTCACAATTTCCTGGATTCGTATAAAAATCCCATGACTAAAGGTTTTGTAATGTTCACAATTTTTTGTTATAAAAGTTTTTACGAGGACCTTTTTAATTTTGTGGATTTTTGTTCACACTTTCTCTATTTGTCTTTTAATAGCTATTTCAAAATATTTTAAACAATTGTGAAAAGAAGACATTTATAATTTCTCATCCTACAGATTATAAATAGAAAAATATGTTTGATTCATAGAAAAATCACAATTAGAGAAATATGTTGGACTAATAGAGAGGTCACAATTAGAGAGATATGCTAGATCAATAGGCTAGAAATTTATATTTTCATTTTCTATGTGAGGTAGGAACATAAATCCAAATCCACACTTTGTTGTACACACCTCAAAAGGTATTATAATTTTTTATTTTTTATTTTGATTTGTATAAATTATTTTTTTCATGTAACTAAAAGTGTATGAATTTTAGAAAGGAATCTAGGTTGTTAAGGGAGTTAGGATGAGGTAGCATTCTTGGCAATGTGGAAAATTGTAGAAGAGACAAATAATTAGGCTCAGATATTATATATTTTCTAAAAGGAAGACAAATTTTGATTTATTAGAAGTTTGTTAGTTACCACCTCTATGATGTAATATAGATATTTTGATTAGTTAAATGTTAGATAGGATGAGCTAGATAGAGAGAAAGATAAGACCAAGAGAGGCACTACAGGGAAAAGGGCTTCTAGAGAAGGTTATAGCAGAGGTTCTTAGTGTTACAAAATTGGAAAAAAATGTCAAAAAAGCATCCACTAAAACATTCTTTTATGGGAACAGATGTTTGAGTGAAGCTTGTAACAGAACTTTATCACAACTAAAAAAATCTTGGCGCCTAGATATTTTAGCGGTTTTTTTTCGGTGCGCTTTATGGAGCAAGCAACCACGATGCGCTACTTATAGAAACATATTGGGATTCATACATAATTAAAATAACCTAGGTGTTTAATTCAAAGAACACTGGCACTTGAAATGTATACCACATCGCTGCTTACAATAAAAAAGGCCCTAATGCGTTTAACTCAAAGAGAATTGGGGCTTGAAACGTATACTCTGCTAGTGCTTATATAAAAAAATCCCAGGTCATTCTTTGATGAAGGAACGGCTCTAGGGCACAAAAAAAATAATTGCAGTATCAATGTTTTCTCTAAAACATGCAACACTGATACGTCTTGTTTGTATAAATCCACCAGTGTGTTTTTTATGTAAAGGTACTGATGTTGTTAATTTTAATAGTGCACTGGGAATGGAAATAATATTTTGCAGAATGAGAGGGTGTTAGTTCTATGAAATCACTAGTGCGTTAAGAGTTACAATGCTCCAGAGCATTAACTAAAAACAATATCGGTGCTTGAAGACTTGAAAACACCGATCCTGTCATTTTCCAAAAAGACACCAGTTATGATAAAAAATGACATCACGGTGTTTTTATTTAAATTAAATAATCGATGTATTTTTATGTTATATATGCACCAATGTTTTTGTATGATATTTTCTCTTTTTTAGAGACATCAACCTATGACAGTGCAATTATTGTCATTTTTTAAATATCTTATTCTTTGAAAAATCAACATATATATTATAACATTATTCATATAAATTAATATTTGATTATTTCATTTTTATATGATGTTTGGATTAATTTGTTATATTATCATATTTCACATCTCTTTATTATTATAATATTTAATCATCCATATATTCAATCAATGGGGTAACATTTCACAATGATATTGGATAACACACTAGAATAATTTATATTATATTTTATTATATATTAACAATAGGCTCTTTATCATACAAAATGGGGTTGTTATTGGTAACCCAATGTCTTTCAATTGGAACACTATGTCCATGATTACATTAAACAAAACGTTTGATTTTCACAGACAATTATTTTAAAAAACACAACAGGTTGCATTAACGTCCAAATGGATCATTATTATTTGGTGGAATTGTTGTGAGTGCTCAAGCTACTTCTGTGAGTTGGGTTAAGTGGAAGAATGTTTTCTCGATTGCATTGATTTTTTTTATCTTCTTGATCTTGTTCTATCTGAAAACATAAAAATAAAGTGTAATGAGTGTATTTACATTGTTGAGATTAATGAAAATTGAAATAAATAATATACATAAATGTAAATCGAATTACAATGTACCAAATCAGGAAGTAACTCATAAACTGTGCATGCGCTTTGAAAACCAAGTCTCATGCCTTGTTGCAACAAGTCTTTTGTTGATGTAGTTCCATACTTTGTTTCATGCATGTTTTAAACCCCATTATAAATCATACATTTAATATTAAGGATTATTTTTCTATTAATTATAAACTCAGAGAATTAAAACAACATAGATACTTACACATTCCACAGTTAATTTTTTACATGTTAACATATACTCACAACTTTTATTTAACCCAATGTCAATCAATTCTTCTAATGCCTCTTCTTTATATGTTAGCACCTATTTGAAGTCACTCGAGGATGTTTGCTGTAAAACAACTTAAAATATGCAATAACGAAACCTTGAGTTTTTATAATGAAATATTAACAATTACTCACAAAATTTTAAATCAACCATTTTCTTCCCTATCATCCGGTTTTATGTGCTGAATGAGTTCCATCTTATTTTAGTTTTTGCAAGAAAATACTTGAAAATTAATATTTATTACTAAATATTTTTTTACATGTACAAATTTAATCATGATTACATACATTTGAAACACATTGTTGTTGAGATGACTCCTCTTTTGATGCAATTATGTCCATTTCTTTGACCATCTCCTTATACATTTTATGGACATTCCTAGTGGCATGCTTCACATATCAGCGTGTTGATCATTTGAAATTTTCATAATCCTCTTGAAAAATAATAAACTATTTTTATAATAATATAAGAAAACTAAATATAACAAAATTTATATTAATAAATTAATTTTTGTACTAATATACACATATAATTCTAGAAAATCATTTTATACAATTAGGAATATTACTTTTTGAATGGTTATTTTTTGTTGTTGCATGTTTTTTCTATTGAAAGTCTGACATGTTTCATTAACGATTTCTCTCGAAAAAATTCCTATACTTTATATATAATTTCATTCTTAAAATCATTACATCTATACATCGAATATTATTATATATAGAGTACTCAACCTTCTATTATTTTTCTTACATTACATCTACACTATATTGGGCTGCACACAATTATTATGATATAGACAATATGCAACTTACTATTATTTTTATTATTATATAGAAAGCATATTATTTTTATTATTATATAAAAATTGTACAACTCATTGTCACTAATGTTGTGGAGCATGGATGAAAAATTCAAGGATGAAGTACGAAGTCTACGACTCAACATAGATATGGTTGGTGTCAACCGATACTCCCTCCAAGATACCAACTATTTCGTTTGGCCTGTAGTAGCAATCAATAAAAATATCCACCCATTGTTGTCCATGAAGAATGAAAATCTTATGTTGGCTCTCATAGTCCCTGGTAGAAGACAAGTGAAGAATATGGATGTCTACTTACAACCATTGGTAGCTTAATTTAAGGAATTATGGGAAGGCATACATGTGTACAATGTATCAAGACCCATCGCAATAGAGAGGAGTTTTACGTTGTATGACATATGTGCTTACACCATACATGATTATCTAGCTTAGGAGTTTTAAATGGTAAACTAATTTTTTATTGATTTTTTTATCAACAATATTCTTTCACATATTAATTTAATTCATTACAATTGTTCATATATTCATGGTCACTAATGTGTCAGCGTGTATAGAATAATTTTAGAAGCATTATAACAAAAAGGTATCATGGATGTAAATTTTGTGGACCTTCTCTGAAGTCTAGGTGGTCTGACCACCTACGAAATTTAGTGTATGACTGCTCCAGGGTGTTCCTACTAGTAGAACACCCTTACAGAAGAGCAACATCTTCTTCCAATGGTAAACTAGATGGCTTAGAGAATATGAAATAGAGAAGGAGAAGGAGTTTGTAGAATTGTTTGATTCAAATGGGGAGCCTATGTTCGATGATCCAGATTTCTTCCACACCTATGTTGGGAAATTTCCCATTGGGATGAAAAGGAAATCTATCTTTTATGAGCTCCCATATTGCGAGAATCTTAATATTTCCCACTTACTATATCACATGCATATATTTAAAAAAAAATCATCTTCTTTATGGAGGCACATATCATCAAAATAAAGTGACGCTTTGGCTATTAGAGGAGATTTTATTTCTTCAAAAACTAAAAAGAAATATTGGCAAAGACAAGAAACTAGAGGAGAGGTTGGCCCCTCTTGGTCTTTCAAAGAAGGTGATGTCCCATGGATTTTAACGAAAGATGATGTTTCCTTGGAAAATGAAGTTATAATGAGTGTGAGGGTGTATTATTTATATGTGTCTTAAATATGGTGTTGCTTCACTATGGATGACCATTTTTCGAGGTTGAAATTGCATGACTATTTGAACATTCTAAGAGTACGTACGTCACAAACATGTTTTTTTTATTTTTTATTTTTTTATGTAATGGGATATTTTATAATTAATATTTGAATAATGTACTATTTATTCCACAGTGCCATTATCCTTTGCTTGTGCATGGGTGTTTGAACCATGAATTCTTCCAAGACCTACGATGTTCCATATATAAATTATCTTCTTTTGTACGTTGGATCACATCAAAGGAGATTCATATGGCTATCATTCCACGGTGGCATCAAGAGATAACTGAGATTGTTTGTATATTTGAGAAGGAACTGTCAACGAGTTTCATGTACTTGCAGGCTCATCTTCTAGTAGATGACGTTGAATTAGTTGGGGTCATTTATTGTCATTGGATGTTCTTCTTAGAGAGGTACATCAAGAAATTGAAAGGTTTTTTTCAACAAATGGAAAAACCCGAGGAATCTATGACAGCCGAGTATATATTATACGAGTACTTTTATTATGCCAGTAGATCGACAACACACCAGGTGTAGTAAATCAAGTAGATCAACAACACACCAGGTGTAGTGATTTGGGACGATGAAAGGTCTGAAGACAAAAGAGAAAGGGAGCGAATCAAAATGAATGGAAAGAGGCACATGATAACGAGTAAGTGTAGGCTTATCATCTATCAAATTACTACACAATAAATATTCACATTGAACTTCATATTAATGCATATTTTTATCTCATACATACTATATATAGATATTTGGATTTTAATTCATAAGCAAATTCAGAAATTGAAGCCATCAATAAATTAATTCTTTACAATATGCAAGTTACAAAACCATGGGTTGCACTGTATGAACAGAATAGGAGGAAATGGGATAGTGTCCTGAAATAATTCAAATGGTTGAATAGTAGAAGAATGTCTAATCCTAGTCTCTAATATTCCTAATTAGCGATAGCTAGTTGGAATATTCTATTTTGTTTAGTTTGCCATCTACAGTTTGTAAATAAATAAGAAGTGAGTGAAGAGGGTCTAACTCACTTAAGTGAAATAAGACATCCACCTAGTAGCACAATGTTGTGACTTAAGTGGGAGTCAAGGGAGGAGGGGGCCTATGTACACTCTAGAAGCTTCTGCAAGCTTCTGCGCAGATAAGGATGCGGATATGGATAAGGATGAGGATGTGGAGGAGAGAGACGAGGATAAGTTGGGTTTTGGAGGGAAAACTAACGTAATATGGAGGAGCCTCCTCATTTCATTCATGCTTGAGTTGTTGATTGTTGAGTGAGACATTTGTCTTCTTTTGCATGTTGGTTGTTTAGCCTGTCTGCAGCACTGTTTAGTGCAACTGAGTGTCTCCGTGCGGAGATCTCACCCTTAGCCCCAGGGGTCTTCAAGTGCCTACTCGGGCAAGGTTAGTTTTTCAGCATCATCCTCGAGGACAGCGTTGTTGCTACAACAGCATAATACTGTGTTGTAGGGTGTTGTCGTGGTGACTTCATGACACCACTTCCTTCTCTTGTTTTCCAGAGGGAGAGTCTTTCTTTCGTTTGGAGGATCATATTGGGAGATATTGGAGCTTATTTGAAGATCTTGGCATTAGGCCAACACTTATTTTTCCCCTACTGCGTAGTCCCTCTTAGTTACTGGGTTATTTTCATGGTGTATCTGCAGTGAGGGGTTGCATATTGATTTGAGGGGAAGATCTCAAGTGTAAGGATCAGCCTTCCACTTTGGAGATTTATCAGAGGAGATCTACTTCAGTTGTTCATCATCTTCAGCCTTCTCTATTTGAGTTCCAGATTTGAGTTGCAGTTGCTGCCCAACAACTCCGGCATTTTTGCCATATTGTGTATTTCAGCCAATCCCTTGGAGGATTGGGGTATTTTTGCTTATAAGGGTTAGAGCTTTGCTTCCCTATTGTATTTGGGCTATATATTGTCATATCCATCCCTTTTCATCATTTTGGAGCAGCATTCTATCATATACTGCGTTTTCATAGCCTGGGTTTATGCAGAAATAACAGTATTCTTCATGTTCATGTACATGTGTTGTTGAGGCTTGGATTTCTTTTCTTGAGAGGTTGTTTTCCTCAAGACTTGTACACTCTTTTGCTGCTATTATTCTTAGCTATATATATATTCATATTCTTGTCTCATAGCTCTTGTAAAACACTATCTCTTCATGGTGTGCTCATACATGTGTTTGCATATTGCTACAAGTCTCTTTTGAGTGGATTCTTCCAGCAGCTCTATAGACAAAGTCTGGAAAGAGCTAGATAACCTCCAGATCTTGTCCTTTTTTAGAGGCGACATATTCGGTAAATTCCCTCCCAGTCAATCTCTGGTTGGAGTTTGCCGTGACTTAGAGATATCCCCGAAATGGGATATTACAGTGGTATCAGAGCATAGTTCTAGCTCAGCCTATGGACATTATCAAAATGCCTACATTCTTATCTCCAGTACCGAGTGAGAAATAGAGGTAGCATGATCATATACCCTTTGGAGATTATTTCCGAGAATGGCAGTCCAAGGGGGAAGACTTCAGAGTAGCTTTGCCTTTCAAAAATTATTGTCAGCTCAGGCAGGATGAAAGTGGAAGGAACAATGGGTGATCTAGAACGCAGAGCTCAAAGTTGCAACATACCACTGGGAGGACACCTTTTTCCATGGATGAGGGATCCACTAGTCCCTGTGAGTCTAAGCCCAAGAAGACTAGAACAGTGAAAAAAATGAGTTTATTCTCATCTATTTTGAGATCCAGAGGAAATGCATCCACCATTGAGGAGGTCAAGAAGATTGAAGAAAAAGAAGAGGAAATACCATGCACTTCCTATTCTCATCAAGAAGAAGATATCGAGCATGGAAGATACTTGGATCATCAGATTCTCAGTGATTACCTTGTTGAGTATAGATCTCAACCTAGAGCCTTCAAGGAGACTCTAGATTTTCCTCATTTCATCCAGTTGAAGGAAGAGAAAAGGCCATGCAGCAGAAAAGAAATAAAAGGCAATACATTTATGTTGTCTACTTTTGATGGGTCATCTAATGCAGAAACTTGGGTGAGAAAGTTGGAGGCATTTTTCCTACTACATCTTGTAGCAGGGAAAGAAGTTGTTGAAATCGCAGCGCTGCATTTGGAGGGTGAAGCCTATGATTGGTGGTGCAACCACTTGAGCCATGAAAGGGTGGAAACTTTTGTAGAATTCACTCAAGGGTTGATCCAAACCTTTGATGGAGAAAGAGCAAAGAAAAAAGAGATCACATCACCTCTTGAGGAGGCTTGTGATAACGCTGTCACTCTCATGGAGGAGCAGCCACATGTGTCAACAGTTGGAGCAACCAACACTTTTGAGGAAGGGACTCTTGTAGCCCTACAAGAAGTTCCAAATGCACATCAAGGTATGAAAAGATTTCCACATTCCATTGTTGCAGCAAATTCTTTTGATCAATGTGGAGATTTACTTTTTCATGACCAAGGGTCAAATCTCATTGCTACCATAGAGAAGCTTGGTTGCACTGCGATGTGCAACATGAAAAATTTCAAGGAGGAATCAAACCATCATTCTCATGAGCCATTGTTGGATTGTACACCACATCGGAGGTTGGGGTTTGAAGCCTTGAAGATTGATGGTAGACATCTTGGAGTAAGAAACCTTTTCTCCCTTCAAGATGACACTTTCTCAATGAGCTCTTCTCAGCTCAAAGAGGAACTTCTACTTTCAGATCGAAGACCTCATTGGTTTTGGAAGACTATGGATGAAGGGGAGGTCTCAAGGAGAGATCTCACTGGAGATGCACTTCGACACATCATGGGATGCAATGACTTTCTTCCCTTCTCACAAGAGCAGATAGAAGATGGAGGAAATCTTAGGATGGATAAAATCTCTCATGCTTTTGTTGGACATCCCTTGAGCCATACACATCATGATGGGAAGTTTTTTCCTACCACCTATTTGATTCTTGATAGGGTCTCATTGATCCTTGAGAAGCGTACATTTCAAAATCCCATTAAGTGCAAAGACAGGAATTTGATTTGGGAGGATGGTAGCCCTCATGGGAGGAGTACCAGGATGAGGAGAAGAAGGATGCATCCACAGGTGATTGAGTGGATGTGGATTATGAGCAAGGAGCTAGGGAGCTACCTGCAGATCTATGATACCGGGCAGCAGGAGGCTTGGCTGCACTGGTTACTCTTGAAAGAGTTTTGCCATCACTTGGCAAACACTTATCCTAAGAGTAGGAGGATGGGGATAAGATGGTTGGATACTTGCATCATTGAGCAGCATAGAGTATGGATGCATGGTATTGATGTGTTACTCATATCATTCATTGTGTCTTCATCGCATGAAATGTATGATGGAGGTATGGGGAGGCAGCACAATGTCTTGTTGTTTTGTTTGTTTCTGGGAGAGCAAGGGCAGTTTTGCTCTCACACTTTGTATGATGTTGCAGGAAGAGGGGATGGCACTATCTACTTGGTCTTTGATGATGTTTGGGAAGCACTTCCATCTTGGGAGGTATTCCATATTTGTTGCAACATTATTAGAGGAGTCTTTGACAAGGAGCATGTCAAAGAACAAAGCTTTGTATTGACAGGAGCTTATTTGCATGAGATCACAACACTGTCACTTTGGAGCAGAGCCTTATGGATGAAGTGTGCCCAGAAGAGATATGGTGGATCTATAACCCATAGGTCCCAGGATCACTTCATAGTTTTTACACTTGATGAACAAAGAGGAGGTAATGATGATAGAGACATCTATGGCATATTCGTCTTGACTTGGGTTTTCAAGCATAAAGAGGATTATCTTTTTGCAACACATGGTTTAGTCTTCTTCATAGCATGCCAACACACTATGGAGGACTCATTCATGGATCAATGTACCATCTCACTTCCAGAATTTGGTGAGAATTTTGTATATACGTTCATTGATTTGCACACTTTTACCATTTTCATGTAGTGCATTGCTTCACAAGAGGGCAAGCTTGTCAAATTTCTCCATGAATTGTATTGGGCCAATCTACATTATGGAGGAAACCATCTCTTTTGTGGCCTTGGGAAAATGTTTTATCACCACATGTATTTTCATTTGCTGCACTATATCATGTATCATATGAAGACATGCATGATTAACATAAAAATTTTGCCATGTACTCTTATCAAGCAGCAACTTGTAAAACTGCATTGTCACTATGGGGAAAGCTATTGGTACCTTCTTGCAACACTTGTAACCTTCAGAATTTTCTTTATTTTTCTGTTGATCATGTCTCCATTTGCTGATATAGATCATATTTGCATGGGAGGGTTGATTATGAGGGAGATACATGAGCTAGATGTGTCTGTGAGAGGGAAAAATTCTCACAATTTCTGCACTACATGTTCTAATGGGAGCATGAGAGAAGATATGGCCACCACAACCAAATGTTTGTTCTCTTTTGAGGTGGGCCATAAGATTGATATTCATCCATTTTAAAACCATGGGCAAGTTCTTGATCATGTATTATTTTTGTTACATCCAGCCATTTACTATCCTTTAATAGATGTGATGCAGATGTGGTCATACCGTATGATTTTACGAACATGCGATGGATGGTATGATGTATGCAATGAAAGTGTTTGTCTGTATATCATATGAAACGCCAAAAAAACCTCTCATTAGGATGTTCCATGATGACCATGTCCCCTGCTAGCCCTACATGGATGATTGTTTTGGGCAGCTTGTTCTTCATTGTTGGAAGACACTTCTTTGGATTGTTCTTCCTAGCACACATTGGAAATAGTTACGAATAAGATCGACACCATCTACACTTGTTATGGTGGAGAAGGATAGCATGGGGTAAGCTATGATGCTTTCAAAGTTGGTGGAAAACCTATATGCAGAGTTTGTAAGTTTGGAAGAGTTTGAGTTGCCTTGTTGGGAGGTGGCTCATTTTGTTTGGATGATTGCTTGGGGATGGAGGATCCATGTGAGGAAGATGTTCCTCATTATATTCCAGACCCCATTGCTTGAGTGGAGAGAGATGATGAGTTGGTACATAGTCGATGGGACAACTTATACAGTGACAAATACAGCTCAGTAGGGGTCATGGTCTTCGCCCCTTAGAGCATCAGTCATAGCCAGAGGCAGTGCGCAGTCCGAGCGGTGGGAATTGGGCTATTATTGGCCATGGTGGCAATGGGATCCGGGAGGATTGCTGGTTGGCTGGTACCATGAGAGATCAGTTTGGGATCCTGGCATTGAGAGATCCCTTCATATCAGGATGATGCAGAGGACATGGAAGATTCAGTGGTGCATCTGGGATCTGTGCACATTTTGCAGTATCAGTGGAGAGCATCAGCTCAGAAGGAGACTCTTTCAGGAAGTTGCTTGAGGGCAAGCAACATTTTGCCGGGGGGGACTGTAATATTCCTAATTAGCGACAGCTAATTGGAATATTCTATTTTGTTTAGTTTGCCATCTATAGTTTGTAAATAAATAAGAAGTGAGTGAAGAGGGTCTAACTCACTTAAGTGAAATAAGACATCCACCTAGTAACACAACGTTGTGACTTAAGTGGGAGTTAAGGGAGGAGGGGGCCTATGTACACTCTAGAAGCTTCTGCAAGCTTCTGCGCAGATAAGGATGAGGATATGGATAAGGACGAGGATGTGGAGGAGAGAGAGAGAGGATAAGTTGGGTTTTGGAGGGAAAACCAACGTTATAAAAGATGGAGGAGCCTCCTCATTTCATTCATGCTTGAATTGTTGATTGTTGAGTGAGACATTTGTCTTCTTTTGCACACTGGCTGTTTAGCCTGTCTGCAGCATTGTTTAGTGCAACCGAGTGTCTCCGTGTGGAGATCTCACCCTTAGCCCCGGGGGACTTAGAGTGCCTACTCGGGCAAGGTTAGTTTTTCAGCATCATCCTCTAGGAAAACGTTATTGCTGTAGCAACATAATACTGTGTTGTAGGGTGTTGCCGTGGTGACTTCACGACACCACTTCCTTCTCTTGTTTTCCAGAGGGAGAGTCTTTCTTTCCTTTGGAGCAGATTGGGAGATATTGGAGCTTACTTGCAGATCTTAGCATCAGGCCAACACTTATTTTTCCCCTACTGCGCAGTCCCTCTTAGTTATTGCATTACTTTCATGGTGTATCTGCAGTGAGGGGCTGTGGATTGATTTGAGGGGAAGATCTCAAGTGTAAGGATTAGCCTTCCACTTTTGGGATCTATCGGAGGAGGTATACTTCAGTTGTTCATCATCTTCAGCCTTCTCTATTTGAGTTCCAGATTTGAGTTGCAGTAGCTGCCCAGCAACTCCGACATTTTTTCCATATTGTGTATTTCAGCCAATCCCTTGGAGGATTGAGGTATTTTTTCTTATAAGGGTTAGAGATTTGCTCCCCTATTGTATTTGGGCTACATATTGTCATATCCATCCATTTTCATCATTTTGGAGCAGCATTCTATCATAGACTGTGTTTTCATAGCCTGGGTTTATGCAGAAATAGCAGTATTCTTCATGTTCATGTACATGTGTTGTTGAGGCTTGGATTGCTTTTCTTGAGAGGTTGTTTTCCTCAAGACTTGTACACTCTTTTCATGCTATTATTCTTGGCTATATATATATTCATCTTCTTGTCTCACAGCTCTTGTAAAACACTGTCTCTTCATGGTGTGCTCATACATGTGTTTGCATATTGCTGCAAGTCTCTTTTGAGTGGATTCTTCCAGCAGCTCTATAGACAGAGTCTGGAAAGGGCCAGATAGCCTCCGGATCTCGTCCTCTTTTAGAGGCGACATATCCGGTAAATTCCTTCCCAGTCAATCTCTGGTTGGAGTTTGTCGTGACTTAAAGATATCCCCGAAACGGGATATTACATAATCATTTAAAAGAAACTATGCCAATGACATGCCCTAATAGTTGGGTTTTTGATCAAGTCAGAGAGAAATACAGTGCATCTCATCGTTCTCCATGTGTTGAAGAGGATGCGCTAAAAATATATATTGGGTGTAGCCACTCGATAATTATAATCTCTTTATATACAGTTTTACCTTCATATTGCACCTTTGATTTGTAACATCTATATATATATATTTTATTTTTAATTATGTTCGAGTTATTAGACACATGTCACTATGATTTTTTCACTTTTTTATAGGTTCATTTCTTCCCATATATGTGGATATATGGACGTCACTTTCACACGGAGGATACGATGATGAATGCACGACACACGACTATGGAGTGAAAGTCAAGTTCGACTAATCTAGTCGTGCTAGCTAGCACAATAAAAACCTAATGCAGGGGACATTAAGCTACGTTGGAAGGATACAAGAGATAATTCAAGTGGACTTATCTTCATTCCAATGTGTTATTTTTAGGTGCAAGCGGTGGGACACCTCTGATCGGAATAATGTAAAGGAAGATCACGACAGTGGGTTGATATCTATCAACTCTAGAAAGATGTGGCATGAAGCTATGGAGCCTTATGTTTTCCCAAAACACTAGAACCAAATGTTATTTACCCAGATGTGTTAGATAGGGATTGGTGATTCGTGTTAAGACATGACCCTAGATAAAAAAATGTTTTTTTGAGCAACAACATTTTCATTCCAATCGCCGAGGAAGATAATCAAGGTGATGAAAATGGAGAGTGATATGTACTTGTGTGATTTCATCATTTGTACTATTGTTGTATTTTTTTGTTTTTTTTTATTTCACTAAGTATTTCCAATTATTGTTGCTCTCTGTTTTGACATCTCTGTTATATGATTGACATATAAAGTACATCAACCCCATACATAAAATAAAATAAAATCTTATTAAATTAAAAATGTATTTATTAATAAGGAAACATAACTTTCAATTCGAAAAAAAAAAAAACATTATCGATGTGCCAAAAACACAGTTATGCACTAGCTTCGGTGCCATGTAAAATAAAATTGCACTTTAGACGATGCACACATACCTCTCACACACCGTTTTTGGTTCAGAAAATTATTTTTTCATAGCGGTGCATCACATGTAAGCACAGGTGCGCACGTAAAACATTTTCTCACTGGGAAGGAATGTTCACGTTATCAAACACACTAAGATATAGCTATATTTTTAAATATTATTAGGCAATTATTTGGGTAAATATGATAGCACTGGTGTGAGCATAACATACCAAGCACACCCCATTTGTGAAGGTGATTAAGAGGCTTTTGTTTGAGTTTCAGATAAATTTGGTGATGCATTTTTGTTTCTTGTTTAGATTATGTAAAATAAATATCGATATTTTATGTATTTGTAACTGAATTATTAAAGTAGACATGTCTTTGTCATTGTGAACATGATGTAATTTTAGCTAGGAGAAATGTGAAAAACATGAGTTTTAGTCAATATATGGTGATCATTTAAATTGTATTATTTAACTCATGTTTTTTATTAAAAAGAGTTAAATTTAAACCAATACAATAGAAAATAAGGAACCAAAATAACATTAAGATGTTATGTATTAATTACTAGAAAAAGGTTCACTTGCCTCTTTAAGTGAGAAATTCCAATAGAGCAATTCCCCAACTACAAGAACTTGATCACAAGCCAATAAGGAACCAAAATGACATCGAGATGTTATGTCTTAATTACTAGAAAAAGGTTCACTTGCCTCTTTAAGTGAGAAATTCATAGAGAAATTCCCCAACTACAAGAACTTGATCACAAGCCTTATTTTACATTTCTTTATCCTCATCTTTAGAGAGAGAAATTTTTAATTTAAATTGGTAAGAGTCGTAATAAATATTACATTTAAATTTCTTGAAAATTCATAACTTTAGTAATAAAATAAATTTTATAAAAATATAAATTTTTAAGTTGTATTAAATCTAAATTAATTGCGTCGTGGGAGAGATTTTGTCACATAAATTTACATATAAAAATAGTAAAATAATAATTGAAATTAACAAAAGAGTTTTTCACAAAAAGTTACATTTAAAAATAGTAAAATATAACTTTATCGAAGGGACCACGGACAAAATTTCCCATGTCCTCAGGAAAAACAATGTCTCCTGTTCTTACAAAACTCTTTGTACTATCAAGAATTCTCTCGTATCTTTCAAGGATCCTATGGACCCTAAGGACTTGAAAGGCGTTTATATGGTTCCCTTCTCTGGTACTCATATTGGTGAAACTGGTGGATCCAGTAAACAGAGAATCCAAGAGCATGTTGCCGACATTAGGCACAATCGTTCACACACTTCTGCTCTTGCGGAACATGCTGAGAAATTGTGTCACCATGTTTGCATCGAAGACTCCAAAGTCATCGCTAAGGTGGATCATTTCCATCATAAAAAGTTGAGGGAAGCTATCGAAATTGTGAGGCATCCTAAGAATCTGAACAGAGATGATGGGTGGAAATTAAGTAAGAGTTGGACTCCGACCCTCTCCAGGTGATTTCTCCCCTTTGTGTTGGATTATTTTTGCGTTTTGTCGTTATTTCTTTCCTCTCCCTTTGATATTATTCCTTCCCTTTGTTTTTTCCTCTCTTTTCTTTATCCTTCAATTCTCATTCTCTTTTTTCTTTGGTCTATGTTTTTATATAATTTTATTTCATAATTATGATTATTTTACCTTTTATTTATCCAATATATATATATATATATATATATATATATATATATATATATATATATATATATATATATATATATATATATATATATATATATATATATACCCTTTCCCAGCTTATTATATTTTTTGGTATTTTAATCATTTTATTGAATTATTCATTTATTCTAGATTATTTATTATCATTTTTTAATAACATTTCTTAAAAACTTAATTTTTAAACCTAAAATTTTATTTTTATTCCCTCTTTTACTATTTACCCTTTCCCTTATTATAATAACTATAAATTCATTTTTTTTTAATTAAATCATTAAATTCTAAATTATTCTTTAATATTTTTCCTTAAAATTCTTAAAAACTTTTTAATATTATAACTTAATAACTAACTAGTCAAATAACCGCTAATTTTAACAACTATTACCAGGCAATGACACATCCTTACTATTTATTCAATGAGATCGGTTTCTTTCTTCACCTTGTCCTGAGGATGAATCCAAAAAATATTTATCTAAATAGTAAAATAATATTTGAAATTAACAAATAAAAAATAGTCATAAGAAAATAAAACAATGTCGGTCATAATTACAATACTTCAATTTACCCCTTAGTCTTATATAACTTTAGAGATATAATGTAACTAAAAGTAAAAAACAAGAAATAGTTTTGATTATGGGTAAGAAATGTAATTAGTAAACAAATATAATGTACCTTGCAAAACAATTAATTTTTTCACGTCACAAGAAGTAAAATATTTATATGTCCATATTAAATAATGTGATTTTATAGATACTTTATATAGAAAAAAATAAATTAATTTAAATTTTATATGTCAACATTAAATAATGTGATTGTTATTTAAATTGATTTTTTTTTTTCATTTTAGTGAGAAAGATTGAGTGAATTCTTATTCCATTAATGGTTTCTTTGTAATTCAATGTATGAGAGATATTTGTGAAATTTTTAGATGTTTAATATGGATTTGATATGTAATATTTAGAAAATATTAATAGTAAAAATAATTAAATGTATACACACATGAAAAAATATGAGGGTGCATGTTTTAACAATTTAACATGGATAAATTGAATTATAAATAAAATATTTCAGTGTCAACTACAAATATAATAATATACCAACTGCCTAGATCCACTAAGCGCCTAAAGAGATAAAATTTCTCTTCACTCAAAAAGAAAAGATGTTTGTATCTCAAGAGGTTTTATCCCTCTACCCTTGGTAGATCCAACCAAATTTAATTAAGATAGATCTAGGCTTCATGTTGTAAAAAAAAATTAACTCAAATTTTTAAAATTTAACAATAGATAAAATTTTATAAACCAATATTGAATTAGCTAAATTGTATTTTTGAATAATTTATTATTAATAATATTTTGTATTAAAAATAAAATGAATTACACATTTTTATATATTTAAAACTAACTAAAATATTTTACTTTTAATTATTTTATGGTTGTCAAAATTAAAATATTTTACTAATTAAATTAGATTAAATATAAATAAATTATCTAAACAATAAAAAAATATTTATCATAATTTTACCATCATGGTTTTAAACATCCTAAACTTTGTAATTAGCTGAAGGCTTCCCTATGTTGACCCTAGCTGAATTTACAGTTGTTGCCTTATATTTTTAAAATATAGATGACTAGGTTTTAGCCCTCAACTAATACGCTTCAAAATAAATGAAAACATTTATAAACATTAACGAAAAATTAAAAATTTGATTTGGAGCATTGGGCGTTACTAATTAAAATTTAATATTTGGATAATGAAATTGAATCGACCCATCACTGGTCAGATGGTTACGCCGGAGGCGTTTTCCATTGTGGGCTTGGGGTGAGCAAACACTGTTCACCCCAGCCAATGAGAACCAGTTTCGCTATCACGCATGGAACCAATAATATTCCGCCACATGTTGGTCATCTGTCATATTTGGCAACATCTGCTTCGGGAATCCGACGACTCGCCTTCGTGCTGCACCAGATCGCCTGCGGAGTCATGTTTGACGGAAAATTACGCCTCTTCTAACAGCTGGAATGCCTCTTCAAAATAGGGATTGTTTCCTATGAGCCAGTCGAGGATCTGGGCATAAAGGCTCTGAAATCACCTTTGACGGAGTATGCGCCTTACAGAGTGCCAATTCTCAAAACCGTGAAGCGGACGAAGCGGACCACGTTTTCTCATTTCTGTGATGGAGAGAACTTGAAATCGACCTCTGAAGAGGAGAGTGCTCTGCGAGTAGGCGTCGTAAAGTATGGGACTGGTAAGTGGAGGACCATTCTCAAGGACCCAGAGTTTGCAGCCTGTCTTGCAGCTCGTTCCAATGTCGATTTGAAAGAAAAATGGTGCAAGCTTATGAGTAGTTTGACTCCTGCTGGCCAGGGTTCCAAAACCCCTAGACAAAAGCCCCTTGCACCTGTTCTTATTTCTTCAGCTGCCCCTTAGTCTCCTGCAACAACATGCTCTGCAGCAGCAGCAGTTTCGGATCATATTATTTCTTCCCCTAAGAGTGTTTCAACATCAACTGCTACGAGGAATCATTCGCCGAGGTGTGATTACGATACAACTCTGCGAGATCCGAACAGGACGGATGCTACCACTATTGCAAGTTTCATGGAGGAGAGACACCAATTTCCCCCAAGTTTCAGGTGGGCACTCTCTTCCAAGCTCAAGCGGTTAGTCTCGCAAGAAAAGATTTTGAGGGTTCGTAACAGTTACATGCTCAAAGATTTGGGAGAGGTTAATCCTGCAGTGGCAGGGCCTCTAGTTCCATTTGATGGGTTGATGGAGGTATGCTCCAATGGCATGGATGCTTCTTCGGTGGATGTGATAAATGAAGCTTCGATGGTTGCTGCCATGAAATTGGCAGAAGCAGACGCCATGTCTGCCTTGGCCGAAGAAGCAGCGAAGCAAGTAGAGATGGATTTAAGATTGGCATAGGAAACAGATGCGCTTCTTGAAGCGGCATCTTCAATATTTGATGACTTATTCAATACTGGACAAGGTGGATGGGTTTTTATTACTTGGCCATGCTTGTACCTGCTGCATTGAAGTTTTCTCCGCCAATACCTGTTTCTACAGCATCATTCTCTGGCTCATTAATCTAGAATTCTCAGCTCCAATTCACAGTTCTTGCAATCGTTTCGTCTGCTCTTTCTTTAGGTTTCTCAGTTCTCTGTATTAGGTTTGTTTCTATTGAATTCTGAGTGTTTAAATGGCTTCATACGCTTCTTATTATGGCGGAGGATTCCCTAACCAGGGTTTCGGTCAGTCTTTGTGGGATTACAATGCTTTGAAGAACATGAAAAAGATCAGCCCTGTCGTGCAGAGTCATCTGAATAAGGTTTATTTGTCGCTTAGATGTGCCCTGGTAACAGCAGCTGTCGGGGTTTATTTACATCTTATGCTGAATATTGGCGGCCTCTTCACGGGGCTTGCTTGCATTGGTTGTGTAATCGGGCTCTTATCCGTCCCTTTTAACTCGAATAATGAGGTAAGTTCTTTAATTCTTTGATCATGTAGGCCGTTCTGTTGATTTTTTATTTGAATCATTCTTCAATGGTGAATGATTGGGATTTATTGTAGGGTAAAAGGGCTGCACTGCTCCTGGCAGCTGCTGCGTTTAAGGGAGCTACTCTGGGACCGCTCATCCAGGCGGTCATTGAAACTTGGAACAACTTCAACTCTTTAACCCCATGAAACTTGGAATTTTCTTTTGATGTGTGCAAAATTGATGTAAAACTGGTTTGGAGTAAGAATATAGACTAGATAGTATGCGTTGTTGTATGTATAAGACAGCATGTTCGGCAGGCTGTATTGAGTTATCTTCTATAGTTAAATTCTGTTTTGCCTTCTAGCTCGAACAATGAGGTAAGTTCCTTAATTCTTTGATCGTGTAGGCCGTTATGTTGATTTTTTATTTGAATAATTCTTCAATGGTGAATGATTGGGGTTTATTGTAGGGTAAAAGGGCTGAGCTACTCTGGGACCGCTCATCCACGTGGTCATTGAAACTTGGAACAACTTCAACTCTTTATCCCCATGAAACTTGGAATTTTCTTTTGATGTGTGCAAAATTGATGTAAAACTGGTTTGGAGTAAGAATCTAGACTAGACAGTATGCGTTGTTGTATGTATAAGACAGAATGTTCGGCAGCCTGTATTGAGTTATCTTCTATAGTTAAATTATGTTTTGCCTTTAAGCATGCAAATTTTTGTTTGCCATAAGTGGGTGATTGACAGTATACTCTAGTGTCAATATAATAACAGAATGATCTTCGCAATTAAGATACATTGTGAATTTCTCTCAAACACTAGAGGTTTCATGTAATTCTTGATATTGTTGAGACATCGGTCATATCTGCCCATAAAACAAAATTAAACGTCACAAGGAACTCTTTGTATATTTATAATGATTTCCTTGCATTGTGATCATTTTTTAACTATTTATTGTTCATTTAATAATCAATTTCAACAGGTTGGAAGAATCAAGTAGAAGTGTGGTTATAAAGCCCAGTGGCCTTGGAAAATTAAGATATACACAGATGATGCAGGTAACAACAAATGGGATGTTGTTTTGAGTTATGAAGATCCATCTGCTGCACATTCTGCAGGCGGATTTTATAATGGTATGCTGGTTTTCTTTGTAGACCTTGTCTGAATTAGATTCTCATATGTTTTACAATTTATTTTGTCAACAGCTGTTAAATTCCTAGTTATGTAATTTTATTTTGTATCTACAGACTATGTTACGAGAGGTCACAAGATAGGTGTAGCAATGGCCCAAAAATCTGCACCAAGGGCTCCAACTCCTCAAGGTGGTTATGGGTATGTATTATCATCCATCATATTGCTACCTATTTTCATTTGGTTGAAATTGCTTTAAAATTCTATATAGTTCATATTCACAACTAGATATCTTTCATAATCTCTTAGCTATGATTGTGAATGGAAACTCTTGATCAGTGATCATTTCAGTTGGGTGATGTTAACATTTACAAAGCTGACATATCATAGTTCATCATATATGGAAATAGGCAAAGAAAGTAGAGTTATTCTGTATTATTTTTACGCTTACAAAGCTGACATATCATAGTTCATACATTTATATCATATATGGAAATATGCAAAGAAAGTAGAGTTATTCTGTGTTATTTAGTCTTTGCATACAAACATGATGGTTTGTGATTTTGCTGCAATAGATGAAGATATTTTATTGGCTCTTGCTCATCAAAAATACAAAGTTGGCAATTATTCTCAAGCTTTGGAACAATGCAATGTTGTTTATGAAAAAAATCCTCGACGCACAGACAATCTTCTTCTTCTTGGTGCTATATACTACCAGGTATTTCTCTGTTCAGTGTTACAAGCTATGTTTGAATGCTCTAATTGTGTTCAATTTGTTGAATAAGGCAATGCTCATCTCTTTACATTTAGTAATTCATTGAACTAGTGGCCAAGTATGTTTTTCTTCTAGCGGATGGTGAGCTTTTTTTATTAGTACTTTGTGCTTGGTTGAAGCTAACATACCTGGTTACATGTTATATGAATATCGACTATGCTTTTCTGCAATTCTGCAGTGCATCAACTATGAAATGCAAAATTTTCCATAATTTCTTTTGTTATTTTGATTTACAGTATATGCTATATACATTTACATTGTAATTAATTTTTTTATTCTATACAGCTACTTGATTTTGATATGTGCATTACCAAAAATGAGGAAGCCATCAGGATTGATCCTCAATTTGCTGAGTGTTATGGCAATATGGCTAATGCCTGGAAAGTATTGTTTTAAGTTTCCTTTTTCCTGGAGCTCCACTGCTTGATTTTTTGAACTAATGTTCTTATTCTTAATGCTAATTTGAGATATAACTGAAGTGATTTTCTTTATCATAAAACTGAGTTTTAATATTCTTGTTTATTCCTTATCCAGGAGAAAGGAAACATCGATCTTGCAATCCAATTTTATCTGATTGTTATTGAGGTACATCAGAAACTCCTGATTAAATAAACACAAGGATAAATGTTGTGCTATTTGTTCTACAATATTGGTTTGGTTGTTTCAGCCTAGGGCAGCTGAATTTTAGATTGCGATTGATTGTGACTTTCTGTTCAATGAAGTGTGATATGTTGGCACTTTGTGAAAATGATGAATGCTGATATTTTAAGAACTATTTTTAGCTACTTTTTTTTTTTCCTCTGGCAGAATTATCTTAAAGTTCAATTCAAACTTCTTTAGTACCAATAATCACATAATTATGTTTCTACCCTAGACGTGATGGTGAAGTTTTTCTGACTTATTACATTTCAATTTTACAGCTACGGCCAAATTTCTGTGATGCATGGTCTAATCTAGCCAGTGCATATATGCGCAAAGGAAGATTGACTGAAGCAGCAGAATGTTGTCATCAAGCTCTTCATCTGATGCGCACAACAACCTTGGAAATCCGCTGAAGGCACAAAGATTAACTCAACATGTATGCCCTAAAGTTTACCTTTTGTGATGCTGAACGTTGGCTTCATGAATCATAGCAGTTCGAGTGTTCAAGTAGACAAATATTTTTCATATAAAAATCAAGCTAGGTGGCTTGCTGAGAAATTTTTGAAATCCATTTTAATATATACACTCTTAAGGAACATTGTTGAACTATTTTCACATGAGTAGGCATACCTATGCTACATGGAGGCTTTGCGTATACAAACAACTTTTGCGATTGCTTGGTCGAATCTAGCAGGCCTTTTTATGGAAGCAGGAGATTATGCCAAAGCACTTGCATATTATAAGGTAACAATTTGATATTGAAGGATAAATTGTATATCCAAAAAGTATTCTTATGGACAGAATTTGACCTTGATTGCCCTTGTTATTCGCAGGAAGCAATCAGATTAAAACCCAACTTTGCTGATGCACACCTGAATCAAGGGAATGTATTGAAGGAAAAAATATTTCATCTTTGAGTTGGATATTTTCATGTGAGGCATAAGGTGCAGGGATTCATTTGCTTTAATGTTGTGATTCTAGGCGATGGGCAGACCTCAAGATGCAATTATGTGCTATCAACGTGCCACTCAACTAAGGCCTGACTATGCAATTGCTTATGGTAAGCCTTATTACCAGAATTATGTAATGAATCTAGGGTGGTTGGGTGGGAATGGTTCAATGCCTGTGTATAGTGGCTGTGTGTTGCATTGCATGTTGCATCCCAAGTGTCTTTAAAAGGGTCACTTTTTGGGTGGTTTTTGCATCGATTCCCAACTTCACAGACCCCTCTCAACAAAGTGCTTCCTAACAATACCCTTTTGGTTTTTGCTTGTCTCATATTTTGCTTGCATGAAGGTGCGCGGACTGGGACACCAATATGGGCATTGAAGGACGATCTTGGTTCGTCGTTGGACCAGTGAGTAAGGGTCAGCGTGGCAGGATTTATGTTCTTACAATTTTATTAATATAAATTTGTTTGTTTTCTTTTGTATATTTATTTGTTCTATTTTGTATAGAGAAAAGAAATTATCAAATAAATGATAATTCATTTTAATTTTATAAAAGTTTGGTTTAAAATATAATGATTAATTTATAAAAGTTATTTATCCCATTTATAATATGAAAGAATAAATCAAAGAGGTTACGAAAAGGAGCCACCAAACAATTGAATGCAGTTTACATTTTTCCATCAATAATGTTAATGTAATATATTTAGCTTTAGATTAATTTAGAAATTTTAGCACATTCTTATTATTCAGAATGAGTAATCTTCCTACACTATTTAAGTTGAGCAAATGATTGTTGAAGTTGAGCAAACAACATATTTAATTTTCAGAATTTGAAATCTAAAAATTCATGTAATCAATCAATTGTAGATTTTACCCGTCATAAATTCACATTAATCATGTTCCCTAACATGTACCACAAAATGATTCATGTCTCCCTCCTCGTGCATTCCCTTGCACCTCCGGTGCAATTGCTAGTTGTAACATTGTGAATGAGGAGATTGTACGTGGTTCATAACGTGGAGGTTGAGAAAAATTAAAAAGTAGATTGGGAGCGTTGGGCGTTACAACTTAAAATTTAATATTTGGATAATGAAATTGAATCGACCGATCACTGGTCAGATGGTTGTAACATTGTGGTCGAGGTGATTGCACGTGGTCATAACGTGGCGGTTGAGGTAATTGAAAGGATTTTAATTGAAATTATTTTACCTTTCTGTAGTCTTTCGTCCCTTTTTTTTCACATATAGTGTGTTTCCACCAGGAGATCATCATATATGGAGAATTCACCCACGCATGTTGTGATTGTTTCGACTTTCATCCACTGTAATAGTTGAAAGTAAAACCGCATGGAGCTCTTCTAAGGCATTGGAGTGTCTGATTACGGCTACAAGGTGACCAAGTATCTCTTTTCCACTTACTCTCAATCTCCCCGGGGTTTTGTAGGGAGATTTAGCAGTCCTGCAAAAGCCTACCATTACACCGAACAAGCAGATCGATTAGTGATATGGAAATTTGTATAACCATTAATGAGAACGACAAATTATTTTCTTGGAAGTACAATTTCATACATGGTTAAATCTTGAGTGTTTTATTAATCACGTTGTTTCTGTATAAATATATTCAGAACATTTCCGCTTAAGGAGCAAAGGATTAAATGATTATGAATAATAACAAAATGGTGATGTTTGATATTACAGAAATATCTAATGCTAGCCATGGACTCGATTTAGTCTTTGAGGGTAGAGGCAAGCCCTGAATGGGTTTCCTTGAAGATGTAAGTTGTAACCCTTATTTAATACTTTACAACAGTGAAATGAAAACCTACAACCAACATTCTTGTTAACCCTAAGGACCATAAATAAATTTGTAACTTCTTTCCCCGGTGTTCGGCTCTAGCACCCTTGAACCTGAAAAATATATTTCAAAGGGTAATAAAAATTACTTGGAACCTGGAATGATGGGTCGAAAAATTAGCAAGTGGGAAGGGTTCTGTATTTGTTTGACTCCTGAGTAAAAGCTTGTTCCTAGCAAAGAGAAATATGCACGCACGGGCGGTAAAAACTGTAATTATTTACCTTAATTTGAGTGACAATAATAAAGAGATGAGTGTCTTTTCGATTTTCGATTAATTACATGATAAGGATTTGGTTAACGCTTAAAATTAGTTAATGTGAGAATGATTGACCAAATCTTTATCATGTAATTATTTCAAAAGACACTCATTTACATTATAGATCACAAAAATCTTAAATTTAATAATACAAAAAGAATAAGTGCAGGGCTTGGAGGCAGTTCCTTTGCGCAAAGAACTATAAGTGCAAGACTTAGAGGCAATAGAATTTATCCTAGTCTGAAATTAAAAAAAAAAAAAAAAAAAATATTTGCGTAAATGGGAATCAAATGTTGTTGTTGACCAGGTGGGAAAACTAGAGAAAGGTAGCTGCGCCGAGAGGGAAAATACAGAGAAAATTCAAAGAAATGATTCCCTTCTGTCGCAACCTTGCAATCACCATCAGAGAAAAAGGTATGAACAGATAATGAGTTATAATTTTTATCTAAAAAATGATGATAGATGAAGTGTTTACTCGCAATGTCAGACTCATAAAGCTAGTGAATCACATTACACCTACACTTGTGTCTATGATAAGAGGAAAAAAAAATACTAAACGGACTCAAACCTCGAGGTTAATCAACAACTAAGTCGCGTAAACCAAAGTAGTGATAGGGACATCTGGAAAGTCTTTGTGCTGTAGTAAAAATCTGCGTAAACCAAAGTAGTGATAGGGACATATGGAGAGTCTTTGAGCTGTAGTAAAAGTCTGCGAGCGAAAGGGCTAACAATAGATAACTGGTGCAGTAGCAACAGAGTCTCTCTACTGAACCTCCAAAGCAATAATGAAAGTTACCAAGTGGGAGTATTCCGCCTGAATAGCTACCGCAAAAACTAAGCTGAAGCTTTACCAACCGTTGGATCAATTTATTAATAAGTGGGAAGCGAGGGTCGACAACCGTGACATTGGAATAAATTCCACGATTAAATAATTACCCTCAGTAATGGCAAAGGCTTTTTGAGAATAAAAATCTGGAAAGTTCGTATCACTCTGATCAAAATCTAAGAATTTTGGGTCATTGACAATATAGCCCTGGATGAATGTCGAGTCGGCATAGCTCCTTTTAAAATTATTAAGTTCGAAATCGCCATTACCCACAATGTGAAATAACAGCAGAAGGAAAGAGACCATAATTTAGTCGCGCCACCATAACGAGTATAGAAAAACCCATTCCATATTATAATGATTGGGAAGAAAAAAATATAAAAATTATTTTTGAGCATTCAAGTGGAACTATACTTTAGATTGTTTTTTAGTTCTGAAAATTATGGAAATTTTGGTAAGATTTTAAGAAAAATCGGCAGGGATTTTTGTAAATCTATATTAGAATTATCAAACTTTAATATTTTAAGTATTTCAGAGGTTTTTGATGGTGCTGAATCCATTTTCATCATTAAAATCATGATTTAAATATTGTTACTGTAAGATTTCTTAAATGTTTTTGGCCCTGATTCCAACCAATTTTAATCATCTGGACAATTCCCTCCTTCTAATTAGACAACTCCTAACTATACAATGCAACGCATAAGTGGGACAATACAAAATAAATATTACCGATGATATAAAATACTAATTCCTTTACATTGCCCTTGCTATAACGTAAGAGTGTGATATTTGTTGTAAAAGGATTTAGTATAAGCTCTTCGTTGCATTATGACAAATTGTAATAAGGATCGAAAGTTTCAAATCTCATGAAGGTGAGAACTTTTAAACTCAAGAGCACCCTATGTTGAAGAAAAACAAATGTGTATCATTAGCTCCATGCATCATAAGTACGTAGCTTCTTAGAAGAAAAAAAAAATGCAAGTGGAGAGTGTGTGTCATTTCAAGAACATTGTTTCGAATCAAAATCATACTGGTAACAAATGAGTGTATCATTAGCTCTATGCATCATAAGTACTTTAGCTTTTTAGTCAAAATCAATGCAAGTGAAGAGTTTGTGTCAATTCAAGAACATTATTTCCAATCAAAATAATAATTGTAATTATAACTCCAAATTGCATTCCTCATAATTTTTTTGGGCGTTCATTAGGAATTTGGGGATGTGACAATAACTATAGTTATTTTTGTAACATTCGTGTTATTTTTATGAATCTTTTCAAAAAATTGATGTCAATGAAGATCTTCGGTTTCAGCAGAGCCGACATTGAGTACTATTAAGAACATGAATCTTCGTGGAGGAAATACTATTAATGTTGTTCATTAGGTGTGGTATAAATATAGATTTATGAGATGTCCATTCTTTATGTATATACTTTAAAGTAGGGAAGGGATGGCACAAGTTTCAAAAAAAAATGATTATAGGAATCAACTCAATTGATAAACTTCAATGTTGATAATTTATAATTTACAATGGAAAAACAAGTAGTTAAATTTAATGTTGATAATCCATAATAGAAAGTCAATAAGTTACACATGTTATGGTTAATATTCAGATTATTAATATTAATTTTAAATCTTAATAGTAAACCCAATATTATAATATTAACATTATTAGGTTTTACAATATTAATATTATTAAATTTATAATATTTATAATATTAATCTAAATATTTACTATTAAGATAATGTTTTATAATATTAATCTTAGAGTTTATAATATTAATCATAATATTTGTTATAATATTATTGGTGAACTTTCATATTGCACCAAGGGTGGTGCAACTCCTAGGGGCTGCCCTACTTTACTTTATCAACTCGGGGTTCGTACAAATTTGGAGGTGACAGTGATATATACATAGCAGATGCATTTTACTCATGTCATCATCTTCCTCTCTATGAAAGGGTGCTACTTCTAGGGGTTTTGAGTGAAGTTTGTCACACTTCAATGAAACTAAACTAAATGATAGAATGAAACTAAATTAAGTTGCTGAAAAGAAACAGAAAAAAGGAAACTAATCTAAGTTGCTGAAAAGAAATGGCAGAAAGGAAAATAATCTAAATTGCTGAAAAGAAATCGCAGAAAGGAAACTAATTTAAATTGAAAAAAGGAAATTAAGGAAAAGAAACTAATTTAACTTGCTGGAAATAAATGGTAGAAAGGAAATTAATTCTAAACCACAATTCATTGTACTTATCCTATGATCTATCTACCATGCTACCATGCTTCTAATTATGCAACTATTCATGATCTAACTAAACTTGAAAAAATGTTTCTTGCAGTTTGGAGGAAAAAGGGCTAAAGAGGCTAATAGAGGGGTTAACACATGAAACAAGGCTTGGAAGTGGAAAGAGGAGGTTTAAACCTTATTAAAACTCGTTATATCGCAAAAAATATTTGGAGCTGAGGATTTTAGAAGTGCAATGGCGGAACTGCGATGGAGGGACGAAAGTGCGATGTAACATATGCGATATCGCAATCCACAATATTGCAAAGTTGGAGGGACAGTGTAAGTGTTGGTCAGGAGTAGGCGCGATATGCGATATGCGATAGGATAAAAATGGCGAAGTGTAAAATGCAAGGGGATAAAGACTGCAGAATGTGATTTGTGATGTTGCAGAGTATGGAGCAATATCGCAATCGGTGTTTGGAGCAGTAAGTGTTAACGAGAACAAAATAAAAGATGCGCTCTATGATATGCGATGTAGCAGATGATGTGGTAGTGAGACCAGTGGCAGAGCGCAATACCAATATTGCGATCGGCAGACAGATTCGGTAAGTGTTAAAGGAAAAGGGGAAAAGGTTGCGACATACGAAGTGCGATATGGGAATTGCGGTAAGTTCGAAGGAAAGGGTAAAGGTTGGGTTTCAATGCTTAAAGCGTTTTCGAGCATAAACAGTAAGTAGTAAGGTGGAAAGGAAAAGCACAAATCACAATGAAGAATGGAAAAAGAAAGGAGAGAAAGGATTCTGCGATGGCCGAAATGCGATAAGCAGGAAATTCAAGGAGAAAAGGGCAAAGGTAGACTTTTGATTCTTTTCAAGCATTTTGGGAATGAAAAGGCACGGAATGCAAATAAGAGGAAAAGGATGGAAATGGAGGCGTAAAAGAGAGGTTCAGAAGCGTAACACAAATATGGAGAGAAATTGGAAAATGACGCGGAATGACTAAATGAACTTCTCTGGAACTTTTGATGCTTATTACTGCAAACAACCCAGCTAATCCATGCACGAAAAACAAACAAAATGCGTGATAAAAATAGTGAACAGAAAGACCTTTTTGCCTGTGGGAAGGTCAACCCTGATCGAACTCTATTGACAGAGATGAGAGGGGAAGGCTTGACCACAGCGTTTATATTTTTTTTTCCTCCACTCTATTACTCTTGTAAGCAAACGAAGAACTACAAAAACAAACTAAAAGAAAAAACTAAACAACAATGAAACTATCAGAAGAAAAACTATCTAAATGACATAAACAAAACTAGCTAAATGAAAGAAAGGAAAGAATGAAAACAACAGAGAAGCTGAGGTACATGCATTGGCCCCTAACCCACGAGCCTAGCTCTCTGGAACTAAATCAGTAAAATGGAGTTTGTTTGCTCATTTCAGGAAGAGCATAGCCTTGTTGAATTTATGAAAGTTTAATCACTCAGTACAATAATAAAAATCTTAATAGCTTGCAACAGAAGTTCTGAATGGAATCCAAGAACCCTTCCTAGCTCTAGCTCTGCTCTATTTATTCTACAGGGAAGCTACCAATAGCTCCCTTGAAATTAGTGATTGAGTCCACTTGACTCCAAGTAAACATAGATTGACTGCACTCCTCTTTGAGTTTCTTGGCTACCTCTGGAATTCGAATTTCTGGAGAGAAGTCTTGGGGATCCTTTGGCTGCCTTTGAGAGTTAAGGAGGGTGGGCAATCCCCTTGAATCTCTCCAAGGTTTCTCAATAATTTCCTGATATTGCGTTCATTACCAATCTTGATCTTCCAGTGGTAGGGAGCAAGTCTCTAAATTATCTCCTTCTCCAAATCTCCATAATTTTCCCAATATTCTCACAATATTCTACAAAATAACCAATATTAGGCACCAATATGCAAATACCTTTGAACCTTCCTTAGAACATATTAAAGCATAAGAAAAGATTATTAAGTGCAGAAGGAGAGATTTAATATATCTTTTTATGTTCATAAGAAAGGTAGATGTGCCTTAATTTATGTCTAATTTAGAGGCCCATCATCACCCCCCTACTGAAACTATTGCTCATCCTCTGAGAAACCTATTCATCATCCCTGCCTTATGGTTCTTCTGACATGCTGGCTTATTTCATTTTCTGTTTATTGGCCCATGCGCTGCTCCTCCTGCTAACATTCTTACTATTCTTCTTTCATTTCTTCTCATAGGTGCTTCATGGAGGTCCTCAGATGCCTTAAAAAAATCTATTTCGCATGCCAAGAGGTGGTTGATCCACCTTTTTTTTTATTTTTTCTTTTTCTTTTTCTTTTTTTTGCATGAAGAATAAACTCATAGTTCTTTCTTTGTTAACTGAGTTAACCCTTGGTTTCCCCTTGACACTCCTTGTCTTCCATTACAATGAACTGCTTACTACCCACTTTCTCAAGTCATTTTTAATTTTGTCTTGTTCCTCTTCTTGGTGGAAAAAGTGAGGCTAGTCGCTAAATTAGGTTGAGGTTTCTTTGCTACTGATTTTGGCTATATATAAAAACTTTCCTTCTCACACTTTTTAATTTTTTCTAAAGCTAAAATAGATTAAAAGAAAGGTTTAGATGATTTCATACCTTAGCGTTACCATTCAATTGTTTTTGCTGGTGATATTGAAGTTGTTGATATGGTTGTTGAAGTTGTCTTTGGTGGTTCTGAAGCTGCTCTAAAGCTACATGTGATAATCTGCTTGAGGTCCTTTTGGAGCTTCTGAGCACAGGAGGAGGATGTCCAAGTTTGACTACCTTTAACCAGGGTGTTGACAAAATTTTCATTTTGTGCAAACTTGCTCTTTTTCTACTTACAAAGGTTGGAGAGCACCTACATTCATTAGAGAGAGATACATGGAGAAATTATTTTTTTTCTTTTTTTTTAAGGCCTACTAGCTGCCTCAATGAGGTTTTCCACTAGTAGGTTTTCCTAGGCACCTCAAAGGAGGTTTTCACCTAGGATATATATATAAGGCCTACTAGTTGCCTCAATGAGGTTTTCCACTAGTAGGTTTGCCTAGGCGCCTCAAAGGAGGTTTTCACCTAGGATCTTTTATTTTTATTTTTATTTTTTCTCAACCCAATGACCGCCTCATGGAGGTTTTTAATTAGTGGGCTAATCTCAGATGCCTCAAAAGAGGCTTTCACCTGAGATTTTATTCTTCTTCCCTTTTTTTCTTTTTTTTTTCTTTTTGACTTTCCTACTCTACTTGAAAAAAAAAACCTTTTTCAAGTATAGGAATACTTCTAATGGAGCCATATACACGTCAATATGACAGATAAAATCATGTGCACACTTGGAATACATGCTCTGACATGTACCTAAATATGAGATATGAATTACTTTAACTGAGATTGTATCAAGTACTATTTGAGAAGAGTGTGTTATTGCAACTTAATGACTGTTTGGAACCATATGTCAATATAGTTGTGATGCCCCTGGTCCACTTTCTGAGTTGGATCACCTTGGATGTCCTCTTCTATTATGACATTCAAATTTTCCTCTTTTTGCCGATTTTTCTCTTGACCACATGGAGGAAATGCTGGTAAACGTGAGGAAACTTTCTCAACATCTGATTCCGATGCCATCTATTCATCAAGTGCAACCCTTGATCTTTTGATCTCCTCATTTGTATCTTCTTCTTCTTGATGTTGTCCTTCAATGACATTAATAAAATCTCTTCTTTGCAGTTCATTTCTTGAACTAAGATGAATACCATCTAGATCAATAGAAGATGTTTGGAAGTGTTGTACCTCAACAATGTAACTGAGCTGAGATAATTCATTGGTTTGCAAATGGTGGTACGGGTAGTTGAGTGGGGGTGGATATATGAGATGGATATGGTTGAGGTTTTGGTTGAGGTGGAGGTGGATGGTAGGGATACCATGGAGTTGAGTATGGAGGATATGGAGGGAAATATTGAGGATATTGAGGATTTTCCTAATAAGGTCCTTGCCAACCATATTGCCAAGATTGGTTGTGGGGTTGGGATGTCCAAGGTTTCCAAGGAGGGAGTGTGTCCCAATTAGTTTGAGATGGATGTGAATATGCTTGAAATTGTGAAGTGGGTTCTTGCATCATATCATGTTGACTAGGCTTCCAGGGTCTCCTTGGAGCTACATAGCATA
The DNA here is from genome assembly GCA_034641835.2 of Pinus albicaulis. Classification (NCBI taxonomy): domain Eukaryota; kingdom Viridiplantae; phylum Streptophyta; class Pinopsida; order Pinales; family Pinaceae; genus Pinus; species Pinus albicaulis. The sequence continues at coordinate 854,538,127 of CM076576.1, forward strand.
GCTTCATTGGCTATTGCCTTGCTCCATTGTCTTCTTGGTAAACATCTTTAAACATGGGGAATGATGAACAAAATTTAGTACCATAAGATTTTGCATGGATAACAAAAATATCAACATCTTATTTTTTCTCATTTTTCGTTCTTAACATTTCTACTTGTTCACTTAGATTGCTAAGAATTTCTATTTTAAAGTTATCAAGAAAATTTCCAAGTTCATCTTTCCTTACCAATGTTGATGCTGAATTAATTACTCTTTCCCTTCCTCTTGATATGCGCTTGCATGTTTCACAAATTTCTTCAAATGACAGTTGGTATACATCTCCTCTACTCATGAGATTAAGGAGATTAATCCACTCATCCCTAATTGTTCTAATTAAGAGGTTTTTTAATGTGTAAAATCCTAAATGATGAAATTTTTCCCTCTTAACATTATACATGAACCTCTCTATTAGATCCTCAAGGCTCTCATCTTCCTCTTGGTTCATTCTAAAAATTTCTTCTCTAAGACCACGATCTTTATATTTTTCTAGAAATATTTTTTGCATATCATTATATGATCTTATTGAATTAGTACCTGGACTTATGAACCATTTAAGAGATTTATCCTTCAATGTTGTAGGAAACAATCTCAATTTTTGAGTGTGTGATAAGTAGCCATAAAATCTACAAAGTATCTCAAATTCAAAGAGAAATGTTTCCGAATCCTCTGTCCTCATACCATGGAATTTGGGAAGGAAATATGGAGGTATGTTATTCATATGTACACTGATGTCCATATCTTGAATGGGAAATCCAATAAGATCTTCTTCATTGCCATCATATCCATCCATCTCTTCTACCTTCAAAAGCATATGGTGATGTGGTTCTTACTACATGACGTGGTCAAGTGGGGGGGTTGGTATTGGAGAAGTATTTTTTTTTAAATTCTGAGTATCCCTACACCTATGAGGCATGAAAATCATAGTTTTCTTGTATTTTTCCATATTTCGGAAACAACGTGAAAAAGGAAAGCAAAAAAGAATGCTAAAAAAGAATCAAAGCATTTACTAGACACCTCCCTGACAATGGCGCCAAAAAGTGGTCATCCCTGGTATTGCTCCAAGAGTGCTACAACTCCCAAGGGTTGCCTTATTTTACTTTATCAACCCGGGGTTCATACAAACTTGGAGGTGACAATGCTATATACATAGCAGATTCATTCTACTCATGTCATCCTCTTCCACTCTACGAAAGGGTGCTACTTTTAGGGGTTCTTAGTGAAGTCTGTCACACTTCAATGAAACTACACTAAATTGTAGAAAGGAAATGACAAAAGGAAACTAAATTAAATTGCTGAAAAGAAATGGTAGAAAGGAAACTAATCTAAGTTGCTGAAAAGAAATGGTATAAAGGAAACTAAACTAAATTGCTAAAAATAAATGGAAGAAAGGAACCTAATTTAAATTGCAGAAAGAAAATGACTGAAAGGAAACTAATTTAATTTTCTCGAAAGAAATGGAAGAAAATAAATTAACTCTAAAACTTACTTAACTTGGCCAAATGGATAAATGCACTCTACTTATCCTATGATCTATCTAACATGCTACCATGCTTCTATCCATGCAACTATTCATGATCTAACTAAACTTGAAAAAGTGTTTCTTGTAGTTTAAAGGAAAAAGGGCTAAAGAGGCTAATGGAGGGCTTAACACATGAAACAAGGCTTAGAAGTGGAAAGAGGGGGTTTAAACCTTATTAAAACTCATTATAGCTTAAAAATTATTTTGAGTAGAGGCTTTTAGAAGTGCGATGGCGGAAGTGTGATGGAGGGACGGAAGTGCGATGTACAATATGCGATATCACAATTCGCAATATCGCAAAGTTGGAGGGATAGCGTAAGTGTTGTTGGGGAGAGATCACAATATGCAATATGCGATAGGATAAAAATGACGAAGTGTGAAATGCGAGGGGATAAATACCGCGGAATGAAATTTACAATTTGCGATGTGGTGGAGTATGGAGCGATATTGCAACTGGCGTTTGGAGTGGTAAGTGTTAACGGGAACAAAATAAAAGATGCACTTTGAGCTATGCGATGCGGTGGATGGCGTAGCGGTGGGACCGGTGGTGGAGCGTGATACCAGTATTGCAATCGGCAGATAGGAGCGGTAAGTGTTAAAGGAAAAGGGGAAAAGGTTGCAACGTGCGAAGTGCGATACGGGACTTGCGATAAGTTCGAAGGAGTAAAGGTTGGGATCCAATGTTTAAAGCGTTTTCGAGCATAAACGATAAGTAGTAAGGTGGAAAGGTAAAGAGAAAATTGCAATAAAGAATTGTAAAATAAAGGAGATAAATGATTTTGCGATGGTTGAAATGCGATAAGCAGGAAAGTAAAGGAGAAAAGGGTGGAGGTAGACTTTTGATGCTTTTCAAGCGTTTTGGGAATGAAAAGGCGCGGAATGAAAATAAGAGGAAAAGGAGGTAAATGGAATCATAAAATTCAGGTTCAGAAGCATAACATAGAGATGGAGAGGAATTGGAAAATGACGCGGAACGTCCAAATGAACTTCTCTATAACTTTTGATTCTTATTACTGCAAACAACCCTGCGTATCCATGCACGAAAAACAGATAAAATGTGTGATAAATATAGTGAACATAAAGCATTTTCTGCCTGCAGGAAGGTAAACTCTGCTTGGACTCTATTGACAAAGATGAGAGGGGAAGGCTTGACCACAAATTTTGGATTTTTTTTCCTCCACTCTATTACTCTTGTAAGAAAATGAAATACTATAACAACAAACTAAAAGAAAAAGCTAAACCACAATGAAACCATCATAAGCAGAACCAACTAACTGATAGAAACAATACTAGCTAAATGATAGAAAGGAAAGAACGAAAACAACAGAGAAGCTGAGGCACATGGGTTAGGCCCTAACCTACGAGACAAAATCTATGGAACTAAATCAGTAAAATGGAGGCCGTCTACTCATTTCAGGAAGAGAATAGCCTCGTTACATTTCTGAAAGTTTAATCACTGAGTATAATAATAAAATTCTTAATAGCTTGCAACAAAAGTTTTGAATGGAATCCAAGAATCCTTCCTAGCTCTAGCTCTACTCTATTTATTCTATGGGGCAGCTACCAAAAGCTCCCTTGAAAATAGTGATTGAGTCCAGTTGACTCCAAGTAAACATATATTGAGTGCACTCCTCTTTGAGTTGCTTGGTTGCCTCTGGAATTTGAATTGCTGGAGAGAATCCTTAGGGATCCTTTCGCTGCCTTTGAGAGTTAAGGAGGGTGGACAATCCCCTTGAATCTGTCCAAGATTTCTCAATAATTTCCTAATATTGTGCTCATCTATTCTCCAATCTTGATCTTCCAGTTGCAGGGAGAAAGCCCCTAAATTATCTCCTTCTCCAAATCTGCATAATTTTCCCAATATTCTCACAATATTCTACAAAAATAACCAATATTAGGCACAAATATGCAATTATCTTTGAACCTTCCTAAGAACATATTAAAACATAAGAAAAAATTATTAAGTGCAGAAGGAGAGATTTAATATATCATTTTATGTGCATAATAAATGTAGATGAGCCTAAGAAAGGTTAGATGGGCCTTAATTTATTTCTAATGTAGAGACCCATCAATTATCTCGAGATTTAATATATTAAACTTAGTTATAATATTAAGGTTTAATATTAATGCAAGGATTTATAATCATAGTTTAAATTAATATATTAATTAAAACGTTTATTTCTTAATGTTTGGTTTATTAATACAATATTTACTTACCCCACGTGCGAGTGATTTATTTGTTCAATGCAGGATGCCACTTGGTCATTCAACGCAGGGGCACCTGGATGCACCATATGGCAGCACTTGCCTCCCACATGAAGACCATAAATATGTTGTACAGGGGAGGACACCGAAACTTCGCCGCATTCACTCGCCCCCCCACTCGACCTTCGCTCCTGCAAACTAGCCATTTATGGCTAATGGCTCCTGTCAATTTCATTTACTCTTTTGAATTTCATTCTCCACAGACCTCCTCTGTCACGCCTCTACCCGTTAATATCCTCCTTTCCTGTCTCCCTTTGTGCATTCTTCCTCATCCCTGTAGACCCTCCACCCCACCAATTTCATGCCGAGATGCCACATAATGTGTTGTCGTGGAGGAGGCGGCAAAGGCACTCCCTCCTGTGCTCCAACTCCTCGACTGTCTGCGCGCTCTTTTTCCCTCTCTGTTGCTCTGGAAGAACCTAAGTTTCTCAACCCCCAAATTTTCTCTGCCCATCTCTTGGTTCACCTCCCAGAGGAGAAGCATCACCTCTCTAACTCAAGAAGTAGGAAAAGGCCGAACAAGTCAAAAATATCGCGCTCTTCCCCTCTGCCTCAAAAATCCATCGAACCCCCTGTCAAACACTTGGAAGACTACTCAGATAGTGGTTGGAGCAGCCCATCAGAGGACACCCAGAAAAGAGAAGCACCAGTTGACAACGTGGCTCCCTCAGCTTTGGCCAAGAAGACCTATATGGTCTCCACTTCGACTCCGGAGCTGGCCCCCCTAGCTCTCAAAGAAGGATATCGAGACCATGCCTAATTATGGTTGTTTCATAATTGAGTAAAATCCTCAACGAGAGAATAATGAAGCCCAGAACCAGTAGTTTCAGCTTCTTGGCACTCCTTTCTTTCAATTTATATATGCTCCTTTATGGTTTTTATGTCTATCTTTGTTTCTTCTGGAAAACTATGTCACTCTTGTTTCTGCTAATGGCCGGTTTCCCCTTGAAGGGTAACCCATTTTTTGAATTTCTAAACTCATTAAGGGCTCGTTTCCACTTAAAGGGAAGCCCAATTTTTTATTTTTTGAACAATCTTCATCGAACAGGGGTTGGCTTGTCTAGCAACCCCTGTCCTAAAGTATGATTATAACTTAGTACATTATAATAGAAATTAGCATAATTTAGAAAAAATAAATACATTATTTACTTAATACATAATTAATATAAAATATATTATTAATAACAATATATTGATACAATATTAATAAAATATTTATTTAACACATAATTAATATCAAACATAATATTAATAGCATTATATTTATATAGGATTGATGAGATTCTAATATAACATTAATGACATATTAATAAAATATGAATATATATAAATTTATAATATCTTCACTATATATAATTTATACATTAACACATGGTCACGGTGGTCAACTATTTTTGACATGATCAACTATAGTCAACATGGGCATCAGAGTCAACAACAGTCAACATAGCCACCATGCTGAACACGATTTTCAAACACATGACATACACATAGTCAAACCTTAATAGTTAACATTGATAGTAAATGTTTAAATAGTTGACCATCATCAAACCTGGTCAACCCTATGTTTACAATATATAATGTTAGTGAAGATGATGACATAGTCAAACATAGTCAATATTTCTATGGTGAACATGAACAACCATAGTCAAACTATTGTTAACCATTGTCAAACTATTATTAACCATAGTCAAAACATAATGAAAGATTTTTAAAAATACTTACATATGGTCAACCATAGTTTAACCAATGTGGACATTCATCAACTATGATCAACGTGGTTGAATATTACTCACCACAACTAACTATGGTCACCATGGTCAACCATTGTTAACCATAGTTATCTATGTTCACCATGGTAAACCATTGTCAATGACCATGAATAATTTAATATTAAGCGTAGAGTTTATAATATAAATACTAGGGTTTATAATACCTAGGGTTTACAATCCCTAGGGTTTATACTAGGGTTTATAGTCTTTGAGTTTATAATAATAATCATAGGGTTTATAACATTAGCTTTTATAATTCTCGGTTTTATAATATTTGGTTTGATATTGTCACGTTGGAATGCTACATAAATATATCCCTTGAACATTAACGAATGTGTTAAACCTTAAGAATTATAAATATAAGGGCATAATATTAAACCCAAGGGATTAATAAACCCGTGTGATTGTTAATATTATAAACCCATGTGATTATTATTAAAACTCTAAGGGATTGATATTATAAACCTTGAGATAAATGCAATTGATTATGTTAGGGTATATAAAATTTATACATTGTTACATTTTAGCTATTGTTTGTTATTGTTCACATGGTCAAATAGAGTCAACATGGGCATCATAGTAAACAACATTCAACATGATTACCATGGTTAACCATACTTACCTTCGGAATAATGGTCTAAAACCAACCATGGAAATCAAATATTTTCTCAATATTTTCACAATATGAAAATCAACAATGGTAAACCATGGTCAACCATGTTTATTTAAGGGTTTATAATATTTGTCAATCATGGTCAAAAATGGTCCAACATTTCATTGTGACAAATATTATCTCAATATGAAAATCAAGCATGGTCAACCATGGTCCAACATCAAATTGTGACAAATATTGTCTCAATATGAAAATAAATCATGCTCAACCGTGGTCAATCATGCTTCAGCGCCACATTGCAACACAGATTGTCTTAATATGAATAAAATCAACCATGGTCAGCCATATTTATTTTAGGGTTTATAATATTTATCTTAGAGCTTATATACCTTGGGTTTACAATATTAATTCCTTGGGTTTAATAATATTCACTTGGGATTATAATCCCTTGGAGTTTTAGTATTAATCCCTTGGGTTTTTTATTCTCTAGGGTTTATAATATGAGTACCTTGGGTTCATATCCCTAGGGCATAATATTATTCCTAGGGTTTATAATATTAATCATAGGGTTTAATATAAATCCCTTGAGTTTATAATCATGGTGAACCATAGTACAACATCACATTGTAACAAAGATTGTCTCAATATAAAAATCAACCATGCTCAATCATTGTCAACTCTAATCATAATTCTCAACCATGGGTTTATGATATTGATCCCACGAGTTTAATGTTATCCCCTTTGGATAAAAATATTTTGGCCTTTTTTCTATTAATATTATCTTTGGGTTTAATATTATTACCTTGTGTTTATAGTATCATTTCCTTGCATTATTTATCTTATAGTTTATATTTGTAGGGTATAAATTCATAATTTTTGTTAGTCATAATGTTATTACTTTTTATTATTATTAGTTGCAATTTTATTATTTTTATTATTATTTAATTTATTATTACTTGTAATGTTTTATTATTTTTTGTAATGTTGTTATTTTTAATAGTATTTCTTTGGTTGTAATGTTTTATTATTTGTGGAAATGTTATTATTTTTATTATTATTTCTTTGGTTGTAATTTTTTATTATTTGTTGAAATGTTATTATTTTTATTATTATTTCATTTTTTATTAATTGTAATGTTATTATTTTTATTATTATTTCATTTATTATTACTTGTAATGTTATTATATTTATTATTTTTTCTTATTTAAAATATATTTATCAATATGATTATTGATTTTTATGATTAATATTTCTTATTGGCGTTTTTCAATCACATTTACTAATGTGGTTGTGCATATAATTGATCGACGTATATAAAAAAAAGGCATATAAACCCTAAGACTAGGTTTATAATCCCTTTCGTTTATAGTATTAATCCCTTGGGTTTATAGTATCAATCCCTTGTGTTTATTAATCTAAGGGTTCATATTCCTAGGGTGAAATATTCTTCATAGGGTTTATAATAAATTTAGCTCAGGGTTTATATACCTTCAGTTTATAATATTTTTCCTTTGGGTTTAATATTATCCCCTTGGGTTTATAATCCCTTAGGGTTTTAGTATTAATCCCTTGGGTTTATTATTTCCTTGGGTTTATTGTGACAAATATTGTCTGGATATGAAAATAAACCATGGTCGACCGTCACATTATCCCAAATATTATCTTGATATGTAAGTCAACCATGGTCAAACATGTTTATTTTAGTGTTTATAATATTTATCTTATGATTTATATGCCTTCGGTTTATAATATTTGTCCCTTGGGTTTAATATTATTCCCTTGAGTTCATAATCCCTTAGGGTTTTAGTATTAATCCTTTGGGTTTATTATTCCCTTGGTTTATAATATAGATCCCCTAGGTTTGTTATTACCTTGGGTTATAATATCAATCGTTTTTAATCATGGTTAATCATATCCAACCATGGTCAAATGTCGCATTGTCACAAAAATTTTCTCCATATGAAAATCATGGACAATCATGGTCAACCATGGTCAAACGTCAAATTGTGACAAAGATTGTATCGATATGAAAATAAACCATGGTCCGACGTCTTATTTTGACAAATATTGTCTCGATATGAATATCAACCATGGTCAACCATGGTCTAATGTTGCATTGTGACAAATATTGTTTCGATATGGAAATCAACCATGGTCAAACATGGTCTAACATCGCATTCTGACAAAGATTGTCTCGATATGTATATCAACCATGGTTTAATGTCATATTTTTATAATAATTGTCTCAATACCAAAATAAAACATGGTGAACCATGTGTTTATAATATTCATCTTAGGGTCTATATACCTTGGGTTTATAATATTTGTCCCTTGGGTTTTATATTAAACCCCTGGGTTCATAATCCCTTGGGATTTTAATATTAATCCCTTTGGTTTATAGTATTAATCCCTTGGGTTTATTATTCCCTTAGGTTTATAATATCAATCATGGCCAATCATAGCGAGTCATGGTCAACCATGGTCGAATATTGCAATATGACAAAAATTTCCTCTATATGGAAAACATGGACAATCATGGTCAACCATGGTCGAATGTCGCATTGTGAAAAAGAGTGTCTCAGTATGAAAATTAATCATGGTCAACGATGGACGAATGTCATATTGTGACAAAGATTGTCTCGATATGAAAATCAATCATCATCAACCATGGTCCAATGTCATAGTGAGACAAATATTGTCTCGATATGTAAATAAACCATGGTCTTGAATGTCACATTGTGAAAAAAATTGTCTCAATATCAAAATCAACCATGGTTTCCATCGTCGAACATCACATTGTGACAAATATTGTCTTGATATGAAAATAAACCATGGTCTAATGTCGCATTATGACAAAGATTGTCTCGATATGTAAACCAACCATGGTTAAAAATGGTATAATGTCGCATTGTGACAAATATTGTATCGATATCAAAATCAACCATGGTAAACCATGGTCTAATGTCACATTGTGACAAACACTGTCTCAATATGTAAACCAACCATGGTCTAATGTCGCATTGTGATAAGAATTGTCTCAATATGAAAATCAACCATGGTCAACTGTGTGTTTATAAAATTTATCTTAGGGTTTATAAGCCTTGAGTTTTTAATATTTGCCCCTTCCATTTAATATTATTCCCTTTGGTTCATAATCCCTCTGGGTTTTAGTATTAGCCCTTTGGGTTTATTATTCCCTTAGGTTTATAATATCGATCCCTTGTTTTTATTATTCCCTTGGGTTTATAATATCATTCATGGTTAATCATGGTCAGTCATAGCTAGCCACGTTGATCCATGGTCATCCATGGTCAACCATGGTCAAATGTCGCATCGTGACAAAAATTGTCTCCATATGAAAATCATGGACAATCATGGAAAATCATGGTCAACCATGGTTGGACGTCACATTGCGAGAAATATTGTCTCCGTATCAAAATCAACCATGGTCTAACATCACATTGTGACAAAGATTGTCTCGATATGTAAATCAACCATAGTCCCCCATGGTCAATCATGGTCCAGTGTCACATCGTGATAGGGATTGTCTCAATATGGAAATCAACTATGTTCAAGCATGTTTATTTTAGTGTTTATAATATTTATCTTAGGGTTTATATACCTTGGGCTTATAATATTTATCCCTTGGGTTTAATATTATTCTCTTATGTTCATAATCCCTCGAGGTTTTAGTTTAATCCCTTGGGTTTATAATATATAGCCCTTGGGTTTATTATTCCATTTGGTTTATAATATTAATCATGGTCAACAATAGCCAACCATGGTCCAGTGTCACATTGTGACAAAGATTGTCACAATATGGAAATAAATCATAGTCCAATACTGTGTTGTGACAAATATTGTCTCAATATAAAAATTAATCATGGTCAAACATGGTCCAATATCGCATTGTGACAAGTATTTTCTCAATATGGATATTAACCATGTTCAACCATGCTCAACCATGTTTATGTTAGTGTTTATAATATTTATCCTAGGGTTTATATACCTTGTATTTATAATTTTTATCCCTTTGGTTTGTTTATCTAAGGGTTTAAATTCCTAGGGTTTAATTTTATTCCATTAGGTTTATAGTCCTTTGGGTTTTTAGTATTGATCCCTAGGGTTTATTATTCCCTTTGGTTTATAATATAAACCATGGTAAACCATTTTCTACCATGTTTTAATATTAATCCCTAAGGTTTATTGATATAAGGGTTCATGTTTTTAGGGTTTAATTTTATTCCCTTAGAGTTATAGCCAGTTGGGGTTTTAGTATTGATCCCTAGGGTTTATTATTCCCTTCGTTTTATAATATCAACCATGGTGAACTATGGTCAACCAACGTCAACCATGGTAAATTATTGTTTACCATGTTCTAATATTAATCTTATTATCTCAAAATGAAAATAAACCATTTTCAACCATGGTCAACCATGTTTGTTTTAAGGTTTATAATATTTTTTGTAGGGTTTATATACCTTGGGTTTATAATATTAATCCCTAGGGTTTAATATTATTCCCTTGGGTTTATTATCCTTTGGGTTAATATTATTGCCTTTGGTTCATAATCCCTCAGTGTTTTAGTATTAAATCATAGAAATATGAACCCTTACATTAGTAAACCGAAGGGACTGATATTATAAACCCAAGGTTTAATAATAAAAGCCAAAGGTATTACAAATCCAATGGACTAATATTATTAAATCCAAGGGACTAATATCATAAATCCAAGGTATATAAACCCTTGGTTGACCATGATTTATATTGAACCTAAGGGATTAATATTATAAACCTATGAATAATTTTATACCCTAGGAATATGAACACTTAGATTAATATACCCAGGGGATTGATATTATAAACCCAAGGGATTAATACTTTAAACCAAAAGGAATATAAATCCTCTGATTTTTAGTAATAATCTGTTGGGTTTATTATCCCTTGGGTTAATATTATTCCCTTGGGTTTATAATCCCTTGGGGTTTTACTATAACCCCTTGGGTTTATTATTCTCTTAGGTTTATACTTTCAATCCATAGAGTTTATTAATCTAAGGGTTCATATTCCTAGGTTTCATATTTATATTACATAATTTCAAATTAAATAATAATAAATAACATTTAATATTAAATAATAATTATATAAAACATAATTATTATTAATTATAATGATAATAATAATAACAATTCTATTGTAACACTATTTTTTTGGTAGATACAAATGGTATATTTATTAATGGTAGATAAAAATGAAGCCGACGGCTTATATCAACCACATTAATACTTTTAATGTGGTTGTGCTAGTTTATATATATATATATATATATATATATATTTAAGTAAGTCATTTTACATGCGATTTCATATATAAAAGTTTGATATAAATTCGCCAATACATGATCTATAATAAACATTATTTCATAAAAATAAACATTATGACGATAATTATCTAACAAACATAAACAAAATCTAAGATGCACATTCGAATTCACTATCATCATATAATTATTTACACTTTTATTATCACATATAAACATCATTATCTAGCACACATCTAACAATTTAACAGGGCATCATGATCATGATCACATCTAACAAAACACAAAGATTGCAATCTAACATCATCACCACACACATCCTAAAATTAATATAAATCTCATGTCGCATATCTATTATCACATGCACATGTATCTAGAACCACTTTAAATGAACATATCTAACATGACCTAACAATATACACATATAGGAAGACACGAGAAATTTTTTTGACCTAGCGGAGCTCTGCACCAGGCCAACCACCATGACCTAGGGTTTGGAGGTTTCCACGCAGGTTGCCCCAGGCAAACCTCCCCACTCCCCCCCCCCAGAATTTTAGGTCGCGATCTCTCTCCTGGACAGCCTTGAGGCTCATCTATGACAGAAACTAGTGGGGTGATCGCTGATCCCCCCATCACAGGCCAACCTCCCACAGGGGTATTGGTAGAGGCTGACATCGACAATCAATAAAACTTTGGCCTATCTCATGAAATTTCAGGGGTGACTCCCACAGTGCAGTAGAAAACTACATTAGTAGCAGAAGAAGTGAACATCAAGTCAGAAACATGCATTATGAAGAACCCCAAAATAACAATGACCGATCTCCCTGCTCATCGCATCAACGAAAGAATCCAGTTCATGAAGGATCATGCGTTGATAGGCAAGTTGATGGGTTTCTAGCCCACTGAAAAAGCCCTCTGAGGATGGATAGCTTCCAAATGGAAACCCAAGGGCCATATTGACCTTCAAGTGTGTGCTAAAGGCTTCCTCAATGTCATCTTTACGTGCATTGAAGACAAAAATAGGATCATGGATGGAGGACCCTATTTCTTCAACTCCGTGGGCTTATTCTTCTCACATTGGACAGAGCGATTCAACCCCGATAAACAAGATCTTACATGGTACCTGGTCTGGATTCTGCTCTACTCCCTCCCCCAGGATTATTGGGATGAGCTGACACTCAGGGATATATGCAACGCCCTAGGGGAATTCTTCAAGAAAGTAGAGGAAACAAATATCAACCGCTACACAAAATATGCTCGAATCTGTGTCTACATGAACATAGTGGAGTCGCTATGAGGTGAGGTAAGTCTATTGCATGAATACTTTGAATGGATAAAAACTGTAGATTATGAGCATGTTCCTTTTAGATGCCGGAGATGTCACCAACATGGGAATCTATTCAAAGATTGTCCTCTAAACAAAAAAGCGGTGGCATAAAATGAATCAAACGACCAAGCAATAGAAGGATCTACGAAGGTAGAAAGCAAGAAAAGGCATAAAAAGAGAACTAATTCTCACCAGAATAAAAAAGGACCGACAACTAGCAAAAGATTCGCAGCCCTGAATCAGATGAATGAGAATGAGAATGAACCAGCCAACAAAGTCAGGCGCATCTCGAAGGAGAAACCCGACGTCCAAGACACAACAGAACAAGATCCAACCAAGGACCTTTCTGAAACCCCAAACCCCTAGCTTTGCGGGGGACAACCCAAAGTCAAAGGGTAAAGAATAGGTTCTGGATGTGATCCTGGAAACCATGGAGGAAGAGCCAGAGAGCGTCAAACTTGAGGGCCTGGACCTCATAGGGTTAGAGGATGCATGCAATAAGAAGGACTTTCACTTAATATCCAAGTTGTGGATCCAAAATCTCAAAGAAATCCTCACCTAAGCACAACATCTCACCTCTTTAGGCATTGAGGGGGGTACGCTCATAAATACAAAATATTCCACAAAAGAGTTCCACAAAAGAGGAAGGAAAACAATGCTGTAAAGAATAGTATAAATTGGCAAGGAAATGGTGGATTTTGGGAGATTCCCAAAGTTAACAAGATTCTATGCCTACATTACCAATCCCCCCCCCCCCCAAACCCACAATGAAGATCATCTCATGGAATGTAAGAGGGCTCAATAGCCCCGCTAAGAACTGGATAATAAAGAAAATAATCACCGAGGAACACCCTGCAATTTTCTACATGCAAGAAACCAGATGTTCTATCTCCACTCTGGAAACAATCTTCAAAATGATTTGGAAAGGATGCAATATAATAGTGATAGATGCCAATGGAGCATTTGGAGGATTGGCAATCATCTGGAACCCCCAAATCATCTCCTTAGAGAACTATCATGCCAATAGGAATTTCGTCCAAGCCAACTTTCACCTGATTGGAACGAACATCCATGGCCTACTTATGAATGCATACTTTCCCTAGAATCTTCACCAAAAAATGAAGCTTCTAGATAACATAGCTGAACTCAATAAATAGAGATCTCTACCACTCTGGCTGCTGGGAGGAGATTTCAATATGATAACAAACCTACAGGAAAATAAGAAAGGAAGGATGCATCTTGACCTGAATAGCAATAGATTCAAGAAATTCATCCAAGAAAACTATCTCATTGATCTCCAAACTTCCAATGGCGTATTTAACTTCAATAATAGAAGAGGAAGCACCCACCAAATAGCTTGCAGGCTAGACAGGTTCCTCATCACGAAAGACTTCATCCGTCTGGGGGGTGATCTAGTAGCTACCATCATCCCTACCGCAGGTTTTCATCACTGGCCAATACAAATTCAATGGTTAAGACCGAGTATGCATGCTCGCAAACCATTTCGCTTTGAACACTGTTGGCTCGGACACCCAGGGTTCAAGGAAATGGTCTCTGCTTGGTGGTTGTCCCTATCACCACCGCAAGGAACCAAAATGCTCCAGTTCCAGACAATGTTGAAAATACTCAAAGGTAAACTGAAGGTATGGAACAAATCCACCTTCAACAATATCTTCAAAGATCAAAGAGAGCTCGAAGAAAAAATTAAGAAGTTACAACAAAAAATCATCATAGAAGGATGCTCAACTGATTTAGATAACTGGGAGAAGATATTATCAACTCAGATGGAAGAAAGAAGGAGCCAGGAAAAAATCGTATGGAGACAAAAATCGAGGATCTGCTGGCTTAAAGAGGCAGAACGAAACACAAATTTTTTCCACCGCTCCACCATTCAGCACGGGATGCATAATAGAATCATTGTCCTCAAAAAGCAAAATGGAGAGAGTGTGGAAAATCAAGAGGACATTACGAAGGAGTTGCGCAACCACTTCAGGAAAATTTTGCAAGAACTTAATCATCCGAGGCATGAGGCTATAGGAAAAATCACTCAGAACATTTGCAAGCTGGTTACGAAAGAACACAACCAGATGCTACTCAAAACCACCACTCTTGCTAAGGTGGAACAAGTAGTCTTCCAACTGAAGGCTGGAGAAGCTCCATGCTCTGATGGATTTACCACCAAATTCTTCCACTTCTTCTAGGAAACCATCAAAGACGAAGTCTAGGGTGGAGTGGAGGAACGCGTACCACTCACTGGATTCTTCCGACACTTAATGCCACCTTCATCACTCTTTTTCCAAAATAAGACACCGCAACCATGCCAAGTAAGTACAGGCCCATAGAACTCTGCAATGTCATTTATAAGACAATCTCCAAAGTTATTGCTAACAGGCTGAAGCAAATCCTCCCCCTGACCATCTCCCCGGAGCAAATGGGCTATGTTGAAGGTCGACAAATCCTTGATGGCATCATCTTAATGCACAAGGTCATACATCCTCTCAAATCTTCCAATAAACCAGGTACGCTCCTCAAAATCGATCTATCCAAGGCTTTTGACAAACTCAACTGGGAATATCATTACGGGAATTTTGAGGTCTAAATGGGCCTCCTAAGGAAATTATAAAATAATAGTGGAAATAATAAAATAATATTTGATTACATCATCAAATTTTAGAGGGAAAAATGAAAAAACTACTTTTTCAACTCGTATTTTCAACTTATCTCCCAAAGTTTTTACTCAAATTTCAAGTGGAAGTACTCGTTGGATGCAAAATTAAATTACTCATCCAAGGAGTACCCATGCTACATACTTTCGATGGATCCTTCTACATGAAAAATGAGAAATAAATGAAAAACATGATTGCAAACACGTTTTTTCATGTATTTCTCGTTTTTCGTGTAGTAGGGTCCATCGAAAGTATGCAACATGGGTACTCCTTGGATGAAGAATTAAATTTTTAATCCAACGAGTACTCCCACTCAAAATTTGAGTGAAAACTTTTGGAGATAAGTTGAGAATACGAGCTGAAAAAGTAGTTTCGTTATATTATTATTTTTTAATATTTTTACACTTTTGCTTAAAAAATGGTGAATCATCCCCCATGGTTGACATCATCATCTTGAATCCTATTAGTTCTTTTAAAGTTTCTTTTGGATGTACATTTTTCTTAGGAGGCCCATTTTAGACCTCAAAATTCCCCTAATGATCAAATATGTCCTTTTGGCCTTCAGCTTCAGCCACACCTGGATACGCTGGATCATGAGCCTCATAACCTCTCCATTTCTTTCAACCTTCGTCAATTGTATACCCTCTTCAACTTTCAACCCCTCAAGAGGAATTAGATAAGGGGACCCGCTCTCACCCTTCATTTTCATCATTATGGCAGAAGGGCTGGGCCACCTCCTCAAAAACTCCATCCACTCAGGTGCTCTGCAGGGTATACCCCTCCACAACCTCCCCCCCTCCTCCCATCAACAATTTTTGGATGAAAACATGATCATGGGTTACCCTCGATCCAGGAACCTCGTACACTCAAATCTCTTATAGATTCCTTTTTCAAAGCCTCTGCTACTGAGGTCAACCTTGATGAATCGCAAATATTTTTCTTCCACACCCCCCCTCTTTCTCAGTGCAACATTTCCAGCATCCTAATATTCTCCATCACATCCTTACCCTCCAAATACCTTGGAGCCCCTATCATTGACACGACCATTAATCACTCCTCTTGACGAGCTCTGCTGGACAAAATGGAAACCAGACTATCCAACTAGACCCATCATACTCTCAATATAGTAGGCAATTTGGCTCTCATCAAAGCAGTTTTGCAGTCCCTCCCCAATTACCTCTTCTTGGTACTTGCAACACCCAAATGGGTCCTAAAGGCCATGCGCAAACTGCAAAGAACTTTCCTGTGGGGTGGTACCAAAGAGAAAAAAATGGCCTTTAGTCAACTGGAAAGAAGTATGTACACAAAAAAGTCATGGGGGCCTAGGGCTGTGTGATCTTGAGCACAACAACATCATGGGAGCTAGTATCTGGTGGAAATGGGTCTCTAACCCCCAAACTCTGTGGGCTAACCTACGAGCAGCCAAATATGCTCGTTCATGGCCCAAGGAGGACCTTATCAGATTCAACATAGAGCTGAGAGGATCACAAATCTAGAACGCAACAAGCAAACATAAGCAGAAGAGACAGACCCACAGCTTCTGGGAGCTGCACAGCGGCACTCAAGCTAGATTCTGGGAGGACTCTTCGTAGCAACTTCCAAGACTCTTCTCCATCTTCCCCATACCATTGTGGAGTGTAGCTTTATAGGAAAGGCAAAGGAAGAGTGTATAAGATTTTTGGACAGATGACGCAACTCAAGGATACAAGAATTGGCTACATACAGACAGATAGCAAGATGACTGGAACAATGGGAATCACACAGACATCTGGGAGGAACTAAGCACTAAAATAAAAATCAGAGCCCAGACAGGACCTGACATCCTTCGTTGGGGTGACATGCCAAGTGGCAACTACTCCACCAAGGAAGCTTACAACCTCTTGCATCAGTGGAACCCAGATCCAACAAATCTCATCTGGAAAAAGATATGGTCGACCAAACTCTGGCCCAAAGTAGCCACCTTTTTATAGCTTCTCATTAAACGACGCATCCTCACATGGGAGAATATTTTGAAGAGAGGGTTTACAGGACCCTCCAGATGCCCTTTATGCCAGGAAAACTTGGAAACCATTGACCACCTTTTGGACCAATGCCCTACCTCTAATGCCTTGTGGGAAAAAATAGCAGTAGTATGCAGCCGTACCAACAGATAAAGGGGAAACCTAATCAATGCCATCAGCATTTTGATGGACAATCCTTACTCCAGTAACCTTTTGAACAGACTCTAGCAGATAATTCTAGGCATACTTATATGGAACATATGGAAAGAAAGGAACAATTGAATATTTAAAGACAAAGTATCCACCTTATAGCAGCTCTGGGAAAGGATACACATAAGCCTCACTGAAACGTTGGCCCTAGATCCTTGGAGCCAGGAGGATATCCCCACCTCTACTGCGGAGCGTAATATATGGAACAACTGGCACATGAGCATAAATAACCCCTGGACATCAACCCAAGCAGCGTTGGTAGAGCCCCTACTCCTAAAAAATGGAACCCTCCCCCAAATGGCTTCTTCAAATGTAATTTTGATGGCGCATCCAAAGTCAACCCTGGAAATACAAGATTCAGAGGTATTCTAAGAACTCTTAGGGTGAGCCACTTCGGATCTACTGTGGCAATATGGGGATGTGATAGCAACAACCTTTCAGAGTTTGAGGGGCTCATCCAAGGTATCTACATAGCAATTAAGTTTCGTTATTTCCCCCTGGAAATGGAGGGAGACTCACAGATCATCACTATGGCGGCCACAAGAATTCTCCATGGTGTGGAATCCATAAAGGTATCTACTAGCTGGAGGCTTGCCCATAGGCTCAAGCTTCTGGAACAACTGATACACAATCACAGAGCTATTTATTTTCACCATGTGTGTAGGAAAGCAAACTTAGTTGCGGACCTCATCACGAATAAGGGTGTGGAAAGTCATAGAGAGATGTATCATTCCAAACTCACCCAGGCTGAGGATGATTCTTTAAGAAGAGAATTATATAATCTCATTCAAAAGTATCTACTCTCCCTGGATTCAGGTGACAACAGGAGTACAAATGACAATCGCCTCTCCCACACCCATGAGGATGAAGATCTACAGCACAAGTCCTCACTTGATGTGGAACCTCAAGCTAGTAATCATCCAGACAAGATGAACGAGATAAGGTATGATGAAGACATGATTGGATAGTATCACCCCCTGTAGGGTACCGCTCTGCAGAAATCGTTCTAAATGATCACCTGGATTAACATGCCAATCGGCCATAACTCTTCACTCAAGTCCACTCATGAAAATGGTTATGGCACGCAGGTGCGTGCGAGGAAAAATCATGTTCTACCTCTTCACATGTGTCACGGTAATTTTAAAAGGAAGTCCCATGAGCAAAAAGAGACACATAGTTATCTCCTTCAGTCTTATGTGTGGTTATTATTCTCGCCCTCCTGCTCGCCCAGTCTATTGCGCAACCCTCCTCCTAGAGTTGTGCTACACATAAAACCTTGCGTTACGATTCCTCCAGCATCTGCATCTTACCCCAGCTCCATCTGTCTTGCTAGTCTCATAAGTCTGCAAGCAGCCATTACCTCACGCCCCTTGATGCACTTTCCCCCTCAGCGTTACCCCCTGTCCTCTTGTGCTTCTCCCCTGCTTCGCACCTCCCCACCTAATGAGCATTCCACTATCTCTGTCACTCCTTAGCTTCAACTGACCATGGCACCTAGGCTGCACCAAAGAACCATCCATGGAGGCTAGAGAGGGGTGCTCCCCGGTCGTTACCACCGTGGGACAGATAATCACCTGGAGTCTATTGAAGGCTCTTCCTCAGGTAGATATGCTAGGCACATCCCTTAACCTGATCAGGAGGAGGAGGGCCTTGTACAGGCTTCACAGAGAGGAAGAAGTGGACCTCGAAAGTCCACCATTTCACACCAGGCGCACCTCTCACCTCGCAAGACTGAGCCTCTTCCAGCTCAGGAAGATGAGGGTGATGATACAAATTTTTGGATTGTGGATTCTGAAGGTACTTGGATGCACGTCCTTGACGCAAAATACCCGGTGGCTCCCATCCTCTTCACACCAGTCCCCAAGCCTTCGCATCCACCGACTGATACAGAGGAAGCAGCTACGTAGGCAAATGTTTGCCCCATAGTGGAGGAAGATCCATACATCGATGATGAAGCCGAAGGCTAAGGACTATGAAGCTTCTCAGTTCTTCCTTGTTTTTAGTCATGCTTGCTATCACCACGGAATTTCCAGTTATACTTATGCTTATGCATATTTTTTAATGTCTAGTTACACTAGTGCTTCTGCGCACTTTTTAATTTCCTATTTCAAGTATTTTCTAGGCTGGTTTCCTCCATGGAGGTAGCCCCTTATCCACACAACAAAGGCTGGGATTGTTAAGCGCAACTTACCAACCTAGCCTGTAGTATATGTACTATTTCTATTTTAAAATTAATATATATTAGCCTCATTTACCAAAAAAAAAAACAATATACACATCAACACCAACATATAATTTAAGTACATAAACATGAACAAAAAAATCACCATATATATATATATATATATATATATATATATACAAAGAAGTCAAATAACTACATCATGAAATCAAATAAGTGCAATCAAACATCTGATATAGTAGACGCAGTAGTGCCTGAAGCCTGGTCTGTAGTAGAAGACGATGGATGGTCAACTACTACTTGATTAAGTATGTATGTCGAAATCAGCTCATGTGGAGGACTAAGATCTTGCTAGTCTACAGTAGAAGGTGGCTAGTCTACATGGGAAGGTCAATGAAGATGAATGTCATTAATTGCATTCATCCAAAGTTAACAACGATCAAGTGTAGTCAGTCACGATAATCAAGCTTAGGTTACCAAGTCAACAAATGTTGATCATAGTCAATCTCAATGAACTAAAATTAACCAAAATGAAACATATACACACTCAATTAAGTAATTTGCACTAGAAAAGTCAAACTCACACATTGAAAGTCAAGCATAGTCCTACCAAGTTGACCACAATTGACCATAGTAAATCATTTTTATTAAATTGAACCATAAGCAACAAATTTTTACCATACTCATCGTCACAAACCAATCTCAACCACATTGAACTAAATTAAACCTACATTAAAATACAAGTGACCACTATGAGAAAAATCAATTGAAATAAATAATAGTCAACCAATTTTTACCAACACAACCACAATAAATGAACTCAATCACAGCTAACCAAACTTAAATAAAGTCACCCACATTGAACCAATGTAAACCACAATCAACTAAAACTAATAATAATCATCCAAGTCAAATATACTTAAACATATTCTCTCACTCCCAACTCCAACAACCATAATAATCCTATACCAACTCAATTCAACTAATTTTTATTACTATTAAAATTAGATTATTATTATTATTATTATTATTTTATTTTTATTTTTATTTATTCAATATTTTATAGTTACAAATAAGATTAATCTTTTCTTTTCAATGTAATCCTTAACTAATACAGGTTTCTTTTTCAT
Organism: Pinus albicaulis; assembly: GCA_034641835.2. Lineage (NCBI taxonomy): Eukaryota > Viridiplantae > Streptophyta > Pinopsida > Pinales > Pinaceae > Pinus > Pinus albicaulis. The sequence goes on from CM076576.1 coordinate 854,559,170, forward strand.
TAATATTAATTTCTCTACACAATTATACTAATCTAGAAAAAATAAATAAATTATTTTAGAAATTTTAATCCATCCCTATAAGTTGAATTTACATTATTTGTAAATACCCTAAAACTAGTAATTACACCATATGTTGCAAAGGAAATGCTGTAAAGCAATAACATAGGAAAGAGTAGTATAGAGGAAAAAATTTGTGATATGGTATGTGATTTAATTTAATATTTAACTTATAAATATGAATTATTTTATTTAAAAGAAATTATAGATTTGGAGAATTGTTTGGATATAAAAATTGGTTTTTTATAACATACACAACCTTTTCCTTTCATAGTGATGTCCGATTCTGCAGTATGGGCCACATGGCAGAGATATAATATGGAACCGATTTGCAAAATTGTAGGTGCAATTGCATACATGGCAAATAAATCATATGAAACCGATTTGCAAAATTGTAGGTGCAATTGCATCAGATGTTGCAAAAGAAACGTTGTAAGGCAATAGCATATAACACTAATTAATATAGGATTTGAAATTAAAATAGATTCCAAGATTGTTCTATAATATAAGATTTGAAATGAAGACTTATATGGAATGTCTAGTTAAGTAAAAACCATATTATTATAACATTAACTACTTCCGAGTTGGAACATAGATTCCAAGATTGTTGCGTAATATAGGATTTGAAATAAATTCCACTTCAGAAGCCAGGATTTGAAATGAAAACTTATATAAAATGTCTGGTTAAGTAAAAACCATATTATCATACCATTAGCCACTTCCCAGTTGGAACATATATTCCAATAGTGTTACATAGTAGATTCCAAGATTGATACGTAATATACGATTTGAAATGATTTCCACTTCGCAAGCCAAATTTGAAATGAATCCCAATTTACCAAATGGATTTTAAATGAAATCTTGATTTTATTGAAACCACTACTTGAATATAAACTATATGAGTTTCTTTCCATGGAAGAACCAAAAAAGATATTTGCATTGGTAAAAAACGACATTGTGTCTACATAATTACCACATATATTTCCACTTGCTAATTTTTTTCAATAAAAAACTGAAATCAATGCAAAGCATATTAACAATAGTGTAGTTGATTTTTAAGGAAAAGATGAAGACTTTGAAAAGAAAGTTATGTGTATATAAAGCTGTCTGCAAATCTGCAAATCTCCAGTGTCATAATCACTAACGTATTCAAAGTATGAATAACGGTGTCTATATAAATAATATTTGAAACCTAGTTTCAAAAGAATAATATTATAATTAGAATTTGATTTTTAATTGGATTGACAAAAATATCTAGCCATTTCATTGTTACATAAGTTCTACAACTCTTCACTATTGAATTCACAGTAGAACTTAATCAATATAAAAAAGAAAAAGTTTAATGAGTGGTTAGAATGAATCGATTTCTTTCCATTTCATTATTACATAAGTTCAATTAAAATTTGTTTTCTAATTAAATTGACAAATAAATCTAGCTATTTCATTCTTACATAGAAATATAGCCATTTCATTGTTACATAAGTTCAATTAAAATTTGATTTCTAATTAAATTGAAAAAGAAATACATGAATAGGCTACATTCTACATGAATACCATCCATCAATATCATGGGATCAAGAGTTAACATGGATATAGGCTGGTTTAATATCCTCCTTTAAATAACCTACATTCTACATGAATACAATGGGTTAGTACCATGTGTTCTCAATACCATGTGTCAATACCATAGGTCATTTTTATTTTTATTATTATTTTAATTTTATAAAGCATTTTTATTTTAAAAAGATATAGAAGTCCATAAGTGGAGGAGTAACCAGAGTAGATATCGAGAATCTAGTTGAGGATTTTAAAACTTACCTCCTTAGTACTCTCTCTGCCCAGATCACCACAGTACAAGTTAAGAAAGCACAAGAAGAAGCTGAAGCAGCTTTAGAAATATTCTGTCCTCGATGCAAAAAGAAACATTTATAAAGGGAATGTAGACTGAATAGCGCCATCTTGTGCAACATTTGTGAGTTGGCGCATTCCATTGGTCAATGCCCAGAACTACCCAGACTGAAAGCAGTGCTTAAGGAATTTTTTTATTATTTTAATTTTATAAAGCATTTTTATTTTGTTATGTTTATTTTTATGATTTATTTTTACAAAATTAAAATTTTTACATTACATCGCATTAATATTTTTATTTCATTTTTTATGGTAATTTGATTTATAGCTTTGTTATAAGATAACCCTAAGCTTAAACTCGAAACAGAGATGTTTCACTGCTTGTGAGTAAAACATATCAGACCTTTCAAATTTGAAATCTCTTTTCACAAATGACACCTCTGTTGTGATAATGATGAGTATGAATGGTTAAACACTTCGAAAATGACCCCTAACTGACTCACTATGATGTCATAATGTCATAACCTAATGGATTCTGACAGTTTCTGTGTTTTGAAATGACATTTCTAAGAATCTGCGGTTTCGTAGCACACATAGTGAAATTTTTCTGAAATGCGCTACGAAAGTAGCAGCGCTTTCGTATCGCAAAACTAGATTTTTGAACTGACCGCACTACAAAACTGTGGTTTTGTGGCTAATTCTAGAGGATTGATCTAAAAGTTAATAACATGATTTCTAAATGAATGACGAGACTTTTCAACTATGGTATGAGACCTAAAGACCCTATTTCGAATTGAAAAATGACTTTTAAAGACTTCTAATCCTATGACCTACATTTATCAAGAATAAAAAGACTCAAGACCTATTTGACACTATTATTCATTTTAATTTTATAAAGCATTTTTATTTTGTTATGTTTATTTTTAAGTTTTATTTTTACAAAATTAAAAATTTTACATTGCATCGCATTAATATTTTTATTTCATTTTTATTTAATTTTTTATGGTAATTTGATTCAGTCAAAATTTTAAGCAGAGTATTACATCTCTCGATCAAAATGATTAAGCTGAATACCATGGGTCAATGCCATGGGTTCTCAATACCATAGTTCATTTTTATTTATTTTTTATTATTTTATTTTTATAAAGTTATTTTTATTTTTATGTTTTTTTTTTCACAAAATTAAAATGTTTACATTACATCTCATTAATCTTTTTATTTTTTTAATGTTTATCTAATAGTAATTTGATTTAGTCAAAATGATAAACATTATATTACAACATCTCTTCATCATGATGAAACTGATAAAACTTACTTCAGCAAATTCTCATTTTAACAAATTAAATTAACTATAAGATTAAAAATTGTCCATACTAATCAATATAAAAATGGAGAATAAATAAAAATTGTTGAGTAAATAAATCTAAAATAAATTAATTAAAAACATTTAACCCTACATAATTCTAAAATAAAACAAACCCTATACATAATAACAAAATCCCAATATCATCTTTTTACTCTACATTTTAGATTTTTTTAAATTATATCATACATAAAGTTTTTTATATATGGTAAAAATACTTAAATTTAATAATTTAAAAAAGAATTTTAGATCCCAACATTTTGATTGAACTTTGACCATTTATTGGAATTTACTATTACACTTCCCGTCTCAGCATTTTGATTGAACTTTGACTATTTATTAAAATTTACTATTACACTTCTCTCTTTCTTTCTTTTATCAATGTTTTGATTGAACTTTGACCATTTATTAAAATTTACTATTACACTTCTCTCTTTCTTTCTTTTATTCATACTTTCTCAACTACCACCTATTACCTTTACTTGAAAAAAAAAACCTGCACATGGATTTTCCGTGGCCTCTGCATGCTCTCCCTTGGCTTCTCCTTTGCCGCTATCATGCAAGATAAGTAAAACCTCGCATGGATTTTTCATGGCCTCTGCATGCTCTCCCTTGGCTTCTCATTTGCCACTATCATGCAATATATGGTTATAATTTGAATCTTAATAATTATTTATTTATCCACAAAATGTGGTTATTATTTGAATCTTAATAATTATTTATTTTTCCACAAAATTTGATGTGGCATGTGGTATTTTATATCTTATAAAAATGTTTAAATTTTAGTAGTTCATAGTACATAGGTATAAATGATCTTTTACACAATGTGCAAGATAAACCAAAAATATAATACAAAACTTATTTGGAATGATTCATGGACGTTCCATTATATTGTATGTATTATATGTATGAATAGCTAATAATGTGTTTTTTTGCAGTCACATACGTTTTTGTTGCACAGGACAACTGCAAGGCTTGGGGTTTCAACTGAAATTGAATGCCGAAATATTCTCAAACAAAATGAAAAATAATTTAGACAGAGTAAAACATTCTCAAATAGAGTCTAAAATAATTTAGATAGAGTAAAGAGAAAAAAAATGTATTTCTAAGTCGTATGATCTTTACCGTGTCGCTGAAGCTAACTAGCTAATGGGTGAAGCTTCTTCGTTGCTTCAGAGGTGGATGATGTTTTTGCTTAATGTTGAATGATGTACTTGCTTTTTTTCGGTGGTGAATGATGTGTCTGCTCAATGCTGATTAATGATGTACTTGCTCTTATGGGTAGATTAAATATGAACAATCTAGCTCTACCAGTAGTAAAAAATAGACATTGCCATTTTAGAGTTTCCAAGATATTAGCAATTGTCATTTCTTCAACAATTATTAAAAAAGGAAGAGAAACATTTAAATTTGCACAATTCTATAAGATGAACAACAAGAACTATTGGATTTAATTCTTACATCTTATTTGAGAAGTTGGTTTGTGATGGTTGAGAAATTATCTCAACCCCTCTCTCTAATTTAGGAATAAGTTGGATCTTAGAAACTCTATTTAATAGAGTAATCTCAATGTAATCGGGTGTGTGTGTTTTGATCACATACACCTTCTGTGTGCAATATATGAGTACTCTTAAACCATTATTTATCTTGGTATCAAAGGAATAGATTGGATCTGTGTTTATTTAAACTATCATTGAGGTTATTCTGTTACAAATTTCCATGGCATGGAGGTCCCCAGGTGATTGACGAAAACGATTGAAATTTGTTGAGAGATATAGATAGGAGAGAGCTGTTGCCTCCTCTACGAAAGATCAGAGGTAGAGGCTTCTATTAGCATACATCGTTGAGAATAAATGAGCTAACCAAAAACTCAGCAATCTCAGGGCTTGGAGGATGGGCTACAAAGCTCTTTCTTTGAATGTGTTGAGGCTTAACCTTGGGATAGATGATAGCCGACTGTATGTTGAGCGTAAAAAATGAGCATGGGTTGAGCGTAGGAAATGAGCTTGCTAACAGCATGGATGCATAAATGAGTACTAAGAGGCGAGCAATTTTTCCTCCCCAGATTCTTATATGAGAAATCAAATTGGTTGAGTCGTGACCTGTCTCCAACATAGAGGTCAAGTTGATCGCAAGTGGGTAACAACACTACTTAGTTGAAAGTGCATTACTTATCCATGCCTCTATGGTGACCATCTGATGATGCATTCAAACTGACTGGTGATGCATCCAGCTGCGTGCTTCTTCGATGGGCATTTCACAGATTTCGGTACCACGAACAACAATATGGTAAGCTATAATTTTAGTCCAAAATATTTGCGGTGAAATCTGCAGTTTGGGTCATTATATATGCAAATTAAATTTTGAGTTCTTAATTCTCTTTGTTGGCATAAAAAATTATAGCATTTGTGATCATGGAGTTCATGGTTTTAGACAAATTCAGTAGTCTAAAGTTTCCCTCATGGAAAGTAAAAATTCAAATGCAATTAACGAATAAAAACTTGTGGGGTATAGTGGATGGTTCAGAAGTAGCACCTATAGATGTCAAGGAGTTACTTGAATGGGAAAATAGAGATGACAAAGCTAAATCTATTATTGGACTTTCCCTTTCAGATTCGCAATTACATCTTGTAGATCTCTCTAAGACATCAAAGGAAATATGGGAACATTTGGCTCAGTTATTTGGTTTAAAAACTACAAATGCAAAATTTTCCATAAAGTTACAATTATTTAGTCTGAAAATGAATGAGGAGACATCTATGTCCAGTCATGTAAATAATTTAATGTCCTTTTTAAGAAAATTAGGTGAAGAAGGTACTAAGGTGGAGGATGAAGATGCTAAAGCAATATTAATAAATAGTCTTCCTTCAAGTTATAGTAATTTTGTTTTCACTTTGAGTCAAATGTTTACAAAAACATTGCATGAGACAATTGCAGCACTTCCGGTGGAGGAAAAGCGACTAAAATCAGAGGATGCAGAGGAGAACTCTCGTGTAGAGAATGCATTGCTTACAAGATCAAGGATGAGAAAGAAAAATGGAAACAAAGGTGAAATTGAATGCTACTATTGCAGGAAAATTGGGCATACAGCATGGAATTGCAGAAGTCATGCCAGTGATGTGTTAAAAGGGAAAGAATTAGCTAATATAGCCACAGATGAATACCCATTGAATTCTGATGATGAATTCGATGAAGAGTATGAACCTCTTAAACTCTTTTTGAATAGCTACAGTTCTGCCTCAACATGGATGGTTGACGAGATAGTATGGCAGTTGCGGATCTAGGGAAGGATCCCTCATTAGTCGTAGACATGGAGTGGTCTCCTAATGAGGTTATGTGACATATTGGGATGTTCTCTAGTAATTGGCTTCGGGAGGTCCTTGATTCGGGAGTTCAGTAGCCAAACTAGGGAATCCAACTTGCTAACTACACCTTTACAAGGATTATGAGGCAACTTGATGGAGCCTATATTGATAAGCTGAAAAGCGGTTAAAGAATGATTGTGTATTTTATTATTTATGAGTGACTTCAATAAATTCATGTAATGTAATCATTAAGAGGGGATGTTGGAGTTAATGCTTACATCCTATTTGAGAAGTTGGTTTGTGATGGTTGAGAAATTATCTCAACCTCTCTCTCTAATTTAGGAATAAGTTGGATCTTAGAAACTCTATTCAATAGAGTAATCTCAATGTAATCGTGTGTGTGTGTGTTTTGATCGCATACACCTTATGTGTGAAATATATGAGTACTCTTAAACCATAACAAAACCGCACAAACAACATCTGCAATCGTTTTTTGAGCCAACACTCCTTTGCAGTTGTCCTCTAGTAGCTTCGAAATGAAGGTGCAATATGTAAAAAACAAAAAAACAACAGAATGGAAACACAGAAGTTGCCCACCACACAAGTCGCTCTTGTTGTAATCATATAACTAAGCCAGATAATATAACATGAAGTCTACTGTTTTTAAAATTGTTTTTTTATAACAAATTGATAATAACTGTGTTTAATCCTAAAGTAAATATTGTTTCAATCATCTAACATTAAAATTAATAATACACAATAGTAAATCTAACATTTTACGTTACAAATACACTAATCACAATCTCTCCCACTTTTCTTTACAAAGTCTTAAAATCTATTACCACGCTTCCCCGCACATTTTTTAAAGATTTCACGACAGAGTCAAGTTTTAGTTGGTTGCGATGAAATCAATCGCAAAACAAATACACATAAGTACCACATTTTAAAATTATTTTATAATAGAGGCGAGCTGTACCACATTTTAAAAATAATTTACAATTGAGGCGAGTTTTACTGGTGTCGAAGAGAACAATTTCAAACCAACCATGTCGTGGCTAAATGATTTGGCATATAATGGAATTGGATAAGGAAATTATATTTCATTAGTAAATTGCTTATTATGATGTAATTTTTTTATTAATATATGTTTTTTAATTATCAATATTTTTCTTTTTCAACTTTGAAATCATTGAAGATATTAAGAAATTATGTTTTTGAAATTCGAGCTTCAATTTAATATATGCTTATATTTTCTTCGTTTAAGATATTAAGAAATAATGTTTTTTAAATTCTAGCTTTAATTTAATATATGATTATATATTCTTTACTTATTTGTTGCAGGTTCCTTAACAAGTTCAAGTTAAATAAATTTAAATGAATAATTAGATACTTTATTCAAATCCACCGATTATTAAACTCGTGTACCATTCGAGTGGACTACGTTGTTACAAGTAAGGATTATAGTAAATAGTTATTTAAATCAATTTTTATAGGAATGCCGTGAACATTGTAGTCTAAAAAAAAGTAACAAAATGTAACAAAATGGCTTAAAATTTGGTAGAGATTTTGAAAAATTCCGGTAAAGATTTTATCAGAATTTTAGTTTTAGTTGTTAAATTTCAGTATTTTAGGTATCTTAAGAATTTTTGATAGTGCTGAATCTATTTCCACTATCAAAAATAGATTTCAAACACTGCAACTACTTGATTTTTAAAATTTTATTTTACCCTAGATAAACAACTTCATATATATATAGCTTCATATATATATATAGCTTGGGTCATTAATATGCGAAAAGGTATACACCACCTGTTCAATAATATGTTTGGTGAAATTGGACGAGGAGCATATACTGCCTCGCCCCCCAATAACTACATATATTTTGTTAGCAATAGGAATGCAAACCCGGCAACCACCTAAAGATTCATAATTCCTTCTCTTTTTTTCCCGTGTTATTCCCTCTTTTTGCTTTTACAATTTTCTCTTTTCACGAATTATTGGCAAATATAATTCATTGTAATTATTTTCCTAGTTTTAGAGGAAAATTAACCATTATCCAATTTCAATGGTATCCTTTTATATCAGTTCCTTATTTGAAAAAAAGGAAACATTTTTCATGTGTATTGCAAATCTATCATTATACTATCATTATACATGTTCATGTGCGAGTTGTTATAGGAATCATCACTTTCCATGAAATTTTCTCGATTTTATGCATGCGAAGAAAATGTAAGGTAATAATAAAAAAATGTTAATGATATTTAATTAAGTTACTTAACAAAAATAATTGTGCGATTTAAGATGAATATGATTATGGAATTGTGCTATTTAGCATGAATATGATCAACTGGTGATTTTGAAAGCTTAGAGGACACTCGGTTATGGTTTCTTAAGGCAAATATTAAGTGTATAATCATCTTAGAACTCACACAAATTAGAAAACAAAATAAAATTATATACTTTTCACTATTTAAAAATATTGTTGCGTTATATATTTATGTTTTAAATACATAAATGAATTAAAAATATAATTTTGTAGAAAAATTTATAAAAAATTAAAAGAGAGTTGTTATAATAAAATTGTGTTAATTTTTTTATTAATATAATTCCATAAAAATTAATTAAATATTTGAATGTTTTTGCATAAAGACACATATACTATTTTAACATAACCATAATTAGTTGAGAAAATATCTTAATTGTACATTAATTTACAATCTAATTTAACTCACATCCATCGACCTCTTGAAATCACTTAAGGATTCATTCATTTATAGATATTCTCTATTTAACAATAACCAATACTATAAAAAAATGTGGTTAAATACTAGCACACCCTAACAAACTATGTGGCTAAATACTAGCACACGAGACAAATATGGATTAACTATCCAAATACTCCCACTTAATGAATACTTATTTTGTTCACTAAAATCTTCATTATTCTTTGGTATATTGTATAAACCCTTATTTAATTCCTAAAAGTGGTCCCATATGGAAAAGTATTATTTAGTGCAACCTAGCACTTGTATTATGTAGCTTGAGCATAAAGTGACCACCAAACTCTCAAAGTTCGTATCAAGGAACAATCATCCACCAAAATATATGGATACTCAATCGTTGCGACCAATAGTCCAGTTCGAAGACCTTCACCTACATGGTTCATACAACTCCTTGATTATATTCTCACTTGTGCATGGTTCATACAACTCCTTGACATGTATCTCACTACTTCATTTGCATGGTCCATACAACTCCTTTATGAGTATCCCATGAATGTGAGAACAACTCCAACAATGATTTCAAATAACGAATAATCACAATTCATGTACCTTGCTCTCTATTTGCATTTTTTCCTTGAATTTTACCTAATTTGACCAACAGAACTAGTCTAGTATACAACCAATGAATGCCTTACCTAACACATAAGAGTTAACATCTCCTTATTTTGGTGAACAACCTCCCCTTTCGGGAAACTCAATAATGAACATCAAACCCTGAATTATGGGTCCAATCCACATAACCATTGTTGAATATTAGGCCAAGCACCATAGCCAACTAGTGGCATGCATTCATATGCACGAAATAATAACTATATGCCCAATTACATAATGTAAATTTTGAACCTTAATATGAATAGCACATAACCATAATTTTTTCCTTCATTGATTTATTCCTTCTTGTGATTCTTTGAAGTCATGTACAAACTTGTTGTCTCCATCTTTGTTTTCCACATTATATGCCTACAAAAAAAACTTGTTGAATATTAGAGTGCCTTAATCCAATATGGACAAATCCTTACGACATTAAGTTAAATTACGAACAATGTTACTTCCCATCACAAATCACTTCTTGAGAGCTACATAATTTTGTTAAAACATTTCTTTAGAGTCATGGGCTATTCCATCTTTGAGATACTCCCACTTACACTCCTGTCATTTACAACAAGGGAAAAAGAATATTATAAGACACTATATAATGTTTGTTCTTTGGATTTTTTTCGATTATTAAAACATTTATTGTCACTCAAATAAACACCACTAAATGAGCATGCTACATGAGAGCCAACTATAACCCATGTGGTTGTTTACCATGTTACTATGTTATGTGCCTTATATCTTAAAATATAATAACATACAAAATATCTAATCATAAGAAAGATATTCTCCACACTTTATTAATATCAAACCCTTAAGGTAGGGAAAATACCTTACATTACATCATTTTACTCCAATTGAATTTTCTCTTCAAGGGGGTAATTTCCTAATGAGCTAACCTCCAATTACAATACTCTTCCACCCATGTTATAAGGAGGACTCCATAGTACTTTATAATTATCAAGAGAAATATAATCATAACAACCTCTAACCACGTAGTATGAGATCAACATTATATTTATTCATTATAAATTATTATAATAGGCTTATTTGATAATATAGTGGACCTAATTCACCTTACAGTGAATGGATCCAACTATTATTATTCTACTATGGACCCTTTTATCCCCCATTACACCCATGCAGAGGATCACAATAGACTAATGAAACTTTTACAATAATCTTTTAAATGACTCCTTCATAAACTTTTAATAATTATGAAAAATGATTGTCAAATAGAACCAAGATAGATAACATTGTATACTCTATATCAAAGGTAACCCCAACATTTATGTGTGGGGATACCATTTATGACTACAATTTTTGTATTATACAACCTCACATACCACCCCTTATATATGGTATACACATTTCTCTTGATCAAGAAAAATTGGCTCTGGGTTTAGGATATGGTTGGCACATTTCTCCTTATCAAGGGATTTGTTCCTCTATTATTGTTTTCAATAGATTTCCCACTAACTTCCAAAATGATTTTCCTTGATCATTCCCCTAATTCAAGTCAAATGCTCTTATAACATCAATTGTTCTTGAAGAAAAATCAAATCCCATTGTAGCAAGACAAATTTCTCCTATACCATTGGTGGTTCTTGAAGAAAAATCGAATCTCATTGTCGCGAGATAAATTTTAACCATATTTTATGGATTAATAAGTAACAAGAGGAAGCATGACCTCAATTTGGAAAATTCAATAGTTTATTGCTCTTCATAATCCTATATTACACTATTGAACAAATTAGAAACTTTATTGAAATATCCCTTGCTAATAACATGTGCCTGCAATTCATTAAGGTATCCTAAGACATGTCCAAAATACAGTTCATTTTTTCATCTTAAGTATTGTGATTGAAGTCAAAAGGAAAGCTTGTGTCTACCCAATTGCACCTAACACATCAGGATTGACATTACCAAGATTTGATAAACAAATTTCAACCATAAATTCTAGTTTACACCATTCCTTGCTAATTATTAGAACCTACATGAAACATAAATTGACCTTCCAGTCAGTGTCCCATTTTTGCTCTTAAATGGTTCTCCAATTCCATGAAGGCTATCATCTAAACTTGGATTTATGATTCAGATTCTTTTCTAGCATTAACTCAATGAGTTATCATTATAAATAGCTTCTCCAACTGTGTAATCATCCCAAGCAAATTGTGAGCAATATTTTTAAATACCATTTCTCCATTAAAAGTGTTACAACTCCTCTATCCTAACTGTTAATCAATGATTTTTTATGACTCATTGATATTCCATGTCTCATTAACAAATGAAAACTCACAAGTCCCCACTTAGCATGTAAAAATTTCAAAAATGTCATTACTATGTGGACATTGTATTTATAACTAGTGTGCCCATTGTTTTGGGGGATTATTCAAGTAAGCACTAAGAATGTGATTAACACCATGATCTAGAAAATGAATTTTATTAATACAAGTATATCAAGAGCTAAGTATATTGAGAGCACAACTTTTACCAATCCTATATGATGTTCTTCTACAAGAAAGCCCATTCCGTTCTCACTTTTGTGTATGAATATGAAATGAAATAGGAGAGACAAAAAAATGAAATTCTTCTATAGAGATATGGGTTTGTATAATCATTTACATCATGGAAATTTTGGTAGGATTACATGCATTTTCCACATATTATATATCGATGCTTTTGGTCCCATGGGAATATATATATCCTTCACACGCTATTTTCAGCCCTTCAATTATTACACATCTAAAGTTGTGGCGTGGACCAATTAAACCCTTTGAAATATTTTTGTAACTTTAAGCATCTAAATAATGTCTTAGTTAGTATTGTCCAAGGCCCAAGATGAAGCTTGAATAAAAAATAATCATTCGAATTTGTCTTACATGTCATCTCCAATGGTGTGAGTTAGATCTACAGTGTGTAGTTTGTTTTGGTTGCCAAAATATTCCCTGCAAAACCTCTTCCTTGTCATTGAGGGCTTCCTAAACAAAACATTGAAGATATTGAAACAAAAAATAAAGGTTCAACAACTCAATCCTCGAGTATGTTTCTTGAAAATCAAACTATTATTGAGTGATATCATTGTTGGGTGTTTGTAGTGATCCCAATCTCGATCTTGAACCAAGTTCTAAACCCATAATCAGTGGAGGAAGGTGATTAAGGTTCAAGGTAAGATCGATAAACACGCTGATCCAGATTTATGCAGGAATGCTACTAAATACAAATGTAACCATAAATACAAAGATGCAGTGGAAATATAACTTCATTTCATTAATATCAAATCACTAAAATATGCTAACAAAAAAAATGAAAATAAACTAGTTAGGGCATTAGTAGCTTATCTCTATGAAGAGATGTGGTAGCTACAAGCCTCTGAACTGTGTTACAATGAGGCTCAAGGGCCTTTTTATTATTGAACAAAAAGAGTAAACCCTAACCCGAGGAGATGTAATACCAAGAGTTTATGGGCCCCGTTGGGGTTAGTTGGGCAGCCAACTTCCCAGGGTCATAACTTTGTCATAGTCCCCGTTTGGCACTTATGATACCTCGTTCGAAAGATATCTTTGAGGAATACACCTTTTAGGGCCTCAAATAAGCTCTGGAAGTTCAGGACTGGAAAAATTGCTAAAAACAGTAAATAATAAAATTGATGAAACTGACTAGGTGGAATAGGCGGGTGGACACCAATATCCACTTGGATCATTCCTCGCCCATTGGAAATAAATGGTCCCCATTGCATGCAGAGTCTCCATGAGGTAGGGAAATGTTTGTTGAACCTGGTCCTTGGTGAACCACTTTCCCTGGTGAAGGCGCTGGCCTTCTTTGAAGTGGGTGTAGCTTGTGGTGGTGTCCATAGAAGCGCTCCTTCTAAAAATGTAACCAAAATGTGTCACCCACCTGGAACTTGTGTGGAACCGGATGTTGATCATGTTGCTACTTGTACTTGGCATTGGATTTCTCCAAGATGTCCTGGACCTGCTCGATGCGTTCATTAAAACTGGTTGCTTTATTAGCCTCAGAAAATACATGTGTGTATCGTATCTATGTGTTCACGTGAGGTATGGAAACATCAGGCAGTGGCGTGCCTGGGGGCAGATCAATGGAGTGCTTGACCTGACAGTGTAGAGGAACCTTCGTGCATGAGGATAAAATGTCCTTGTTTTCCTCCATGACTTTGTCAATCGACTGCTGTCGTGTAGGAGAGCCCTGTTTGGAAGCTTTGGCCACAATATTATTCTTGGCTTGTGGGAAAATTGTAATGAAAAGGAATTTCCTTATTTGGGAAATAATATTACTGCGTTTCTTTGCAGTATTCAAAGAGATGGGAGACAAGGTACTACCTCCGGTATCCTTTACAACTTATTTCCCAAAGTAATAATAACGACATGAGGCCTAGATTCATACAAAGCATGTTGTTTCCACAAGTATTGTTGACCTAATAATACATCAGACACATCAAGAGGAGCAACATCACACAATACCTCATCCGTGAATGGCTTGATGGTGTATGGAAGGCAACACTACTAGAGGAAACATAGATCTCTTCCTTGGTGAAGCCACACAATGGTATATGACTGTGGGTGTGCTCTGGTTGGTAAGCTGAGCCGCTTCACCACCTCTGCTGAAATGAGGTTCTTTTGGCTTTCGTTATTGACAAGTAATTGTACTGGATAACCCTTCACCCACATTTGGGAATGGAAGAGGTGCTCCCCCTCCTCTGGATCTTCGAGTTCCTCCTTCTAGATCTTCGTGGTGGCAACGGTGGTGTTGGGTTCCACATCAATGATTTTCTTCCCATTGTCATTCCCCTTATCTGGTTCTAACTCAGAATCAAGACATGCATCTAATTCAGATGCCTTCAGTTCGGCCACCAATGACTGTTTGGTCTGACACTCAGTTGTGTTGTAAGTGGGGCTGTTATGAAATTCACACCACTTCCTCGTGTCCGTCTTTGGCTTTATGGTGTCATTTTGAATCACCCCGCTTTGGCTTTCGCCCTTGTTCTGCGGTTCATGGGTGCATTTCCTTGGCTTCGGATTCATGGATCCAAAGTCTCACTTCTTCTGCTTAAATTTCTGCTTGATCTTGGCGGCATATCGATATTCTGTGTCAAGCGAGGTGATGTTGAGGAACTCCATTTCCTCTTGAATGTATCTATGCAAACATATGCGGTACATGAGCACCAAATGTCTCTCTGAATATTTAATACCCAACTTTGTGTGCAACGTATGGAAAAAATTCGTCAACTCATGCATATATTCATCCCTTTGTTGCCACAGCATGGTCCATTGGATGTAATTGTCCTCATAGCCCCCCACGTGGTAATATTGTTCCTTGATGTCATCTCAAAACGAATTCCAAGTGGGTGTGGCTTAGAAGAGAGAGGATTCCCTCCCATCCTTTTGGTCACAGTAAGTTTCCCACTAGTCTTTGACATGGGGGGTGGATTTGATGAGTGAAAAACTAATCCTTTCTCGATGAGAGAAATCATGGACCGAGAAATACCCTTCCAACAAATTCAACCATATATCTATGACGTCTCCATCTATCTGGCCTTCAAATACAGGATGTCAAAGTTTACCTATACCTTGAAGGGAGTGGCGCCTCCAGAGTAGCTGTTAGATGTAGATGCACCATAGGTGGGCAATCGTTGAAGGATCTAGATAAAATTTTCCATCATCGGGTTCCTTTGTTTCTCGAGGGCCTCCTTGAGAAATATTTTGATAGGGTCTCTTACTCCCTCGTCTCTCTTTTCTTCCACCATGGGAGGTCATCGGGGTTTGCAAGGTCGATCTTGCAAGGGTTCAACGATATCGAGCCCTAACTCTGTTTTTGTATGTGTTATATTATTTCCACAATTAGTTGCACGTGTGGGTGGGCACAAAGGTGGAGATAGATCCCTCTGTACATTGTGCCAGGCACAGCAAGGGGGTCACAGGGGGACAGGATCCCCCCCTGTCCGGGGGTTCACAAGAGGCGGGTAGCCTCTTGCGCAAGGTCCGGGGCAGCAGCATGGGAAAAAAAAATTTGGACCCTATTTTTTGGTGGGAAGACTCACCCATGGCTTTGTACATGGGTTTGCACATGGTTTTGGGGCATGATGGTTTTTGGCCCTTGGTATTTTGTTGATCTGGTCAAGGGAACTACTATTATGTTCTAATCCATGGTTAATGGATTAGGGTTTATGAGTGCTTCAACATGTATATATATGTGTTGTAACACTAAAAGGAACATAATGAAAAATCAAGCTGGTAGTCCCGATTTGGGATCCAAGGGAAAATCTGTGTATATTGTTTTTATGTTTTATTCTCTCACTATTGTTTATTGTCTGTTTTTAAGATTCGATTGCAGATAATTTATGTATAGGGTTAAAACCTACATTTGGTATCAAAGTTGTTTCGGCTTCAAGGGGACGGCTTTGCTGCTGAGGGGTTTTTTGCTCAGGCCTGTGGTAGGCCCTGTTCAGTGGGAGATCTGTGGGATCGATTCTTGCGGTGAAAGAATATTGTGAGTAGTGGAAAGATAGAGATCGAGAAATTTAGTGGTTAGATTTTTTAGTTTTGGAAGCTCAAGATGGAGGATTTGCTGGTGGATAAATATCAGTGGGTCACGGTAGATCCGGGTACTAAACCAATGGAAATGTCAGATGAAGATTGGAAAAGTTGGATCATAATGCAAAAAGCACAATACGGTTGTGTATCTTAGATTCAGTATTGTTGAATGTATCTGGGGAAGCTACGATGAAGACTTTGTGGGACAAGCTAGGGACTCTGTACCAATCTAAGTCTCTGGTGAATAAATTGTTCCTGAGGATGAAGGATGGAGATTCGGTGAAAGAGCATCTGAATGCCTTCAATACTGTGGTAAGTCAGTTTTCATCTGTTGATATTAAAATCTCAGATGAAGGTAAGTGCATCAGTTTATTGTGTTCTCTACCAGATTCGTGGGATAGTCTGGTTATTGCAATAGGTAGCAATACAACTACCTTGAATTTTGATGAAATTGTCTAAGACTTGCTGTCGGAGGAAATGAGATGGAGAAATATGGAAGGCCATAATGGATATGCCTTATCTGTACGAGGAAGGTCCAAAAACAGAAACAAAAATAAGTTTTCAAGTGAGAGATCTAAATCTAGAGGAAGATCTAAATCTAGAGGGAGATCTAAATCTCCAGGAAAATTTGTAAAGGTGTGTTAGAAATGTGGAAAGGAAGGGCACTACAAAAGGACTAGAGATCTAAAGCTCCTAAGAAATTAAAGGGATCTGATGATTATCCTTCTGGAGAGGCAAAAACCACCTCAGATGAATGTGGGGATGTGTATTTAACTTCTTCTTCAAATACACATGTAGATCATGAGGCATGGTTGATTGACTCAGCTGCATACTTTCACTTCACTCCCAATAGGGGGTGGTTCTACGAGTATGAGAAGTATGATGGTGGTGATGTCTTCTTAGGGGATGATAGGAAGTCCATAATCTTCGAGCATGGAAAAGTCAAGTTGAAGCTGGAAGTTGGAAGGATTAGAACACTTCCTGGTGTTCTACATATTCATGCATTGGCCAGAAATATGATTTTTGTAAGCAAGACAGATGATGCAGGTGTAAAAACAGTGTTCGAGAAAGATACCTGCAAGATGGTTGGGGGAGCACTGGTATTAATGTGGGGAGTTCAGATTGGAACTCTGTACAAGCTTCACGGTAGCATTTTTAATGATGGGTGCAACAATCCTATGGTTCCTGAAAGTGGAGCGGAAAGCTTAACAATATTTGAAGAAAATACCATGATATGGCATCAAAGGCTTGGAAATATTGGAGAGAAGGGCATTCAGATACTACATGGAAATGGTATAGTAGAAGGTATGTCTAATTTCTCTTTGTATTTCTATTTATGGGAACATTGTGTATATGGGAAGCATAATCGGGTGAGTTTTCTTTCTGTTGCTTAGAGGGCGAACACAATATTAGAGCTTATGCAGAGTGATGTGTTTGGACCTGTGTCGGTTCCATCACTAGGTAACTCAGTGTACTATGTTTCATTCATAGATGACTTCTTAAGGAATACATGGATATATTTCTTGAGGAAGAATTCTAAAGTCTTTGATAGATTTAATGAATTTAAGGCTCTAGTTGAAAACCAGACAGAGAAGAAAATAAAGGTGCTAAGGACAGATAATGGTGGAGAGTTTTGCAAGAAGGAATTTGAAGAGTTCTGTAAGAAGTGTGGTATATAATGGCATAAGACTACTCCATGCACACCTCAGAAAAATGGAGTTGTAGAAATAATGAACATAACGCTGATGGAAAAAGCAAGAAGCATGCTCACTGGTATCTCATTAGGACCGGAATTCTCGGTAGAGGCAGTGCAGACTACATGTTACCTGGTTAAGAGATCACCTTCATCAGCGTTGGAGGATAAGACTCCACATGAGGTATGGATTGGTAAGAAACCCTCTATTTCACATATGAGGGTATTTTGATGTGATGCATATGAACATGTTCGAAAGGAGAAAAGGACCAAGTTGGATAATAAATATGAAAGGTGCATCTTTATTCAGTATAAGGATTGTTTAAAATGTTGGGTGTGGAGCCTAATTATCATGTTTATTTTGTATCACAGTGTTGGACCCCTGTACCTTAATGGAGGTGGAAACGCCGCCCGTATTTAAATGCTGCCTGGGGGGTCTAGGGGGGGCAGCTGCGAATTTATGGAGCCTCGCCCTGGTAGGGGGTTTTGAGGGCAGTGCCCCCGAAGCTAAAAATAGATGTAAAATTTCCTTGTAAAAGTATAGTAATTTCTAGTCAATCTGGGTTGTTCATTAGGCAGATGATTTGACGGTAGAAGTTATGTTTAGTTTAGGGATTTTTCCCTAGAAGGAAATCCCTCGGTTGTATGAGGGTATTGTATTGCAGATGTGTATTGTATGTGTGCATTATCGGAGCGAGAAACAGATAGGGATATTGTGACAGAGAACAGAGGATATTACAATGGATCTGTTGTAGGTTGTGTCTCTTCATTTTGCTAGATAATAGAAAGGAAGGAATGGTTGTTCTGGGTGGATGTAGCCCAAACTGGGTGAACCACGTATATATATGTCTCTCTGGTTTTATATGTTTTGTGTGCTTGTGTTTTCAACATATTTTATGTGTTTCATTGCTTTGTAATATTTAATTTTCTAACAACTGGTATCAAAGCCGAAGGTCTATTTTGCCAATAAACTCGTAGGAAAGAAGGGTTCCTGATTCGATTGGGAGCAATGGCGGAAGATGGTAAATTTAGGGTCGAGAAATTTAATGGCCAAAACTTCCCGCTATGGAAGATGTAGATGGAAGACTATCAGTATCAGAACGATCTATACCTACCATTGAGCGGAAAAACAAAGAAGTCGACGACTATGACAGACGCAGAATGGGATATTCTTGATAGAAAGGCACTCGGAACAATATGGTTGTGCCTCGCGCCGTCAGTAGCCTTCAATATTTGGAAGGAAACAACAATAGAGGGTTTAATTAAGGCGTTGGCGAAACTATATGAAAAACCCTCGGCCTCAAACAAGGTATTTCTTATGAAACATTTATTTAATATGAAGATGTCGGAAGCTGGATCTGTTGTAGACCATTAATAAATGATTTTAATATAGTTACCAGGCAGTTAAGTTCTATAGGGGTAAAATTTGATGATGAAGTTAGAGCTCTGTTATTTTTGTGCTCATTGCTAGAAAGATGGAATGGTTTAGCTATGGCCATTAGTAACTTTGTCTCTAGATCTAGTACTTTAAAGTTTGATGATATTGTCAGTGCTATCCTTAGCGAGGAAATGCGACAGAAAAACTCTAGTGAGAAATTAGGTAATGCTTTGAGTGCAGAGTCTAGGGGAAGAAAAATGGAAAGAGGAAAGAGCTCGAGATATCGCAGTAAATCAAGGAAAGGCATATCCGAGTCTAGATCAGGGATAGTGTGCTGGAAATGCAGAAAGAAAGGACACCTAAAGAAATATTGTAGATCTTGGAAGGGAAAATAAGGAGACGCACAGCAGGAAAAAAATCATGAATAAAATGTGACAGGTGATGTGTTACAAGATGCTTTGATTCTTCCTTTCGAAAATGTTACTGATTCCTGGGTGGTAGATTTAGAGGCCTCATTCCATGGCACACCTGATAAGAAATATTTTCATGACTATGTTCAAAGAGATTTTGGACAAGTTCGTTTGGGTGATGATAAATCCTGTAAAATTGTTGGAATGGGTAAGTTTCTTGTAAAAAAATAGAATGGAAACCAATGGCTATTAAAGGAGGTAAGGCATGTTCCAAATCTGAAGAAAAATCTGATTTCAATAGGGCAGTTAGGCAGTGAAGGTTGTGCGACAACTTTCACAAATAAAACGTGGAAGGTCACCAAAGGAGCCCTGATAATAGCAAAAGGTGAAAAGGTTGGTACATTGTATTTATGCAATTGTTTTTCTAACTCTGTTAATGCTTTAACTTCCAAAGGAGCAGATGCAGCATTATGGCATCATAGACTCGGACACATGAGTGATAAGGGGATGAATATTCTTCACTCAAGAAATTTGTTGTTGGGTTTGAAGAATGTTGATTTGGATTTCTGTGAGAATTTCATTTATGGAAAACAAAAGAGAGTCATATTTCTCAGAGTTGGGAAAGAAAAGAAGAGCGAAAAATTAGAGCTTGTGCATACAGATGTATGGGGACCTGCTCAGGTATCATCTCTTGGTGACTCTCATTATTTTGTTACTTTTATTGATGATGTAACTAGAAAAAATTAGATTTATTTTATTCACAATAAATCTGATGTATTTGATACTTTCAAGAAATGGAAAGCTTTGGTTGAGATTGAGACAAGAAAGAAGTTGAAGTGTCTCAGATCATACAATGGAGGTGAATATTGCAGCAAAGAGTTTGATAGGTACTGTTCAGAGCATGAAATTCGCAGATAGAAGACAGTTCCAAGAACACCACAAGAAAATGGTGTGTCAGAAAGGATGAAAAAAACAATCATGGAGCATGCAAGGTGCATGAGATTGCATGCAGGATTGCCTTTACAATTTGGGCAGATGCTGTAGATACTGTTGTTTATCTAATAAACAGAGGGCCTTCAAGTTCCTTGGATGGTGGTATTCCAGAGGAAGCGTGGACAAGTAAAAAGGTAAACTACTCTTTTTTAAATCCTTTTGGTTGTGAGGCCTTTGTCCATATTAATAAAGAAAATAGAATAAAGCTTGAGGCAAAATCAAATAAATGTACCTTTATTGGATATGGTGTTAATGATTTTGGTTATCGCTTATATGATTATGAAAATCACAAAATCATTAGGAGCAGAGATGTAATATTCAATGAAAAGGTATTGTATAAGAATCAGTTTCAAGGAAAGAAACAAGAAAAATAAAACAAAGAATACATAGTTCTTGATGAGATCACAGAAAAGGAAAAGGTGCTGAAAACAATAATAATCAAGAGCCACAACAACAGCAACAGGCACCTCAAACACTTGAAAGTGGTGTTAGAAGATCTACCAAGATAAGTAGACCCCCTGAAAGATACTCTCCTTCATTATATTATTTATTGTTGACTAATTATGGTGAACCTGAATGTTATGAAGAAGTAATGCAGGTTGAAAGCAGGAAGAAGTGGGAGCTAGCCATGGAAGAAGATATGGACTCCTTAATGCATAACTAGACTTGGGACTTAGTCAGGTTGCCTGCAGGTAAAACTACATTGCATAATTAATGGGTTTATAGGATGAAGGAGGAAGATGGAGGAAAACAAAGCAACAAAGCTAGACTTGTGGTGAAGGGGTTTTCACAAAAGAAAGGTATTGATTTTGATGAAATATTTTCTCATGTTGATAAGATGACTTCAATCAAAACTATTTTAAGTGTTGTAGTAGCGAAAGATTTACATCTTGAACAGTTAGATGTAAAGACAACATTTCTCCATGGAGATTTGGAGGAAGAGATCTATATGCAGCAACCAGAAGGATATGAGGTCAAAGGGAAAGAAAAATTAGTGTGCAGGTTAAAGAAGAGCTTGTATGGCTTAAAACAGGCTCCAAGGAAGTGGTATCTAAAATTTGAAAAGTTTATGTCTGAACAAGGTTATACTAGATGTCACTCTGATCATTGTGTTTATCTGAAAAGGCAAAATGATGGCAGCTATATTATATTGTTATTGTATGTAGATGACATGCTTCTTGCACGGTCTAACATGCAGGAATTAAATGTGATCAAAATAAAAATGGCAAATTCATTTGCAATGAAGGATTTGGGAGTTGCAAAACAAATCCTTGGTATGAGAATAACTAGAGATATGAAAAATCGCAAATTAACACTGTCTCAGAATGAGTACATACAAAATGTGTTGAAAATATTTAATATGCAGAATGCAAAACTAGTTAGTACACCTTTTGCTAGCCATTTCAAACTTAGTAAGGAGATGTGTCCCAAGACCCAAGAAGAAATGGACTATATGTCTAAAGTTTCATATGCATCAGCAGTTGGAAGCTTAATGTATGCAATGGTCTGTACAAGGCTTGATATTGCACATGCAGTGGGAGTTGTAAGCAGGTACATGAATAATCCAGGAAAAGAGCATTGGATGGCAGTAAAATGGATTCTCAGATATTTGAGAGGTACCACAAATCAAGAATTATGCTTTGGTGGTTCAAACATTTCTCTGCAGGGATATGTTGATGCAGATATGGCAGGTGACAGAGATAATAGGAGGAGCACTATAGGATATGTATTTACTGTAGGTGGAACAACTATCAGTTGGGTTTCAAAAATCCAAAGTGTTGTTGCACTTTGAACAACATAAGCAGAATATGTTGCTTCTACAGAGGCTAGTAAGGAAACGATTTGGTTACAAAAGTTTATGGATGAATGGGTAAGAAGCATGATATGGGCACATTATACAGTGATAGCCAAAGTGCCATTCATCTTGCAAAGAACTCAGCATTTCATTCCAGGACTAAACACATACAGCTCAAGTACCATTTCATACGGTTAGTATTGGAAGATGGAGAGTTGAAGCTGGAAAAGATACACACTAGCCAGAATCCTGCAGATATGCTAACAAAAATTGTAACCAAGGAGAAACTGAGAATATGCTCAGTTTCAATTGGTCTTCAAGGATGATGATGAAGATGAGAAACAACCAAGTCCAAAGAGGAGACATTTTCCAGAAATGAAGCAGCGGTGGAGTTGCTACAATCAGTCTCCAAGTGGGAGATTGTTGGGTGTGGAGCCTGATTATCTTGTTTATTTTGTATCATAGCATTGGAACCCTGTACCTTCATGGGGGAGACAACGCCGCCCATAATTAAACGTTGCCTGGGGGGTCTGCGGGGGAGCAACTGCGACTTTATGGAGCCCCCCCCTAGCGGGGGGTTTCGAGGGTAGCGTCCCCGAAGCTAAAAACAGAAGTCAAATTGCCCTGTAAAAGTATAGTAATTTCTAGTCAGTCAGGGCCATTCATTAGTCGGATGA
Source organism: Pinus albicaulis (assembly GCA_034641835.2). Lineage (NCBI taxonomy): Eukaryota > Viridiplantae > Streptophyta > Pinopsida > Pinales > Pinaceae > Pinus > Pinus albicaulis. The sequence continues at coordinate 854,582,617 of CM076576.1, forward strand.
TTTGATGGTAGAAGTTATGTTTAGTTTAGGGTTTTTTGCCCTAGAAGGTAACCCATTTCTCGTATGAGTGTATTGTATTGCGGATGTGTATTGTATGTGTGCATTCTCTAAGTGAGAAACAGATAGGGAGACTGTGAGAGAGAACAACGGATATTACAGCGAATCTGCTCTAGGTTGTGTCTCTTAATTTTGCTGGTTAAGAGAAAGGAAGGACTGGCTGTTTCGGGTGGACATAGACCAAACTGGGTGAACCACGTATATATGTGTCTCTCTGGTTTTATGTGTTTTGTGTGCTTGTGTTTTCTGCATATCTTATGTGTTTCATTGCCGTGTAATATTTAATTTTCTAACATAAAAGGTTACAAGCTTTGGAACCCAGAAACAAGAAAGGTAGTGTACAGTCGAGATGTGGTGTTTAGAGAGGTGAAAGATGTTGTTAAACATGAACTCCTACCGAAGGAACCTGATAAGATAAAGTTTGAGCTAAAGGAGGATGAATCAAACTCTACAACAAAACAAGATTCAGAAGAGGAAGAGCCACAAACTCCAGCTGTGAGAAGATCAGTTCAGGAAAGGAGAGAGCCAGAAAGGTATAGTCCATCTTCTTTCTGTTCAATTTTTTCTTTAAACATCACTGATGATGATCCCATAACTATCAGGGAGGCAGTGGATTCAGAGGATAGAAAACTCTGGAAGGAGGCCATTTTTGATTAAATGGCATCCTTGCACAAAAATGAGGCATGCGATCTTGTGGAGTTGCCGGCTCGAAGGAAGCGCATCAGGAGAAAATGGGTGTTTAAGAAGAAGATGAATGTAGAAGGCGAGGTGGAGAAATACAAAGCTTGGTTGGTAGAAAAAGGTTATTCCCAAGTAACAGGAATTGATTTTGGTGATATTTTTTCTCCTGTTTCTAAGGTTACTTCTATTATATTACTTTTATCTGTTGTTGCTGCATTTGATTTTTAGGTAGAACAGATGGATGTGAAGACAACATTTCTTCAAGGAGATCTGGAAGAGGAGATCTACATGAAGAAATCTAAAGTCTTTATGGTGAAGGGTAAATAAGAACTCGTATACAACTTAAAAAAAGTCTTTGTATGGGTTAAAACAGTCACCAAGGATGTGGTATCAGAAATTTGATACCTATATACGAGGACTTGGGTTTACGAGAAGCAAAGAGGATCACTGTTTTTATTTTAAATTAATTGGTGACCGTGTTATTTATTTGGTATTGTATGTGGATGATATCTTGCTGATTGGAAATGACAAAGAAATTATCAAATATTTGAAGACCCAACTCTTATCCAAATTCTACATGAAGGATCTTGGTGCTGCAAACTATATTTTGGGCACGGAAATTAAGAGAGATCGAGCAAAGAGGAAGCTCTGATTAAACCAGAGGAAGTATGTCAAGACTATATTGCATAGGTTCAATATGCTGGATAGTAAACTGGTGAAGGTTCCTATTCCTATAGGTGTAAAGTTATTTGCTGAATAGTGTCCCAAGACACAAGAAGAGGAGGATATGTCCCGTGTTCCATATGCAAGTGTAGTGGGTAGCCTGATGTATGCAATGCTCTGTACTAGACCAGGCATTGCACATGTAGTGGGAGTAATGAGTAGGTTTATGTCAAAAACAGGGAATGAGCATTGGACAACAGTGAAGCGGGTTTTTGGATATTTGCATGGGACTAGTGATTATGGTTTTTGCTACCAAGGAAGACTGGGATTGGATAGATTTTTGGACATCCATGGTTTTTTGAATGCAAACTAGGCTGGAGATCTGGACCAAAGAATATATATAAGTGGGTATGTTTTTAGCTTATTTAGAGGTGGAGTCAGTTGTATGAGTAAAAGACAGTCTGTAGTGGATCTTCAACTATAGAGGCAAAATACATGGCATCCACTCATGCAAGCAAGGAAGCAGTTTGGTTGCAGATATTGTGATCAAGTATGGGGTTGGTGCAGCGAGCCATAAGGATATACTATGATAGCCAAAGTGAAATTTTCTTGCCTAAGAACCCTGCTTATCATTCAAAGACAAAGCACATTGGTGTTCAATATCACTTTCTGAGAGATATGGTTGAGGATAAAAGGGTGTTGATGGTAAAGGTGGACACTTTGAAGATTTTGTAGATGCATTGACGAATTTTGTGAGCACTCAGAAATTCTCTTGGTGTAGAGAAACAACGGGTGTTGCAGAGCTGGACTAATGACTAAGCTCTCTTGTGGACCCCTGCGGAAAGAAAACAACAAGTGAGAGAATTTTGGGTATGTGTTATATTATTTCCATGATCAGTCACACACATAGAGGGGTTCGTAGGGGGTGGGTAACCCCCTACATGGGGTCCGAGGTAGTGCCCTGGGAAAAAAAAAAATGGACCCTATTTTTCAGTGGGCAAACCAACCCATGGTTTTGTACATGGGTTTACACATGGTTTTGGTGCATGTTGGTTTTCGGCCCCTGGTATTTTGTAGATCCGGTCAAGGAAACTATAGTTATATCCTAATCTAGGGTTAATGGATTGGGTTTTATGAATGCTTTGGCATGTATGTATATATGTGTTGTAACACTAAAAGGAACATGATAACAAATCAAGCTGGTAGTCCCGATTTGTGATCCAGGCGAAAATATCTGTGTATATATTTTTATGTTTTATTCTCTCGCTATTGTTTATTTTCTATTTTTAAGATTTGTTTGCAGATAATTTATGTACAGGGTTAAAACCTACAAACTCATTATACCCTGACTTCATTGGGGACATGCAAAGAAAAACAGAGAAAGAGCATACTGCTTTTTTACCACTGATCCAAATTTATGTAGGAACATTAAAGAATACAAATATAACCATAAATACAAAGATGCAGTGGAAATGTAACTTCATTTCATTAATATCAAATCACTGAAATACGCTTACAGACAAAATGAAAATAAACTATGTAGGGCGCTGATAGCTTATCTTTGAGAAGAGATGTAATTGCTATAGGCCTTTGAACTATGTTAAATTGAGGCTTAGGGGACTTTTTATTATTGAACAAAAAGATAAAACCCTAAACAACCAAAACCCTGACCCGAGGAGATGTAACACCAAGGATTTATGGGCCCCGTTGGGGTTAGTTAGGAAGCCAACTTCCTGGGGTCGTAACTTGGTCATAGTATCTCCGTTTGGCGTGTATGATACCTCGTTGGAAAGATCTCTCTGAATACTACGTCGTTTAAGGCCTCAAAAAAACATCAGAAATTTGTGACAAAAAAAAAACTGCTAAAAATATTAAATAATAAAACTGATGAAACTGACTAGGTGGAATAGGCAGGTGGCCACCAATATCCACCTAGATCACACACCCTTATTCTCTCGATAATTTTCCATTTGACTCTTAGTCATAAAAATACTCATTATACTTGATCTACCATCATTTCTTTTTCCCTACCGCTAAAAAATCTTGATCGCTCCTTCCCTAAGATAACAAGCATTTCCAATTCCATAGCCCAATAATCACAAATTTAGGCAAGCTCTTTATTTAGATCATAAACCAAATTGATCAAAGTGTCCCTTGGAAGCATGATATTTTTGGCTCTCACTGGAGGATCTCTGCACCAATGTACCATCTTCCCTATAGCCTAGCTACCCTACATCAATTAGATAACCTCTTGGTGGTCTGTAGCATTAACCAAACAAAAACCACATGGACCCCTTCGCTGACATGTCCTCCTATTTCTCTTTTTGATTTTACTCAACATTCTATGAAAAATTATTGCACCACCCCCATATCTTCATTTATTGATCATATATATCTCTCTAAACCTATAAGGATAACCTCTACATGAATATTAAAAAAAACAACTGCAACACTCTCCTAAGCTATGTTCAATGAATATAACACTCATGTTTTAGCTTTCTCTCATTCTTTAGTTGTAGACAAGTTTTTGAACTCCTAATACAAACCTATTACCTCATTAGTGTTGAGTTATTATATTATTTAGTAAAAAAACTTAGTCAATTAGTTAGTCAACTAGGTAGTTGAATTTGATTGACTAATATGAAACTAAGAAGTCTAGTTGACATGGATTGATTGGGAAATTCAATGGTTGATGTTGAGTTTCAGATAGTAATCTTTGTTTAAGGTTAATGGAGAAGTTGATAAAAGTCGATAGTTGGTGAAAAATGCAAAAGAAATCGCAATCGTGGATGTGCATGGTTAATGGATATCGCTAGTCAATTAGTGGTTGAGTGGTGTTTGAATATAGATGAGCTATGTCAAAAATGGTTATAAATCTTGATATTCCTAGGATACTAGCCAATGAGATTCAACCTTCTATAACTGATTTAGGTTCTAGAATTAGGGTTTCCTTGTGCTTATAAATAGAGAATGATTTAAGGCTTGTGAGAAAAATGCTTGGTTAAATAGCAAGGGTGATGTAATGAGTGCATTAGTCTCAAGTGTAAATCAAGGTCAACATTCATCGTAATATAATTATACATTTGTTGAAGAATATAAAGAGTAATGTAGCTCAAAGGATGGTTGGTTTTCTTAGTTAGGGTTTCTAAAGTCAAATATTTGTGTACTATGGATATCTATATGTGTTTGTCATTATATATTTTCCACTTTAATTCTCTTCTATAAAATTTTATGGTAATTGAGTCATAGAATATATTCCATCACTTAGTCGAATCAAGTTTTGGTCTAAGAGAAATACATATAGTATTTGTGAGCCAAATAAACTAAATATCAAAGATCAATAGGACCATCATTTCATATCACAGTTTCTTGAAGAATTTTATGTATACCTTACAATGAGCCTCATAGACTCTCATACCATATTAGAAAAAATAAGAGAAGAGAGTCATTGCAACAAAATTGTGTTAACTTTTCTCCTCATCAATTTAATTGTTGACATATAAATACATGAAGGATTTTCCTATACATGGATAAATTATCTTATCACAATCATAACAAGTTGAGAAAATATCAAGCACACACTAAACTAGGAGCTAATTTGGCTCTCATCCAACAATCTTATAAAACCATTGAAAATGGTTTTTGTAGAGCCAAACTCTACTTATAATCAATATTATAACAAACTAAGTCACTAATATTAACACAAAAGGAAAATATGAGTTAACTATTCTAATATTAATAACTGCAAAAATTTATCCCTCTCATATTTTTTTGGTTTCCTTAATCATTATTTTGGTCTAGGGTGGCATGGGAGTTTCACATTGTAGGGTGCTCACTCAGTCAAAATTCTTATCTTGGTTTCGGTAGGAGGCAAAACTGGCAATGGTGTAATCATTTCCAAAGCATGATTGGTATTTTTCTTAGATGGATGTATTTCTTGTTTGGTGTCTCTCTCTTGGTGGTAAATAGTTTGTAGGTCGCATGAATTTTAGTTCTAGTGCGTCCATGGGCGGGAGAAATAGGAAGCATAATGTGGGGGCTAGTATGATCTCTTTCTTAGGATACCCCAATCATTCTTCTAGAGAAACTAGTAAAGCATGCAAGCATGTCAAAGGTTACGACTATAAATGCTATGAAGTGGCCAAAGAGGACACAAAAAAGATCGAGAAGGGGTTGTAGGCTAAAAGGCTCAGCCTATTTAACACTACGTTTTTTAGGAGGTTCAGGAATGGGTATTGAAGCTAATTAACTCGTGCACACTAGAACCATTTTTTCCAAAGTTGTTGAAGAATATAGGTTTCATAAGATCTTAATAACAAAGGCCTTGGTGAAGAACAAGGAATACTAGGAAAACGATTTGCACATAATTCACTTTTTTGAAGGCAAATCTGAAGCAATGTGTAAGGGGTTCTTTAGAATTGAAATTTCAATCACTTGGGTATCAAAGGCAATAAAAATTCAAAACTAAGAGACTAAGCTAGATTGTACTTAGTCCAACCCACTTATTCCTGAGGATGAAGGGGCAAACTTTAACATCTTCCAAAGAACATGAAGAGACTAGAAGGAGATATGTGGATCTGCGAGTTTGGGAGGATCTGCGAGTTTGGGAGGAGTTTTAACTCCCCTATATTTTATTCGTGGTTTGGGTACTATTAATTTCTCTTTTTCTATTTATATGTTAATATATAGAATTATAATTAAGTAATTCTTTATAGCACTTATAATTTATAAAATTATCGATAAAGAATAGAATATAGAGATATGAACATGATAGTCCTTAGAGATGCTCCTTAGTTTAGTATGGAAAAATTGTTCTAATGTTTTGCTATGTTGTGTTATTTAAAACTTTTAACTCAACGAAATAAAATTAAAATAAATAAAAATAAAAACCTAGATCCATATTAAATTTAGATTTTTTTTAACTTTTTGTATCCAAGAGGAACCCAACAACCCTTCTGACACTTAGCTACTAGCAGAGAAAATTTTAACCATGAAAAATTATCTTAAAGATTAGAAACCTTGACGAATATTACTAATCCATAATATGCAAACTATAAAATGCTTGGTGTTATTTTAGTAAAAATATTCAAACTTCTAATGATTTTATATAGTATCTATAATTTTTTTTGCGATTTTTTCTTATAAAATTTGGGAATTAGGGAATTTCTTTATTTAGAAAAAACATGGAAAATTAGTTATCTCCGAATATAATATTATAATATTAAACGATGATGTGATTGCACGTACCCGGATTCCACTCTGGCCATTGATGACATGTAGAATAAAAGGACATTACGAAAATCAAATGTAGAAAACGATTTTAAAAACAAATTTTGACGGAGAGCCCATTGGATGAAACTATTTAATATTGCACTTGGTTCGGAAGTCATTTTCCTCTGTCTGTGTTAAAGAGTCGCTACCTTCCACCACAGCACAATAAGCTAGGTTGGCAAAGGGGTTCTACCTTCCATGTTGTTTGATTTACCATATTTCGGTAAATTTAGAGACCCGCAAGACGATGGACACAGCAAGCGCGGCCGCACCACAGCGGGCTCCTGTAATGGAAATCCCTAGAAATTATGGCCTTCCCTTTATTGGAGCCATCTTGGATCGATTCGAATACTTCAAAGGGATACATAAATTCTTCCAACGTCGCGTGGAAAAATATAAGAGCAGTGTGTTCAGAGTGAATATGCCGCCTAGTCCGCCTTTCTTCTCGTACAATCGAGTCATAATACTCCTAGATGGGAAGAGTTTCCCCGTGCTCTACGATTTGAGTAAGGTGGATAAGAGTTATCTGGCGGGCACTTACATGCCCAGCCTGAAATTCACCGGGGGATACAGACCTACCATTTTTATGGACCCATCTTGTGAAAAACATCACAGGCTTAAGAGCTGGTGCCTTCAATTACTCAGCAGAAATCGAGAGAGAAATTTTCCTGAGTTTGCCAAGGTGTGCGATGAGCTCAGCGAGGCCCTCGAGAATGGAATGGCGAGTAGCGGGAAGGCAACTTTCAGTGATCAGATGGATCACTTGCTGTGTAATTTTCTTTTCAGGTCCATTGCCGGCGCAGACCCGGTGGCTCCCGGCCCAGCCAGCCTCGGAACCGATGGTCCTTCCTGTATTATAAAGTGGCTGGCTGCTGTGGTCAGTCCTACCATAAGCTCAGGAGTTCTTCCGAAATTCTTGGACGAGCTCACCATCCATTTATTTCCTCTGCCATTCTTCCTCGTCTCCAAATACTACAACAAACTCTATAATTTCCTGTGGATAAATGCTACTTCGGCGCTGGATGTGGCTGAAAAGCAGTTTGGCCTGAACAGAGAAGAGGCCTGCAATAATCTTATGTTTTACATCGCCTTCAACGCCTTCGGGGGACTGCGAATTTATTTTACCACTATGGTCAAATATATTGCCGACGCCAGCGGCAAACTGCACGCAGAACTGGCCGAAGAGGTTCGAGGAGCTGTTGAAGCACATGGGGGACTCAATGGCAAGGCTCTCGAGAGCATGGGCCTGGTTCGGTCTACTGCGTACGAAGTGTTGAGGATAGAGCCGCCTGTGCCACTGCAGTACGGGAAAGCAACCGTTTGTCGAATCCCACGACGGGCGTTATGCGGTGAAGAAGGGCGATATGTTATGCGGATACCAACCGTTTGCTTCCCGGCGGCGATTCATGGGCGAGGAAGGGGAGAAGATGCTGAAGCACCTCCTGTGGTCCAATGGGCCTGAGACTGAAGAAACGTCCGCTGAGAACAAGCAGTGTGCGGTGAAGGACATGGTTGGGACTATGGGTCGCCTCTTTCTGGCGCACTTCTTCCTGCGATATGATTCATTTGCCATACAAAAGTCGTCCTCCTCCTCGTCTGTCACACTTACAATGCTCACTAAGGGCTACTCTTTCCTTTAAAGCTTTAAGCATCTAAGTTGTACAGTGGGTTTCAATTTATGTTTTTTCCACTTCTTTTGCGTACTTCATATTTACATACTCCACCTCTTATACCATTACTGTACCATGTTCAGCATGCCAATTACCGTACCATGTTCAGCAATATTTGTTAAGCTATCCATCTATCAGAGGCGGTATATTGGTTACTTTATGCTTTTGCCAATTTCTGAAAGCGATGCAGGCATTTCACATGCCTGTGTTTGCAGTCTAAAAATATAATGAGAGATGCAGGCGTTACCATGGCTGTGTATAATAAAATGAGAAAGATGAAGGCTTTTCACATAACTCTGGGTTTCACTCAAATCACATACACGGTTATAAAACTCAGATAACCGTGTTTCAGTCTTGTCTCCGCTCTCACTAACTTTGTTAATGTTGGATTTCATTAAATTAGAGTTGGTTTATGTTGTATTTAGTTTAGTAAATTAATTGGTTTATTTATCATGTTCAAATTTTATAAAGAGTGGTTGAGAATGGCCACCAACCCATGTCTAAATTATAATCTTAATAAAAGCATTCAACAGTTGGATAGATCCTTAGTCCATCAGTATGTGCGGATGGGTGGATGAGATTGAAATCTTATGAAAAAAGGGTTGAAAGTAGACAACTAATTATTAGAATAGAAAACATCCAGTAGAAAACACCCAAATGGATATTAGATTATTCATAATTTTATTAATAAAAAAAAAATCAATAATTTTATTTTATTTACATTTTATTTATTATTATTTTTAATTTTTATTATTATTTTTAATTTTTTTAATATAATTTCAGAGAATCAAAATGTTCAAGTTAATAATTATAAATAATGATTTTAATTTTCTTTATTTTATTTTTATTTTATGTAATTTGATTGAGTCAAAATGTTTAGATAACATAACATTACATCTCCTCTATATTGGGTTAGAAAGTGTCTGTCGGCACAAAAATAATTTTAAAAATATTTATAAAGATATTGTAATAAAGCTTATTTACAAGTTAATAATGTTCTTGCTAAAGTGGGGTGAATCTACATAGTTAGAAATCTTGTCATATTGTAAGTATAAAGTTTTTATGTACTTATTAATGAAATTTAAATATAGTTACAAAATTATTATTTTAATGTAAATGGTAAAATGAATTTTAATTTATAGTTACTCTTTATATTATATATTTTAATGTGATAGGTGGTTTAGATATATTATGTAAAGTAATTATAATGTTTTTTCTTTTATATTTAATTAAAAAATGTTATAAAATTAAATTCGAATACAATATTCATAAAATATTTTGGTTGTAAAATGAGAGATGTTGTTTTGAAAATATGGTATTGATGAGCCATAGCATTGTAACAAAACTTATTTACAAGTTAATAATACCTATGGTGAAGTAGACATAGATATCCATGAGTAAACATATTGTTATATTGTAAATTTATTTAAAATATTAAAATTTTTAATTAAATTTAAATATGGTAGCAAAATAATTAATTTAATTTAAAAGGTAAAATAGATTTTAACTTAACTATTACTTATATATTATACATTTTAAACTAATATGTATATGATGATTTTCATTTATCTAAAGAATTATTAGGAATTTTATTAATAAAAAAAAATTACAACATCATAAATCAAATTTTATTTATTTTATTATTTTTTAAATTTCTATGCACACTACAACATCTTTACTATAATAAGCTCTATATTACTTTAACCTCTAATTATTATTTAATTAAAGCTATATGTAAATGTTTGCTAATCTTATAAGTCTTATAAATTAAAGATATTAAACTTACATTTCAGTGCTTTAATATGAAATCTGAATTATTTTATAGGGTAATACCTATCTCAATGGCATGTGGGTTGAACTCCATATTGAAATGACCTTTAATTTATAAAAGTACTTAGCCAATTACATGTGTAGAAGCTCTTACTGATATATAGCTTTATTTAATAGAGAAACATAATAGATTATATAGTGTGTAAAGCTCCTGTATAGATGTTACTAAACCTAACATTCACTCTACATAACCCTTAACCTAGTTCTTGTTAAAACAATGGTTATTATAGTGAGCTTAATTTAGCAAGTCACTCAGTGAATACAGAAACAAGCTTATCCCATTGTATAAATGTAATCAATCATGGCTTAAATTATACTTGTTACTAGAAAAATCAATCCATTAAGTCTTATAAATTAAAGATATTGAGTTTATATGTAAAAAATTAACTTTCTACACTATACTCGACTGCAAAGTTCCATAAATTATTATTATATAGAAAATATGCAACTTACTATTATTTTTATTATTATATAATAACATACAACTCTATCACTAACATTGTGGAGCATGGATGTAATGATTTAATTGCTATTATTATTATATAATAACGTACTTAATTTACTATTATTTTTATTATTATGGAGAAAGCATGCAACTCACTATGACCAATGTTGTGCATTCAACCACTTAGCTGCAAAGCATAATTCTAACATTTTTACATGCTACTAGAGATATATTTCTAATAGAGATGTCATCTATAATCAAGTTGTAGTGCAATAACATATTGGAAAAGACAGCATAAGTTTAATTAATGGTGCATTCAGCTACTTAGGTGCAAAGCATAACTCTAACATCTCTACGTGCTACAATAGAGATGTCATATATAATCAAGTTGTCGTGCAATATAATCAAGTTGCGGTGCAATAACATATTGGAAAATACAACTTAACTTTAATTATTTTTGAGAGAAAGGATCGAACAAATTACATTCAGGAATGGTTCAAACTACATATAGGAAGGTACACTCAAAACAAATTTTAGTTTTTGGAAGTTGTAACAACCGGAAATATTTTGAATTATTTCTGAGAGAAAGACTCGAATAGATTATGTTTAGAAATGATTCAAAGTACATATAAAAAGATACACTCAAAATAAATTTTAGTTCTTAGAAGTTATAACCACAAGAAATATGTTGAATGTTGAAACAATCCCAAACAAACTAGTTGATAAACATCACTAAATAAATTAGCAGTTGGGGTTGCCGAACCGGATTGAATTATATTAAGCTTCGAAAAATATCTAAAATATTTCCCAAACATTATCTCATTCCACAAAAATTCAAAAGACACAAGGATCTTAAAAATTATATATACTTAAAAAAAATTTACAAAGTGGAAATGAATAGCCCACAATTGTTCCTATTAGATGCTCTTGGGTTTGTTTCTGTTTTACAAAGTGGAACTGAATAGCCCACAATTGTTCCTATTAGATGCACTTGGGTTTGTTTCTGCTAAACATATGAGCGGCCATTGGATCACAGGAGTTGCTTCAGCATCTTCTCCCCTTCCGAGTGACAATGACGTAAATTCTTGGGAATCATATCCTCGTGATGTTCCTAGTACTAATGTCATCGGCCATTCGAGCCCACTATGTAAGTTAGAGCATCTAATAGGAACCATTGTGGGATATTCAGTTCCACTTTGTAGAACACTTTTAACTATATATAAGCATCTAATAGGAACCATTGTGGGCTATTCAGTTCCACTTTGTAGAACATGTTTAACTATATATAATTTTTTGAGGTCCCCTCATGTCGTTTGGATTTTTGTGGAACGAAATAATATTTGGGTAGTATCCTAGATATTTTTCAAGACTTGATGTAATTTAATCATTTCCGGCAACCTCCAAAAGTTAATTTACCCAGTGATGTTTACTCTGGCATTGTTAAAGCGGGAAGATTCTAATCCTTATGTCTTGTATTTTGTATTTCTTTAGTGATTTCATCATTCGCTGGAAGTAGATTGTTTTCAATCTTTTCTGAAGGATACGTACGTCAAAAGCCTGCTCTTTGTAGAATTCTTTGGTATAGTTCAAGCGTCTAAGATACTTTTTGGAAGTTCTATTTTATACATAATCTTAGAAGGGAATTTAGGGAGTGCCTGTAGAACATGAGTATGTAACTGTATTGATCCTCGAGATATAACAGAACCAAGCAACTCCATTCTTGTCTTTCGGAATTGAAGTTTCTTCACTGAAAGCGATATGCCATGTTTGAAACAATGTTTCAGTTTTTTTAAGGTGTATCGTGTGCTCCTTAATATCATATGAGTATACTGAAATATCATTTATATAAATTATTACAAAATCAAAATACTAATTTGATCATTATTTTTTTAATTTAACTAAAATGTTTTCAATCTAAAAGCATGACCTTACTTTCGATTGATATTTCACATTACTTAAAATATAAACAATTTTGTTCCTATCCGTGGGATGATGCCAATTTGCAAAAAAAAAGACCATGATATTTAATATTGCAATTAAAATTTTTGGACAAATCAATTTCCAAATCAAATTTATTAAAAGTTAAATTATTGCAATTATTTCCAGTAATATTTTTTTTTCCAAGTAAAATAAATAAATGACAATGTATATATGATTAAGAGAATGGTAACATTGAAAATGCTAAAGTTTATCTTACTCTTGGTTTTCCTATTTTCTATACATAATTCCTATTGAAACAAAATGAGATGCACTCCCAACAATTTTTGTTTGGATATATTAATCCTCTTTATAGTAGTTCAACAATCTTATTTTTAAGATACTCCATTTTATGTGAGAAACATTTAATTAGCAAAGGCCTTCTAAGATATACCTTATTAATTGAAAATGTACACAATATTATAGAAAATTAATTACTAATCTAAATTACTATGTTTTATTATCTTTTCATGGATTGGTATAAAAATCTCATGACTAAAGGTTTTGTAACCTTCATAGCTTTTTTAAGTTTTAAAATCTTATCATAGACATTTTGGTGCTTTGTAATTATGTGGATTTTGGTGTCACATTTTCTCTATTGGTTCTTTAATAGCTATTTGAAAATATTATAAGCAATTGTGAGAAGAAGATATTTATAAATTTTCATCCCGCAGACAGATTACAATTAGAGTAATGTTCCACATTGATAGACAGGTCACAATTAGAGAAATATGTCAAACTAATAGAAATATCACAATTAGAGAGATATGCTAGAGCAATAGGCTAGACAATTATATTTTCATTTCCTATGTGATATAGGAACATAAACCCAAATACACCATTTGTTTCACATACCTAAAACGGTGTTGGTTTTTTTTAAAGGGATTAAATTCCCTAATTTTGATTTGCAGTATTTCACTTTTTTTCATTAAATACAAGTGTCTGAGTTTTAGAAAGGAATCTAGGATGTTAAGGGAGTTAGGATGAAATAGCATTCTTGGCCATGTGGAAAATTGTAAAAGAGACAAATAATTGGGCTTAGATATTATGTATTTTCTAAAAGGATGACAAGCGTAGATCTAATAGAGGATTGTTAGTTACAACATCCATTATGTAATCTAGATATTTTAATTAGTTAAACACTAGAGAGGATGAGTTGAATAGAGAGAGAAAAAAAACCAAGAGAGGCTACAAACCACAAAAGGTCTAAAAGGAAGTGTGGAAAAGGGCCAAATTTTGTGCAATAAAGCCATATTGTACATATCCCGTTGATATGAAATTGGAGGATAACTTGTCCTTCCTAAAAATGATCGTCCTCTAATGCTTTGCAAGGAAAAATGGGTCTTATGACAAAATAGGTTCTTAAGGTCTCTTCAAGGACTATAAGTTAGTTATTCATGTAAAATTAAAACATAAGAAACATATCATGATTTAACTCATACAGGAATCCATGAAGAGAAATAATACAAAAATTGGTGACGAAGTTCACCCCTCCTTGGCTACATCTCTAGGCCTACTAACACAATTAGGCCGCTTGATATTTTGAGTGAAAAAGAGTACATAAGTGTGTTGACAATGAGTGGATAGTTTCCCCTTCAAGGAAACGTTCCCGTGTAAAGAACTCTCACTCTAAAAGTCATGACAACCTACAATAAATCATGAAACCATAAGCAAGAAATGGGTTCTTCTACAAAGACCATTTACTCCATCTGAAAATGACCATACACGTACTACAATTCCATATTGAGGTACAAAAAGAGAGCTTTCCTCACAATAACATAATGAGGAAAGATAACATGAGCTGCACCCTACAAGTCACAACTGCTGCACTAAACATATGAAGACAAGAAAACCCCTACAAGGTCTTCTCCATGCTCAAAAGACTTCAAAAAATTCTCATAAACATTGATTGATCATGACACCCATGGGCTAAAATATGAAAAAGGTCTCTTTATATGTGCTCCAATCAGTAAACAAAGGTCTCCATTGAAATTCAAATTATGACCACCAATGGATTTTTTATTAAATGTTTGGGAAAATGTGAAAAATTCAAAGTATGGCCCAAAAATATTAACTCAAAACCGATTATTTACCATTGATATGGGTGCTTATGATATATTGTTAGGGCCAAAATGGCTTAACAAATTTGGACTAGTTGCTATGGATTTAAAACAACTTTATATTAGTTTCGCTAATGTGGGACATGTATGCACAATTTAAGGGCTTCAATTAGGTTTCCCTAAAATAGTCACCCCTCATAATATGGAGAAGTTACTAAAGAAAGACCACTCTAGCATTACTGGAAAATGTAATTTCATATAGGTTATTGAAAAAATAACACAATAAATACACCCAAATATGTATTTATTCCTTAACAAGCATGATCAAGTCTTCTATAAAACTAACCTTTTACCCCCCTTATTTACGATACCATGACCATGCCATTCCCATGATTCTGGGAATTCAACCATGAAATCTATGTCCTAATGGACACTCTTTTTGGAAAAACAATGAAATAGAAAATATAATTCAAGAATTATTATAAGTGAGGGTCATACCTCATATTATAAGCTTTTACTCATCACTAGTAGTTATGGTTTTAAATAAGAAAGGAAATCGATGCATGTTTTTATATTTTAGGGCACTCAATAAGTTAATGATCAAGGGAAAATTTTCCATCCGAATTTTTGGTGATCATCTAGGTGAACATGATTGAGAATTTTTTATCACTCGTATTAAAAGAGATAGGCATTCCTCCATCCATATAGAACCTCATGAACAATATTTACAATGCTTCCTCAACCTTCTAGGCACTAGTGAGCAAGACTTTCAAAGCCTTCCTATGAAATTGTTTGCTATTTCTATTTGGTGATGTTTTTATCTATAATAAATAATGGGAATCACACATTTAAAATGTTGATATGTCCTTACTACTCTTGAAATACAACCACTTAGTTCTGAAGTGTCCTAAATGTGTTTTGGAAACTCTCACGATTAAATACTTGACCCACACTATAATTTAGGAGGGATTATAAGTTTATTCCAAGAAAGTGGTTGCTATGCAATATTGGCCTCCTCCCAAGGAACTGAAGATTTTAGGGGATTCTTACATGTGACAAGATACTAAGGAACATTTGTGAAAATTTATGGACATTTTAGTTCCAATGGCTTCACTAAATAAAATGAATGGATTTATATGAAGTGAGGAAGACACATTGGAATCCATTGTTTTAAAGGTTGGCATGTACAATACTCGAGTATTAACAATGCTTGAATTCAACATGAATTATATATTTGAATGTGATGCATTAGGTAAAGACCTAGGAGAAGTATTGATGAAATATGGGTGCCCTTTTCATTTGCAAGTAAGTAATTATGTGACCACAATTTGGAAAATCCACATATGAAAAAGAAATTATGGCTACCTTTCATGCAGTGCAGGCTTGAAAACCATATATCATATGGAGGAACATGTATATCAAGAATGGCCATGATAGCATAAATCACTTCCCCAAACAACAAATTCTTCACCAAAGAAACATTAAAAGGTTACCAATATTTTGCGGTACCATTATGAGGTCATATATAAGAATGGAATGTATAATGTTGTGGTTGATTCTTTAGCTAGACAATTTGAGGAGGATGGGTCACTCCTTGCTTTGATATTCCAAAATCCAGTATGGTTCTAAGAAGCTTGTAGGGAATGGCTAGAAAAACATGCATTAAGGTAGTTCATCCAATATATTTATATATATCCCAAACCACCTTAAAAGTAAGCATGGAATGAGAAATATGGTGATATAAAGGAAGCAATTTTTTGGATAAAGATATGACCGTAAAACATTGATTTTTTCAGGAGATATATTCATCACTCATATTGGGTCACTTTGGCTTTCATAAAACATATTAAAGAAAAAAGTGTTCTTTCTTTTGGGAAGGAATGAAAATAGATAAGCAAGATATCATAAAATCTTGTAATGCTATAAAAATAAATAAGGGAAAGATAATGTAGATACCATATAAATGGCAACATCTAGCAATCCCAACACAAATTTGGATATACATTTCAATAAATGTGATCATGGGACTCCAAAAGAGAGAAAAAAATCAATCATCATGGTGGTGGTTGATCGTCTTTCAAAAGTTTCTCATTTTTTCTCCCAAATTCATTCGTTTGAGTCTTTTAGTTGCCCAAACAATCATGGATCAAATATTTAAGCTACATGATATTACTAGATGCATTGTCTCATATTGGGACCCCACGTTCACTAGAACATTTTGGGAAGAGTTATTTAAGCTTTAAGGTACATAGCTAAATATAAACACTGCATGTCATCCTCAATGTGTTCGTCAAATAGAATGGTCAGCAAGTGATTAGAAGCCTATTTGAGATTCTTAGATTCCAAAAAGTCCACACCAATGTGTTTACAGGAGAAATTGTCCTGTCAATAGTAAGGGATCTCCCCGGTAAAAAGTCCCAATTAGACTCTAAACCATTTGTGATAGGGATCCTGTTCAGGGTGTGGGTCCGGCTACCGTTGAATACTCCTTTTCTCGGACACAAATGAGCCCTGCAAAATTATGAACACACAATTATCGGATGATACAAGACAAATTATCGATGATCCTCAATGAGAATAAAACACTACAAATAGCAAGATGAGTTAAAACATGCAGCTGAAGGAAATGTTGTTAGTAGCACATCATTAGGGTTGTGCTTGTAAAAGCTGTTCGAACCATAAAAGAAACAGTTTTGCCTGGTAAGAACACTCTTCACTTCCTTAAGCGATTTCACAGTTAAGATAAATGTCAGTAATGAAATTACAAACATCTCCTGAGTAAACAACCTACCATCATTAACACATTCAGTGAGCTGAAATGCATAAATATATATAAGTAGAAAACACAGATCAGTTAATCATAAGATATCAGACATATAACAGAAAATATTCTTAATGTTAACACATTAATTCTCATCAGATCCAAAAGTGGATTTAAGACAAATGCTTGTATTCATTCACATAAAGGTCTATTTAATGCTTTACAACTCTCCTATCTGCTTTGGAGTCCAAAAAAAAAGCCTTGTTACAAGTCCCAGAAGGGAGTATTTATAGGAAAAAATTGACCCTTGGGTGCCCTGACTTTTCACCTTCCTAACTATTGGCATGCTTTGCGACCCTGTGCTTGGCTGCGACCTGCGAACTAATCATTACTGATGCAACTTGCACTCCTCCTGTAGGCTACGACTTGCGACTTGATCATGGGAGCATGTGAGTGATTGTGAGGTCGGGAACATCTACCTGTTGCTCTTTGAGGAAATCTCGCCATGCTCGATAATATGCAGCAACCGGGGAGATTAGAGGAGTATCTTCTCTTAACCTGTGCAAGCATTTGACAGCATTTGGGATCAAAGTTTCTCTTTTGATCTTGATTTGGTTAGACAAGGAAGATAGCTTGGTATAAATCCACACTGGCATCACGATGAATTGAACCAGGTTTTCCTGTGATGCCTGAAGGTCTGGAGAAGTGGCAGCTTGCCTGATAGGTTGCAGAAATGCCTGAATGTCTTGGTCCACCTGTTCCCACATTTTTTCTTCGCCCAATGTACCTAGAGCAGGAATGTGGTGCAGTTTAGCCATTGAGTCAATGTCGCTAATCAGATATTCGTAAGCAGTCATTACCTTCCTAGGTATTTTAATAGCTTCTCCTTAGATTGCACCTTCATGCTTATTTTAACCTTGTCGTTCTATGTGTGAATCCAATCTTTTCTGGGCAAAGTATCTGGAGACTACGGATACCTGTTTACCCATTCTAGCATTCTGTCCAAGGCTGTGGCGGTTTCTTTTAGTCGCTCGTTCCTCTTCTTGGTTTCTACTTGAGCTCTCAACAGAGGTGCAACTGTCTGCTTTATTGTAAACAATTCTTCGTATACTTACCTCATGGTGGCTTCTAGAGTTACCAGCTCTCTTCGAATGGTGGATGGTACATCATTAGTAAGGGTGTTCCTAACCTGAATTTGTCGAACTTCTTCTTCTAGTGCCCTTTTATCTTGCTCCAATCTAGCTATATTTTGTTTGGAGGCCTGTAATCTATTTTGTAGGGATAGAATTTCCCTACTCATTCTGCTCACATTTTCTTCCATGGCTGCAGTGAAAGCAGTGCCAGCTGATGCTATCATAACTCGATTGGTCCTGGTATCCGGGACTATATCCTTTTCTATTGTGGCTGTGAGGGGTGGAGCAGGATTCAGTGCTAAGCATCTTCTCTTCTCCTACCTGATTTTGTGTGCGAACTAGTCATAGGTGAGTCTTGTCAGATCAAACACTTCTTCCTCTTGCTCCTCGGAGGTACCCAATTCCTAGAGCGCAAAATGCATATTGGTTGTAGGATTTGTTTGATGCACCTCAATGGCTGGCAGATCCGTCTGTATCCCTGTCACAAGAGGAGGTGTCTTGCTGCCTTCGGCTTCTTTGGAGGAATTTTCCTTCGACCTTTGACTTTCTTCCTCCCTTCCTTTTTTGTCTGCTTCCTCCTCCAACTGCATCTCTGCTTCTGCTCTATCTTGTTCTTATTTTAGTCGGCGCTCATCTTCTACCTTATCTAGTTCTATTTTTAGTTGGCGCTTAGCTTCTACTTTTGCTTCCTCCTCTTCCTTTCTCTTGTGGGTGTCCTCCGCCTGCTTCTTTATTTGTTCTACCTTCAGTTTTTTCTTACATTTATCCTCCTCCTATTTTGCTCTCTCCTCAGCTTCGCGTTGAGATTTTTCTTCCTTTTCCTTTCATTAGGCAGAAGAGTTATGGCCTGTGATGGTTCTTGGCTTCTTGGCTTCAGAAGGTGAGGCTCCTCCTAGCTCGTGGATTATTTATTCTAAAGTTTGATCGTCTTGACATTCCTGATTGGTTAACTCCTCCAGAGCAATCTCCCTGTCTTTATTGCACCAGTTATTTTACTCCATCTTCAGCTGGGCATTCAGTATGTTGGTACCTCCATTTTAATTTGGCCCGTTTGCAATGGGCAGGGATAATCCTCTCAGGATCGTACGTCTGGTGGGCCAAGGGAGGCAGATAGAATCCCCTAATTTTCTCAGCATCCGCTTCTACTTCTCTGAAATCTTGTACCATATAAGCACCGATAGTGAGTGGTAGAGAGGGCCATGTATTCCTCCTGCCTTTAGTAAGAACCTTTGAAAAGTCGGCTATCATTTGGAAACATGTTTCCTGAAGTAGTAGTCTGTCAGTGACGAATCGAGGCAGTGTATGGGGAGCCTTGAGCGAATCGAAGAGTTGGATGAAAGTGCCTTCTACAAAAGGAAACCAGTGTGCCACCTTGGTTATTTTCTCCATGGCCCGCCAGGATATGCACGGGGTATCTTTACCAAATAGTTTTCCATAAACTGCAGGGATGAAACTATGTGAGATCGGCTCCATATCCTGCTTATATTTGGAGTCCCAAAATACCTGCAACTCCTTGTGAATCGTAAGGGCACGCTCCTGATCCTAGTTGTGTGCCCACCCCTCAAAATGGAACCTCGCACATACTGCATCCAATAGATAGGAGGCCATGTAAAATTCTGATGCATACCCTTCCTCGGGCACTAGTGCTGAAGATATGTTCGTTTTGAGGGCTGTTGTTAATAAGTTGGCTCAATTGAAGCGAGTGCCATATACAATGAAAAATTACATAAGAGGTACCAAATATCCCTTGAATGTAGTGGCATCTGGATGACCATACATCCTACACAGAAGAGCTACCACGAGCTTGTAGACCTTCGTAAGACCTGCTACCTAATACTCCTAGTCCTTCTTGACCTTGAACTTTTCTAGCTCTTCCCACCATCCTCTCAAGGTTTCGGATATGGGAACTGCATGAGTAGTTGCCCATTTCTCGGTGAATGTCTGCTCTCGAGTGGGAAGTGCGTAATAGAACTCCACATCCTGTCCCTTCAGATTAGAAAATGCTTTCCCTTCATGATCCCAAATCACCCAGAACCTGGGGTCGACTTTTTGCGAGATCCATTCGATTAGCTTTGCGCATGGAAATATAGGTGGATGGGCTCCTGCATAGTGAAGCTTTGATCTCTTGACTTGAACATATACCTTCCGGTCTGGGAGGTCTTCTAGAAATTCAGGTTTCGCAAATTCTTGGTACACTTGATACCAACTCATGCTCTCTCCTTTATTGAATATGCATGCGGTATCTCCATAGGTAGGGTGAGGAGACATAGGTATTTCATCCTCCAGGATTTCTATCTCTAGACTCTTGTTCTTTCTACGAACTCATGGAGGCCCCATATCACTCGAGGCTGAGGAGATGGAAACACACTCTAGGTCTGATTCGAGGTTCCCTGGCATGTTCATAAAACAATCCCATGACAAGACATATGCCATATTAATAAATACTTAAACTCCTTATACCTCTGCTCAACTAAGGTCAAGAAAAGGGTGACCCTACGACCTAGCGACCTCTCCCCTGGGTCACTGAGTCGCTGAGTCGCGCTGGTTTAAAACCTCAGAGGAAAGCGACCTCATGACTTGGTGACTTGCGACTAGGTCATGAGGTCGCTGAGTCTCACCGGGTTAGATGTTTAGGAGAACGCGACCTAGCGACTTAGCGACTCATGACTAGGTCAGCAGGTCGCTGAGTCGCAAAGTCGCGACACTTCAATTTTTCATCGATATGTGACTTGGAAACTTAGCGACCAGGGATCGAGGCCGCAAGGTCGTGAGGGTCGCAGGGTCGTGGGGTCGCGGGGTCAGAGGTCGCGCTAGGGCTGGGCAGACTAATTTTCACAGCGACACTGTCCTTTATCCTTCTTTCACTTAGAGCGAGAGAGGGGAAGGGAGGAAAGGTAACACGTCAAGAGGTAAGCAATCATGAGGAAAATACTGAAAGGGGAGTCTAGGTAGCCTGACTTCTAGAGGATGTACACAGAGTGAAGATACTATCATTAGGGGAATTTTGAGGTCTAAAATGGGCCTCCTAAGAAAAATGTACAACCAAAATAGACTTTATAAGAACTAATAGGATTCAAGATGATGATGTCAACCATGGGGGATGATTCACCATTTTTGGAGTAAAAAAGTAAAAATTTTAAAAAATAATAAAATAATAAAACTACTTTTTCAAATCGTATTTTAAACTTATCTCCCAAAATTTTTACTCAAATTTCGAGTGGGAGTACTCGTTGGATGCGGAATTTAATTCCTCATCCAAGGAGTACCCATGTTGCATACTTTTGATGAACTCTTCTACACGAAAAATGAGAAATACATAAAAAACATGATTGTAATCACGTTTTTTTATGTATTTCTCATTTTTCGTGTAGTAGGACCCATCGAAAGTATGCAACATGGGTACTCCTTGGATGGGGAATTAAATTCCGCATCCAACGAGTACTCCCGCTCGAAATTTGAGTAAAAACTTTGGGAGATAAGTTGAAAATATGAATTGAAAAAGTAGTTTTTTCATTTTTCCCTCTAAAATTTGATGATGTCATCAAATCTTATTTGATTTTTTCCACTATTATTTTATAATTTCCTTAGGAGGCCCATTTTAGACCTCAAAATTCCCCTAATGAGGGGGGGGCAAGCTTCAACAGTAGGGTCCTAATAGTGGGTAGGTTGTGGTTTTAATAAGCTAAGGTGAGGGAGATGAGGGCAAAAATTAGTAAAAAAGGAGAAAAAAGGAGGATTAGGCAACTTACCTCAGAAAAACGCGCTCCAGTTGGCTTGTCAGAGGCGTTTTCTTTCTCTGTCGCGTAGGTCGAATGCGACTTATGAAACCCTTCTATATATAAAGAGGTTGTGCGTGTGGAAAATAAATGAGGGTCGCAAGGTCATAGCAGAGCTGTGTAGATGAGATGTGGGACCTTGCGACCTAGGGGTCGCAGGGTCGCAGGGTCACGATTGTTTAGTTTCGTGTGCGATACGCGACTTCATGACTTGGCGACCTGATTGGTCGCAAGGTCGCTCATTGGGTGAGTTGACCTATTCTGCGACTTAGCGACTTAAGGCTTTTGAAGGATTGAACTTCAGGTTTGACTCCATTTTTCAGTGTCGAGGGGCTCAAAAATTTGGAAGCCTTAAAATTTTGGAGGGTGTTGTAGTAGCTACAACAAATGGCTATTCATTGGTAGGGTCCAGAATCTCTGTCGATGCTTCATCTTGAGGGGGGTGGGGATGGCTTAGCATGATGTTCCTTTCACCCCATGGGTCCCACTACTTTCGTCTTCGAGCCTCACGCGTTTGCTCCTTGTAATTGCTTTCCCCTGGGTGCTGGTTCACCGTGTTTTCATTCTTGGAGACAGGATGGAAATGTTCGAAGTAACCTTAGGGATTTTCAAGATCAAGTATAGTTTATATTGTCCTCATTGTGTTGCTTCACTTCCAGCGAACTTGATGGTCCCAGCGGAGTCACTGCCTAGGAGTCACAGACGTTGCTTCGTTACCAACGAGCTTGGTCAGTACCCCGGTGGAGTCGTCGTATCGCCTCTCTGCGTAGGAAGCCTTTCTCAATCCTTTACCTTTTATTCATGTGCTCAAGGCTCTTATTTAATGTGGAAATTATTTCCTGGGCAGATGAGGGATCCCGACTTATTTGTCTTGCGAGAGAGGTTGCTCCTGGTCTATATGAGGACTTTGGGTTTTCCCGAATATCCGTTCATCACCTGAGGCTTGCTCCTTCCCTTTCTCACCTAGTAGTTGATTCAATAGAAAATTTCCTTTTGTACAGCAGTCCCTTGAGCCAACATACTAGCTAAGCTAATGCGTTTTGGTTCAAGGGACTTATTCATGTTCTCGCCATTAGGTGCCTATCACAAGTAAGCTTGTGCCACTTTTGCTTTCTTGGGCGGGAGACTCTTCACCAACATAGATTCCGGCTTAGTATGCCAATTGAGTAACTTCTACATCCCCCCCTCAATTTGAGATGCCAGAGAGAAAAAAAAAAGGTTTATGAGATCCTGCATGAAACAAGTGGTTTATTGAAAACATAAATGGTAAATAACAACAGAAAATAAGGAAAACTATGGTACAGGGTGTGGTGACGGCCTCTAGGGGCTGTTAGGTGAAATAGTGCTTAAGGTCATGCCCATTCACAGGAGGACCTCAATCCTCCCCTCAAGGGTTTGTAACCTATAAGTGTGAGAGCCGACCTTTTCTTTCATCTGGAAAGGGCCTATCCATAATGCCTGGAACTTGGAGTGTTTCCCTTTATCCTCATGAGTTTTATCCCATTTGAGGACAAGGTCACTTACTTCGAAAACCCTGTTTCTGGCTGACTTCTTATCGAACCATCGTTTTATCCAACTCTGGTGGATGGAAAATTTTCCCCAAGTTTTTTTCCTTTCCTCCTCAAGTTTCAAAAATGTGTCTATTTGGGCCTGTAAAGCAGGACAAGGGGTTCCATGAGTCTCTTGAGATAATTGAAGGGCCAGGAGAGACAATTTGGGGGATAGGATAGCCTCTTTTCTGTATACAAGGAAGAATGGGGAGGTGTCCAAGGAAGGTTTGGGTGTGACTCGATCATCCAAAAGGGCATTGTGGAGTGCCTTATTCCAATTTCGTTGCTGGGACAACAGAGTATTTTTGATGATGCAGATTAGGTTCTTGTTGGTTGACTCGGCTAACATGTTTCCTTGAGGGTAACAGTTGGAAAAGTGTTTAAGTACGATACCATTTTCTAGAGAAAAATCATATAATTTAAATGATGAGAAATAGGTTGCATTATCAAAAACAAGGGAGGTCGGAATGCCAAACCTGATCATGATGAATTGGGTGATGAAGGCTATTACCTATTGATCATTGACTTGATGCAACAGTATCACTTCAACCCACCTTGTGAAGTAGTTTGTGGCAGTGAGGATGTATCTATGTTTCTTGGAAGAGTGCGGCAAGATTTCCCCAATCATGTCCAGACCCCATTGTTGAAATGGTTCTTCCACTGCGACAGACTATAACTGGGCTGAAGGTCGTATATCTCTATTTGCTAACTTTTGGCATTGTTGGCATTTTTGAACATAGGCGTGCACATCATTGAATATAGTAGGCCAATAGAAACCGACACGCATGATCTTGTGAGCAGTGGTATCCACTGCATAGTGTTCACCTTGCCGAACCATCGTGGAGTTCTGCCAACACTTTATGTGCCTCATCATACTCCAAACAGTGTAGCAGGACATCGTTGTGGTGCTTGCGAAACAACTTACCCTGCACCAACTGGTCGGATACAGCTTTCAATCTCAATGCATGTTTCTGCTGAGTGGTTAAAGTGGGGTACATGGTGTCATGTTTCAAATATTGTTGGAGATCTACTTATCATGAGGAGGTATCATGCCGAGCTATGCTATCAGCTTGATACATGTCGATATCGTGTTCCCAATTTTCTTCTTCACTGATCCGTGAGTCTATTGCCTATGTGGCCATCTAACATAGTCCTCGGTCCTTTATACTGTGTACTGGCTTGAATTCCAGGTCATATTCTTGGAGGCACGTCATCCAGTTGCCTTGTCTCTCGCCCAGCTCCTGCTATACGAATAGTGAGCGAACAGCCGGGTGAGGTACGAAGACTGTGACATGATTCTTCAAAATATATGGCCTGAAGTGTTTAACAACCTTGTATACTGCGTAAGTTTGTTTGTCAATATCTGGATAATTCAGCTCGGTGCCTTGTAACCCAGTGCTCATAAAAAATATAGGTGGCTCATCATTGTTTTCATCCTTCTTAGTGAGGACGACTGCCAAAGATGAATCTGAGGCAAAGGTATACAAGATAAAGCCTTTGTTGAAATTCGGACTATGAAGAGCGAGTGCTTCCGCGATGGCTCGTTTGATGTTATGGAACGCTTCTTTCTTAGGAGAATTCCATTTAAAATTGGCGTTTTTCTTAATCATGCCTTGCAATGGTTTCAAGATTTGTGCGAAATATGATATAAATTTTTGGACGAAGTTGATTTTCCCGAGGAAAGATTGCATAGCTTTCTTACCACTTGGGGGCGGTATTTGAGCGATGACTTTCGCACGTTCTGCGTCCACTACTATGTCATCTCGAGTTATTATGTGCCCTAACAAGTTTCCTTCAGCGACAATGAAAATGCTTTTCTTTGGGTTCAGTGAGATCCCATATTTCTGACACCTTTTAAAAATCTGCTTGAGGTGATGTAAGTGGTCAGATCTGCACTTTGAAAAAACGGTGATGTCATCAAGGCATACTACCACGATTTTCCCAATGAGTCCCTTGAAGGCGATGTCCATAGCTCTTTGGAAGGTGGCGCTGGCATTAATCAGGCCAAAGGGCATCCATCTGAAGGAAAACATTCCCCATTTAGTTCTGAATGTTGTTTTGAGCCGATCGGTCTCAGCCACTAGTACTTGATTATACCCTGAAAACCCATACAATAGAGAAAACATTTCTGACCCTGATACAGCTTGAAGGATTTGCTCCATAGCAGGGACTGGGTAGTTTTCCTTATCAGAGGCTCTGTTCAAATTCCTGAAGTCTACGCACAAACGGATTTCACCGTATTTCTTGTGAACAGGGACCAAGTTTGATACCCAGGTGGAATGTCTAACTTTGAAAATTATCCACGCATCCAAGAGCTTTATTTCCTTTTGGATCATCGGTTCTAAAGTTGGGTGTACCTTTCTCAGTTTCTGTTGGAACGACTTCACTCCTTCCTTCATGGGTATGACGTGTTAGATGATCTTCATATCGTAAGTTCGAAGGTCATAATATGTCCAAGAAAACACATCTCTGTATTTCTTAAATAATCCAGTGAATGCTTGTTTCTCTTGAGGGGTGCACTCATTACCCAGATTGACAAGCTTGGGATCCTTTTCTGTCCCGAGGTTAATTTTTCAGTGTGCTAACGTGCAACTATGCACCTTCATATTTGGGGGCCCTCGGAAACGATTCTATAGGTCGAACAACTTTTTGAGTGACACGACCCCTTTAGGTATTGGATTTTCTTTCCGCTCTCGTAGTTCCTCCTGTAAAGCCCGATCATGATCCTCTTATTATATAATTGCGTCTTTGAATACATATGTATTGAGCATGAAATCCAGTACCTGTTGGTCATCATTGAAAACATGCAAATTAGTAACATTATCTGGTACGGATGGCTTGTAAATAACTTCAATAGAAAATACATCTCTAAGTGGGTTGAACCTAGTAGTGACGTTAGCGAGTGTATCGGCTACTGCATTATGCATTCTAAGTATAGATTTAATACCGAAAGCATCGAAAGCATAAATTAAACGCCATACCTCTTGCTGGTAACCTTTCAGATGTGGAGACAAGCAATGGATGGTGTTACGTACCTGAAGAGTGATAATATTAGAATCACCAATTACCTTTAAACAACGAACTTTTAGATCTATGGCCTTTTGGAGTCTGAGTAACAATGCCTCATACTCAGCTATATTATTCGTGCACTGGAACTCTAACCGACAGGAAATTAGAAACTGGTTCTTCTGAGGGTCTAGCAAGATACAGCCTGCGCCAACCCCATCTTGGGTTTTGGAACCGTCATATTATAAGTTCCCTATTTCATATTTTGATTTGACGAGGTATCCGAGCACATTGAGGAAGTACCCGGGGAAACAACTTCTAATGGGTCCTTTGTTGAGGCGGAGGGGTCTTCAGTGACCAGTATTAGCTCGTACTGGATGTCTTGAGTGACTGGAGATTGGGGAGTTTGATAACACCCAAGAATGGATTCTAAGAAACACATACCAAGCTCTTCTTGTGTGAAACTGACTAGTTCGTTTGTTGAGTCCAGGTCGGTCATAGTATGTTTTGTGTATAGCTCACTCTCGACCCAGATTTGGTTATTCCTGCCCT
Source organism: Pinus albicaulis (assembly GCA_034641835.2). Classification (NCBI taxonomy): domain Eukaryota; kingdom Viridiplantae; phylum Streptophyta; class Pinopsida; order Pinales; family Pinaceae; genus Pinus; species Pinus albicaulis. Next base: position 854,610,049 of record CM076576.1, read on the forward strand.
TGTACGGGAGCCAAAGGTGGGACCAATCAGTGGCAAAGTATCCCTGGAGCTTACTAGCCCAATCTCTGCTTAAAAAAAGGCCATAGGCCTCGGGGATGTCCACGATTACTATGTCGATGTACTAATGCACTCTAGAATCGGAGGATAGGTGAATGATGACGTTGTTTAAGTCACCTACTGTAGGGACTTGAGATTTGTCGAGTTTGATGATCCTGGCGTCAGTTTTCTCAGGGAGGATGTTTAACTTCTTGCATATAGATAAGGGCATAACATTTGTGGATGCACCAGAATCGACGAGGCAATTATGGACAATGAAGTTAAAGATCTCGAAGGATAGGAGGAAAGGTGGTGTGGATCCCCCGGAGTTTGCATTTATAGCATTTACGATGGATTGGGGACTAGCATCATTTTGGGCATATGTGATGCTCACGGGTTTGGTTGCCAGTAGATTGGAAACATCTTTGAGGATAAGGTCTCATTTTTTGGCAATGCGAGCGAGCTCGTAGAGAGAGATATTGGCCTGGGTCTTCTTCATATCCTCGATAATGTTATACCTAGAATCTGTGTGTGATGCAAGCTCGACGGTGTTTTTAGGGGAAGTTGATGAAGCTTTAGCCTTCGGGCCTTCTCGGGGATTAGTTGGACTAAAATTTTCAGGAGTCTTGTTTTGGTTTTATGCATTTGGTCACTGAATTTTCCTTAAGAAAGACTTCCTTTTTTCTTCGAAGGAATGTTCAGGGACCAGGCCTTTGCTTCTCAAACCATAGTTTCGAGGTGGTTTAGACTTAGGGTCATCAGCCAGATTTATCCCAGCTATTGAAAGGGAGGATTCCCCATGGATAACCTCAAAATCGAGGAGAATGGAACCTACATCTTCATGCAGGGGGAGGCCTCCTCATTGTCTGAGATGGTCTCCTCTTCTAGATCCCCGAGGGTTTGTTCTTCCAGAAGTTGATTCACCACGACAGTCATGCTATTAATCCATTGGGGGCAAGTTTTCTCTGAGTGGGAGGCTTGATGGAAAGAACAAAAATTTTCCTTGCCGATTTCTTCAATGTTGAGGCCAGCACTTGAGTTTGACGGGGGCCAGGTCACGGCAGGATTATTCTTTCTGAAGAAATGTTTCTACGTTTTAGCAGCTGGGATAGAATCATTTTTCTTCCTCTTCGGATTGGAGACTTCGTTGGTCAGCAACTTGAGGGATTTTGTGATACTTTCGAAATCAAAGAGGTCCTTATCTTTGTCCCCGGATTTGTGGCTTGAGGATTGGGCTGTCTTCGTGGTTTTTTTTTTATCATCTCTACCTTGTGGTCAGTGGCACCTATGGACAGCATGTCCTTTTCAACAGCAAGGGCGGTGGTGCAATTTGCTGCCAGGGTGGCTCTAGCCTTGCGCTTCACAAACACGGCAATATCATGTGGGAGGGCTCTCGTGTAGTAGTCAATGGTAATGGAATAATCTAAGGCCATATTTGGAGGGAATTTTTTCAATATAGTGGCGAAACATTGATTAAAGTCCTTGAACTTCTCCTTCCTCTAACATTTCAGCGTACTGAGCTCTGTGAGGAGCATCGAGGGGGTTTTATCTTCCGAGAATTTTTGTAGGAAGGTACGACGGAAGTGTTCCCACGAAGGGATGGAAGCAACAGGGAGATACCGATACCACATTGTAGCTTTATTTTCTAGAGTATGAGGAAAAAGGTGGCATGCTACGTCGTCATACTGCACTCTCATCATCTGTAAAGACAGGTAGAAGTTGCTAATGTGGTCTTTGGCTAAAGTACCTTTCTCGGGGTCGAACTTAGGAAGATGCTTTTCAGGGTGTTGGGGCATGTCATGGAGGGGACCTTGGGTACCTAAGGGGGACTGGGCTTTCCAAGCCAAAGGTTGTATACGTATGGCCTGTTGGTGGTTTGGTATGTACACATTTCCCCTTTCACTTTCGAATTCACTATCCATGCCAGACCCGGAGGCCTCGCCCTTGTGGTGGGACTGCATGTCTTGGTTTTCTCCACGGTTCCCTATATTTCTAATGTTTCTCCAGTTGTAAAGGAAAGGAAATATGTTCTGGTTTCTGTGGTGTTGGTGGTGGTCAACATATCGGCCTTGTCCACAGCCTTTATCCCTCCTCCCTCTTTTAACCCGGCCCCTCTCGGCTCCCCCATCAGGTGGGTTGTTGGTTTGAGTGTTATCATTCAAAGCCTAGTTTGGTGGGGGATTAGTGTTGGGTTTGGGTTTGGTAATCTCAAGGCATCCCTCTTCAGCCCCTCAAGGGCTGTCCGGGGGCTCTCCTGAGTTACACTCAACCACGTCTACATAATCTTCAATCATAAGACCAACTAGTTGAGGTAGGGAATTGATAAGGGCTCCCTCGTGAGTGTGGTTAGCTCCGGGAGTTCTAGGATTGGCCAAGGAACTAGTGATTAATGCGTTTTTCAAGCCTCTAATGAGGTTTCGAGCGATGGGACACTTAGCTGTTCTAGGGTGACCTCATAGTAAGGGGCTTTCTCCTCCAGAGAATTTTCCAAAGGTGGAGGATCGGTATTTTCATGCATGATCTCCCCTTGGGGAGTTTGTAATGGGATGTTACTTGTGTGCTGGGAGCCTTCCATTCAGGCCCTCCTTCTAGCACCAAATCTATTGACAGGAGAAAATGTCCAGCCAACAGTAAGGCATCTCCCTAGTAAAAAGTCCTGATTAGACTCTAAACTATTTGTGATAGGGATCCCGTTTGGGGTGTGGTTCTGAGTACCGCTGAATACTCCTTTTCTCGGACACAAATGAGCCCTGCAGAATTATGAACACACAATTATCGGATGATACAAGACAAATTATCGATGATCCTCAATGAGCATAAAACACTACAAATAGCAAGATGAGTTAAAACACGCAGCTGAAGGAAATGCTGTTAGTATCACATCATTAGGGTCATGCTTGTAAAAGTTGTTTAAACCATAGAAGAAACAGTTCTACCTAGTAAGAACACTCTTCACTTCCTTAAGCGATTTCACAGATAAGATAGATTTCAGTAATGAAATTACAAACATCTCCTAATTAAACAACCTACCATCATTAACACATTCAGTGAGCTGAAATGCATAAATAATATAAGCAGAAAACGCAGATCAATTAATCATAAGATATCACGTCCATATAAGAGAAAATATTCATAGTGTTAACAAACTAATTCTCATCAGATCCAAAAGTGGATTTAAGACAAATGCTTGTATTCATTCACATAAATGCCTATTCAATGGTTTACAACTCTCCTATCTCCTTTGGAGTCCAAAAAAAAAAGCCCTGTTATAAGTCCCCAAAGGGAGTTTTTATAGGACAAAATTGACCCTTGGGTGCCCTGACTTTTCGCCTTCCTAACTGTTGGTATGCTTTCCAACCCAAAGGGAAAAAGTGACTTGTGACCCTGTGCTTGGCTGCGACCTGCGACCTGATCATTACTGATGCGACCTGCGAGTCCTCCTATAGGCTGCGACTTGCGACCTGATCATGGGAGCATGTGATTGATTGTGAGGTCGGGAACATCTACCTGTTGCTCTTTGAGGAAATCTCGCCATGCTCAATAATCTGCAGCAACCGGGGAGATCATAGGAGTATCTTCTCTTAACCTGTGCAAGCATTCGAGAGCGTTTGGGATCAAAGTTTCTCTTTTGATCGTGATTTGGTTAGACAAGGAAGATATATCGGTATAAATCCACACTGGCATCACGATGAATTGAACCAGGTTTTCGTGTGATGCCAGAAGGTCTGGACAAGCGGTGGCTTGCGTGATAGGTTGCAGCAATGCCTGAATGTATTGGTCCACCTGTTCCCACGATTTTTCTTCGCCCAATGTACCTAGACAAGGAATGTGGTGCATTTAATCCATTGAGTCAATGCCGCTAATCAGATGTTCGTAAGCGGTCATTACCTTCTCTAGGTCTTTGAATAGCTTGTCCTTGGATTTCACCTTCATGCGTATTTGAACCTTGTCATTCTGGGTGCGAATCCAATCTTTTATGGGCAAAGTATCTGGAGCTGACGGATACCTGTTTACCCATTCTAGCATTCTGTCCAAGGCTATGGCAGCTTCTTTTAGTTGCTCATTCCTCTTCTTGGTTTCTGCTTGAGCTCTCAGCAAAGGTGCAACTGTCTGCTTTATTGTAAAAAATTCTTTGTATACTTACCTCATGGTAGCTTCCAGAGTTACTAGCTATCTTCAAATGGGTGATGGCACTTCATTAGTAAGGGTGTTCCTAACCTGAAGCTGTCAAACTTCTTCTTCTAGTGCCCTTTTCTCTTGCTCCGATCTAGCTATCTTTTGTTTAGAGGCCTGCAATCTATTCTGTAGGGATAAAATTTCCCTACTCATTTTGCTCGCGTTTTCTTCCGTGGCTACGGAAAAAGCAGTGCCAGCTGATGCTATCATAACTAGATTGGTCCTGGTATCCAGGACTATATCCTTTTCTGTTGTGGCCGTGAGGGGTGCAGCAGGATTCCGTGCCAAGCATCTTCTCTTCTCCTACCTGATTTTCTATGTCAACTAGTCATAGGTGAGTCTTGTTAGATCGGACACTTATTCCTCTTGCTCCTCGGAGGTATCTAGTTCCAAGAGTGCAAAATTCACATAGGTTGCAGGATTTGTTTGAGGCACTTCGATGGCTGGTAGCTCTGTCTGTATCCCTGTCACAAGAGGATGTGTCTTGCTAACTTCGGCTTCTTTGGAGGAATTTTCCTTCGACCTTTGACTTTCTTCCTCCCTTCTCTTTTGCTCTGCTTCCTCCTCCAGCTGCCTCTCCACTTCTGCCCTATCTTGTTCTTCTTTTAGTCGGTGCTCAACTTCTACCTTATCTAGTTCTATTTTTAGCTGGCGCTCAGCTTCTACTTTTGCTTCCTCCTCTTCCTTTCTCTTGCAGGTGTCCTCTGCCTGCTTCTTTCTTTGTTCTACCTTCAGTTGTTTCTTACATTTATCCTCCTCCTCTTTTTCTCTCTCCTTAGCTTCCCGTTGAGATTTTGTTTCCTTTTCCTTTCATTGGGCGGAAGAGTTATGGCGTGTGCTGGTTCTTGGCTTCTTGGCTTGAGAGGACGAGGCTCCTCCTAGCTTGTGGATTATTTCTTCTAAAGTTTGATCGTCTTGATCTTCCTGATTGGTTAACTCCTCTGGAGCGATCTCCTTGTCTTTTTTGTACCAATTTTTTACTCCATCTTCAGCTGCGCATTCAATATGTTGGTAGCTCCATTTGAATTTGGCCCATTTGCAATGGGCAAGGATAATCCTCTCATGATCGTACGTCCGGTGGGCCAAGGGAGGTAGACAGAATCCCCTTATTTGCTAAGCCTCCGCTTCTAGTTCTCTGAAATCTTTGACCGTATAAGTGCCGATAGTGGGTGGTAGAGTGGGACATGGCTTCTTCTTGCCTTTAGTAAGAAACTTTGAAAATCTGGCTGTCATTTGGAAACAAATTTCCTGAAGTAGTAGTATATCAGTGACGAATCGGGGCAGTGCATGGGGAGCCTTGAGCCAACTGAAGACTCAGATCAAGGTGCCTTCTACAAAAGGAAACCAGTGTCCCACCTTGGTTATTGTTTCCATGGCCTGCCAGGACATGTATGGGGTATCTTTACCAAACAGTTTTCTGTAGAGTGCAGGGATGAAACTATGTGAGATCGGCTCCATATCCTGCGTATATTTGGAGTCCCAGAATACCTAAAACTCCTTGTGAATCGGACGGGCACGCTCCTGATCCCAGTGGTGTGCCCCCCCTCAAAATGGAACCCTGCACATATTGCATCCAACAGATAGGAGGCCATGTAAAATTTTGATGCACACCCTTCCTCAGGCGCTAGTGCTGAAGATATGTTCATTTTGAGATCTGCTATTAATAAGTTGGCCCAATTTAAGCGGGTGTCATATACGGTGACAAAGTACATAAGAGATACCCAAGAGCCATTTAAAGAGGTGGCATCGAGTTGACCATACATCCTACAAAGCATAACTACCACGAGCTTGTAGACCTTCCTAAGACCTGCGACCTAATACTCCTAGTCCTTCTTGACCTTGAACTTTTCTGGTTCTTCCCACCATCCTCTCAAGGTTTCGGATATGGGAACTGCATGAGTAGTGGCCCATTCCTTGGTGAATGTCTACTCTTAGGTGGGAAGTAATAGAACTCTGTATCCTGCCCCTTCAGATTAGCAAATGCTTTCCCTTCATGATCTCGAATCACCCCCTGAATCACCCAGAACTTGGGGTCGAATTTTTGAAGGATCCATTCGATTAGCTCTGCGCATGGAAATATAGGTGGATGGGATCTTGCAAAGTGAAGCTTTGATCTCCTGACTTGAACATATACCTGCCGGTCTAGGAGGTCTTCTGGCAATTCAGGTTTCACAAATTCTTGGTACACTTGATACCAACTCATGCTCTCTCCTTTGTTGAATATGCATGCGGTATCTCCATAGGTAGGGGGAGGAGACATACGTATTTCATCCTTCGAGATTTCTATCTCCAGACTCTTGTTCTTTCTGCGAACTGACGCAGGCCCCATATCACTCGAGGCTGAGGAGATGGAAACACAATGTAGCTCTGCTTCGAGGTTCCCTGGTATGTTCATAAAATAATCCCATGATAAGACAGATGCCATATTAATAAATAATTAAACTGCTTATACCTTTGGTCAACTAAGGTAAAGAAAAAGGTTGAACCTACGACCTAGCGACCTCTCCCCTGGGTCGTTGAGTCGCTGAGTCGTGCTGGTTTAAAAAATTAGAGAAAACCAACCTCGAGACTTGGCGACTTGCGAATAGGTCGCAAGGTCTCTGAGTCATGTCGGGTTAGATTTTTAGGAGAACGCGACTTTGCGACTTAGCGACTCGCGACCGGGTCGCCAGGTCGCTAAGTCACAAAGTCGCGACACTTCAATTTTTCATGGATATGCGACTTGGCGACTTAGCGACCAGGGACCGAGGCCGTAAGGTCGCGGGGGTCACAGGGTTGCAGGGGCGCAGGTCGCACTAGGGCTAGGAAGATGACTTTTCACAGTGACGTGGTCCTTTGTCCTTCTTTCACTTAGAGTGAGAGAGGGAAAAGGGAGGAAATGTAACACATCAAGAGGTAAGAAATCATGAGGAAAAGACTGACAAGGGAGTCTAGGGAGCCGGACATCTAGAGGAGGTACACAAAGTGAAGATACTATAGGGGGGGCCAGCTTCAGCAGCAGGGTTCGAATAGTGGGTAGGCTGTGGTTTTAAGAAGCTAAGGTGAGGGAGATGAGGGAAAAAATTAGTAATAAAAGGAAATAGCAGGAGGATTAGGAAACTTACCCAAGAAAAACGTGCTCCAGTTGGATTGTCAGAGGCGTGTTCTTTCTCCGTCGTGCAGGTCGAATGCGACCTACATGACCCTTCTATATATAAAGAGGTCGCGCGCATTAGGGGAATTTTGAGGTCTAAAATGGGACTCCTAAGAAAAATGTACAACAAAAATAAAATTTATAACAACCTATAGTATTCAAGATGATGATGGCAGTCAACCATGGGGGATGTTTCACCATTTTTGGAGTAAAAAAGTAAAAACAATAAAAAATAATAAAATAATAAAACTACTTTTTCAACTCGTATTTTCAACTTGTCTCCCTGATTTTTTACTCAAATTTCAAGTGAGAGTACTTGTTGGATGCAAAATTTAATTCCTCATCCAAGGAGTACCCATGTTGCATACTTTTGGTGGACCCTACTACACGAAAAATGAGAAATACATGAAAAAACGTGTTTGCAATCACATTTTTTATGTATTTCTCAGTTTTCGTGTAGCAAGGTCCATTGAAAGTATGCAACATGGGTACTCGTTGGATGAGAAATTAAATTCTTCATCCAATGAGTGTTTCCGCTCGAAATTTTAGTAAACCCATAAGGAGATAAGTTAAACATACGAGTTGAAAAAATAGTTTTTCCTTTTTCCCTCTAAAATTTCATGATGTAATCAAATCTTATTTTATTATTTCCATTATTATTTTATAATTTCCTTAGGAGGCCCATTTTAGACCTCAAAATTACCCTAATGTGTGGGCAATAAATGAGGGTCGCAAGGTCACAGTGGAGCGATTTAGATGAGATGTGCGACCTTGCGACTTAGGGGTCGCGGGGTCGCAGGGTCGCGATTGTTTAGTTTCGTGTGTGATACACGACTTCGCGAATTGGTGACCTGATGTGTCGCAAGGTCGCACATTGGGTGAGTTGACCTATTCTGCGACTTAGCGACTTAAGGCTTTTGAAGGATTGAACTTCAGGTTTGACTTCATTTTTCAATGTTCAGGGGCTCAAAAATTTGAAAGGGTGAAAATTTTGGAGGGTGTTGTAGAAGCTACAACACAATGGAAACATTGGCTTCTCCATGCATAATGGTGGTAAAATACCACTTATCAAGGAACTAACAGAATAACGCTATATAAATTTTTTTATGGCCAAACCCCATGTTAATGGAAGCCTATGTAGAAATCACATCCAAAGTTCATGTAGTAGATAGTCCATTATATATGTCTGCAAGGACACTTTGGTTATGGAGAAAAATCGAATGAAACAACAAGTTGATTAAAATATATTTGAACATTATTTTTTTCAAGGAGATCAAGTGTTAATTCACTTATAAACTTTTAAAAAGACATCAGTCAAAGATAAAGTTCCAGAAAACCTGTCTCCTAAACTCTATAATCTCTATTTGACCATATAACACATTGGCTAGGTGACCTAAAAGTTGGATTTCCCACTCTAAGATTAATCTAGTATTTCATGTGATTTGTTGGAAGAAATTTGCGGGATTAAATTGCAAAGTGTAGGCCAATCTACTAGAACATAGTGAAGAAGGATATATTTGGCTTCATCCCGAAGAAGTATTAGATACCAAAAAACATCTATTGCACTAATGCATGATTATGGAAGTATGGATCCATTGGAAAGATATACATCCAAAAGATACGACATGGTAACTTATAGTGATTGAGTACAATATTGCTTTTCAAATGGAATTTCTTGCTAAATTCCCACCCTGGCACCTTTATTTTAAATTCTTTATTAATTGATGATGTTTCCTTCATTGAATAAGGCCCATTAAAATAGTTAGCTAATAGTTAGTGATTGTAAAGAGGGTCTTCTTTGTCAACAAGGCCCAAATTAGTTTGCAAACTCTTATTATAAGTGGGCCCACATACAATACTCTAAGATTCTTTATGAATATATCAATATTGAGTAGAAGGTTATGCAATGTTTTAACAATATTTCTTATATTATTTAGAGAATTGCTCTAGGAGTTCTCCACCTTGACGAGGCAAGTAAACATAACTATTTATTTATTATTATTGAAAAGATATTTCTTAGGATATATCTCTCTATTATCATATCTTCTTTGGGTTTTGCATTGTATTTTATGTGAATTATATTACACCCATGTCAACCATAAGCCAATAAAAATTAACCAAACCTAATGAAAGTCAACCCGAGTTAGTAAAATTGAACCTCAATAATTCAATTCAACCACAATTTTTCATAGTGGACTAAAATTTTCCACAATAAACATAATTAAAAATAGTGCACAAAGTAAACCATACTTATTGAAATCAATCGTTTCCAACCATGGTTAACCCTAGATATCTAATTAGCCATACTCAAGAAGAGATAAAAATAACATTGCAATGAAGTCAACATATTTCAGTACACTCATCTATGGTTCGGAAAATTCAACTAAGGTCACCTATAGTGAGTGAATTGAACCATAACCATGGTCAGAATTAGCTACATTCAACCAAATTCCACCATTATTATTTATGGTCAACTAACTCAAACATAGTTATACAAAGATAACGGAAGTGAACATATTCAACCACATTCCATCCACGGTCAACTAAGGTCAACCATAACAAATTAATTTAACAAAAGTAAACCCTATGTAACTAAGTCAACTGATGTGAACCCAAATCAACTACAATAAACCAAAGACAACTAAAGTGGATAAAATTAGTCAACTAAAGTGGATAAAATTAGTTGCATTCCTGCTATGGTCAACCAAAGTCAACCAATTTTAAGCATAGAAATTAATTTAAACCATAATGAATCTTTGGCAGTTAAGTCAAGTAATATAAACCATGGTCAACTAAAATCAATCAAAGTTAGAAATAGTAAAAAATAATCTTAGTTATCCGAGGCAACCATAGAAAAAGAAAAACCAGTGAAAGTTAACCTCAATTACCCAACTTAACCACAATCCACCAATTTTAACCATCTTTAACTTTGGTTGAATACAATTAGTTGTAGTTCACTATGAATGAATTTAGATAATTGTCAATGACTATGCCAACCATATACAGTCTAATCAACCAATGTTAACCAAATTCAACATATTTGAAACGATAGTGAACTATAATAGTCATAGTCATGAAGGTCAACTATAATTAACAAAGTTAGATGAAGTCCATCATATTTAACCACATTTAGCAAATTCTAACCACCTTTAACAAAATTTTCCCATAGTCAACTGAGGTCAATTGCATTCATCCAAAGTCAATAGTGATAAAGCATAGTGATTCACCATAGTGAAGCTTAGGTTGTCAAGTTAACAAATTTTGATCGTATTCAATCACAATGAACTAACATCAACTACAATGGTACTCATACACACAATCAATTAAGTAATTTTCACTAGAAAAGTCAATCTCACACATCCAAAGTCAAGCATAGTACCTTAATTGACCATAGTAAAGCATTTTTATTAAATTCAACCATAATCAACAAAGGTTGACCATAGTCATCATCACAAACCAATGTCAACGACATTGAACAAAATTCAAGCTACACTAAAATACAAGTGACCACTATGAGAAAAATTAATTGAATTAAATAATAGTCAACCAAATTTTACCAACACAACCACAATTAATGCACTCAATCACAATTAGCCAAAATTTAATAAGGTCACCCACAGTCAACCAACGTCAACCACAATCAACTAAAACCAAGAATCATCATCCAAATCAAGTTTACCGAAGCATATTCTCTCCCACCCAACTCAAACATCCATACCCCCAATTCCAACATCCATAATAATCCCATATCAACCAAATTGAACCTATTTTTTATTTTCTAAACTATGCTAATTCTATTATGAAAACATATTGTTACAAAACTGCCTCAGTTCAGCTATGGGAGCCTGAAGACTGGGCTTGATGTCCATGCTTTAACAAAATAATGAACTGCCCTGAGTGGGAAACTAGTTATTTTAAGAGGAGTTTGACCACCCTTGAGAGGGAAACCAGTTCATTGTTCATTGCATACAACATACTAAAACAGAAAAGACTAGAGTATCTAGCAGTTGTTGCTGCTGTGGAAAACCAAAGAAAAACAGAGAATCTCCCAAAACTGTAGAATGAGTGTACCATGTTGAGCTAGGACAGGCGGGAATTACTGCTCGTGAGCTAGAGAAGGCAACTCCTCCACTATACGACAAAAATACTCGCTTTCTGGTTCTTCCACATTGTCTTTCTGTTCGCCATCTTTGCGCGTGAAGCCCGCGTCCACCTGCATGGGTTGTTTACCGAGGTCGAGTAGTGCAGAACTTGGGGGCTCGACCGATTTCTCAGGAGCATTCGCGAACAGGGCGAGATTGAGACCAAGGGGAGGGGGGTGTGGACCAGGCATGGGAGGAAGACCGTGGGGCATTTCTTCTCTCAGGGTGATTGTTACAAAGACAGAGACAATGGGCTGGTTTAAGGAGCAGTCAAAGCGGAATTTCGCCCTCTGAGAGGTTTGGCGCAGGGTAAGACTGTTTGAAGCATGAGGGGCAGGGGAAACAGGTCTGGTCGGTGCAGCAGAAGGATGCGGAGAAGGCTGAGCTGCACGTGCAATGCCAGGATGGCTGTCGCGCCCTCTGTGGCTACGGGTGTTAGGAGAAGGCCTCCACTCAGCAGTCTCAGAAGAGGTCTCTGTATCTGAGCTCGTAGAGGGACGTGAGCGCGCAGGCTGGCCTCGGCTGGCACCCCGGCGACAACGCATCCGGTGACGCAGCCTTGGCATGTCGAATGAAATTTTTTTAGGCTCCCTGAGACACAAAGAGCAGGAAGGGTTCGGAGGAAGCCCATAGTGGTCATCACAGTAAGAATGTGAGCAAGAATTGGAACCACATAATGCACTTTGAGTAAAATGAGAACTAGGTATAGTCTCCAGGCCACTGAAAAGAGAGCAGCGTCGCCCTGTCTGTGTGTGAGCGCTTGGCTCGGCACAAGCAGCAGGGCATGCACTCCACAGAGGATGCAGAGAGCGGGTGCAAGCAGAGCAAGAGAAATTCAAAACACCCGAAACGAAGTCCATCATTAACCAGCAGAGCAGGATGTGAATTAGAAATCGTCGGCGAGGAGTAAATGCACAAAGAGTTGGCGAAGTAATGGCGTGGTTAATGGAGCCGCAGGGGGCCATATGGCCACCCCATGCGAGCCTCCTCGGGATGAGTCCGAGGACAAACGTCCCATCAGGCCTCTCTATCATCCGCATCTGGAACTTGGAGATCATTATTCACCAGCTTGATTCCAAATTGAACCTATTATTATTATTATTATTATTATTTAAATAACATTATTATTTTTATCAAATTATTATTATAATTACAATTATTATTTGAGTTTTACTTCATCTTCCTATTATGATTTGTATTTATTCAATATTTTATGATTATAAAAAAAATTAATCGTTTCTTTACATGATAATCCTTAACTATTACAAATACAGGTTATTTTTTATTAATATTATACTAATGAGGAAAACAATAATATTATACAGGTTGCAACAACACAATTATACTAATCAAGAAAAAATAAATAAATTATTTATTTTATGTTTAAAATCATAATTTTTTATACGTTTCAATACCAATACTTTCAGAAATTTTAGTCCGTCCCTGTAACTTGAATTTACATTATTAGTAAATACCATAAAATAAACGTTCCAAATACACTAAGCACAATCTCTCCCACTTTTCTTTACAAAGTCTTCAAATCTATTACCGAGCTTCCCCTCACAATTTTAAAATATTTCACGACAAAGGCGAGTTTGAGTTGGTTGCGTAGAAATCAATTGCAAAACAAATACACATAAGTACCACATTTTAAAAATATTTTACAATAGAGGCGAGTTGTACCACATTTTAAACATATTTTACAATGGAGACGATGTCGTGGCTAAATAAAATATATATTTTGAGTGTACCACTTTCCATAATTTTGATCAATTTTAATAAATGAACGTACCTTTTAAATGATTTGGCATATAATGGAATTTGATAAGGAAATTATATTTTATTAGTAAATTGCTTATTATTATGATGTAATTTTTTATTAATATATGCTTTTTAATTATCAATATTTTTCTTTTTCAACTTTGAAATGAAATTATGTTTTTGAAATTCAAGCTTTAATTTAATATACAATTATATTTTCTTCATTTAAGATATTAAGAAATTATGTTTTTGAAATTCTAGGTTTAATTTAATATATAATTATATTTTCGACTCGATCGATTATTAAAGTCATGTAGCATTAGAGTGGACTAGGTTGTTACAAGTAAGGACTATAGTAAATAGTTATTTAAATCAACTTTTATAGGAATACGGCGAACAATATATATCTAGCTTGGGTCATTAATGGGCTAAACCGTATATGCCACCTGTTCAATAATATAGTTGGTAAAATTAGACGAGTAGCATATACTGCCTTGCCTGACCCAATAACTACACATATATTTTGGAATACAAACCCGACAACCACCTAAAGATTCATATTTCCTTCTATTTTTCACGTGTTATTCGCTCTTTTTTGCTTTTACAATTTTCTCTTTTCACGAGTTATTGGCAAATATAATTCAACGTAATTATTTTCCTACTTTTAAAGGAAATTTAATTATTATCCAATTTCAATGATTTTCTTTCATATCAGTTCCTTATTTGAAAAAAAGTGAAACATTTTCCATCTGTACTACAAATCTATCACTATACAGGTTATCACTATACAGGTTCATGTGCGAGTTGTTAGAGGAATCTTCACATTTCATATAACTGTCTATTTTTCGACACTTAATGAGTTAAGTGATTTTATGCATGCGAAGAATGTGTAAGGTAATAATTGTTAATCAGATTTAATTAAGTTATTCAACAAAAATAAATGTTATATTGTTTAATAGTGTAAAATATATGGTTATTGGGTATATCGCTAAGGTACTTAGTGATGTGAAGATAATTGGTTCTAAATTTTATGGGTAAAAAGTGAGTCATGTTAAGGAATGGTGCGCTCAGGATGAATGTGATCACCTGGTGATTTTGAGAGCTTAGAGGACCGACTCTGTTGTGGTTTCTTAAGCCAAATATTAAGTGTATATTCATCTTAGAACTCACATCAATTAGCAAACAAAATAAAATGATATACTTCTCACTACTCTTTAAATATATTGATGTGTTATATATTTATGTTTTAAATTCATAAATGAATTAAAAATATTATTTTGTAGAAAATTTTATAAAAAATTAAAAGAGAGTTGTTATAATAAAATTGTGTTAATTTTGTTTTATTAATGCAATTTCACATAAACTAATTAAATATTTGAATGTTTTGAATAAAGACACTTACTATTTTAACATAATCATAACTAGTTGAGAAAATATCTTAATTGTACATTAATTTAGGAGCTAATTTAACTCACATCCAACCACCCCTTGAAATCACTTAAGGATTCCTTCATTTATAGATATTCTCTATTTAACAATAACCAATACTATAACAAACTATGTGGCTAAATACTAGTAGACGAGACAAATATGGATTAACTATCCAAATACTCCCACTTAATGAGTACTTATTTTGTTTAGTAAAATATTCATTATTCTTTGGTATATTGCATAACACCTTCTTCAAATCCTAAAAATGGTCCCACGTGGAAAATTATTATTTGGTGCAACCTAACACTTGTATCATGTAGCTTGAGCATAAAGTGACCACCAAACTCTCAAACTTATATAGCTTGAGCATAAAGTGACCACATTATATTTATTCATTACCAATTATTATAATAGGCTTTTTTGATAACATAGTAGACCTACTTCACCTTATAGTGAATGGATTCAACTATTATTATTCTACTATGGACCATTTTATCCCCGCTACACCCCTGCAGAGGATCACAATAGACGAATGACACTTTTACAATACTCTTTTAAATGATTCCTTCATAACCTTTTAATAATTATGAAAAATGATTTTCAAATAAAACCAAGATAAATAACATTGTATACTACATATCAAAGGTAACCGTAACATTTGTATATGGAGATACCATTTATGACTATAATTTTTGTATTATACAACCTCACATACCACCCTTAGATATGGTATACACATTTCTCCTTATCAAGTAAAATTGGCTCTCGATTTAGGATATACTAGACATATTTCTCCTTATCAAGGGATTTGTTCCTCTATTAGTGTTTTCAATAGATTTCCCAGTGACTTCCAAAATGAGTTTCATTGATCATTCCCCTAATTCAAGTCAAATGCTCCTATAGCATCATATCAATTGTTCTTGAAGAAAAATCAAATCCCGTTGTAGAAAGAAAAATTTCTCCTATACGTCGCAAGACAAATTTTAACCCTATTTTATGAATTACTAAGTAAAAAGAGGAAACATGAACTCAATTTGGAAAAGTAAATAGTTTATTTCTCTTCATAATGATATATTGCACTATTGAACAAATTAGTAGCTTTATTGAACTCTCCCTTGCTAATAACTCCTGCTTGCAAATTCATTAAGGTATCCTAAGACATGTCCAATTTTCATCATAAGTATTGCGGTTGAAGTCAAAAGGAAAGCTTGTGTCTACCCAAATGCACCTAAGACATCAGGATTGACAACGATTGACATTAGCAACACTGATAAACAAATTTCAACCATAAATTTTAGTTTTACCCCATTCCTTTCTAATTATTAGAACCTACGAGAAACATTAATTGACCTTCCACTCAGTGTCCCATTTGTGCTCTTAAATGGTTATCCAATTCCATGAAGGCTATCATCTAAACTCGGATTTATAATTCAGATTCTTTTCTAGCATTAACTCAATGAGATAGCATTACAAATAGCTTCTCCAACTATGTAATCATCCCAAGCAATTTGTGAGCAATTTATATTTTTTAAATACCATTCCTCCATTAAACGTGTTACAACTCCTCTATCGTCACCACTAATCAATGCTTTTTTTTAATGACACATTGATATTCTTTGTCTCATGAACCAATGAAAACTCACAAGTCCCCACTTAGCATGTAGAAATTAAAACTATCAATTGCACCGGGGTGCAAGGGAACGCCAGATGGAGGAGATGTGAATCGTTTTTTGCTATATGAGGGGTGAAAACTGAATTGTGATTTAACAGAAGAAAATCCATAACTGAACAGATAATAATAAATGGTAAGTAGAAATATGATCACCTAAGGTGGAAAGCCTATAGCTATTAATGTCTCGATTCTTTTCACGTTCAAACTATCTATACTATATACTAAAGAAGCAACCTGACGGAATGTCACAAATTGGCCATTCAAATGGCCTGCACATCCTCGAGACTGATGGAATCCTCATATATGAAGAAGGCAATGAGACCTTGATGTGAAATTCTCGTATTTTCTCTGCTTGTCCTTGATGTTATGTCTGGGTGGTCGAATTGAGTGTGCTCATTTTGATTTGCAGACGGCCAAATAGGATGAGCGAACCCATTATCATACGTTGTTTGCCCATAGAACATTTAAGTTTATCTAAGGTGGTAAACCGTGCCCGTGTAGTTCATCATCAAGACAAGATGGAGAATCTGATCAAGTAACCTCTTTAAATAGAAAGTATAGCTCCTACTTGCTGTTTGTAAAATAACGGCTAGGTTGCCTCAAATAATAAAAATTAATTTATTTTATTTTAAAAAGAGTAAACCAAATGATAAAAGTCTATAATTTGAATTTTAAATATTTATATTTATTTTAATAAAAGTAATATTTTTTAATTTAATATTATTAAATTGTAATTTATGTAATTTTATTTTTATTTCATTTTATTTATTTATTTGTTTATTTATTTATTTATTAATCCTTATTTTATTTTATTTTATTTCTATTTATTTAATTTTTTTATTTTTATTTTTAATTAAGAATTTTTTTTATCTATTTTATTTTTAATTTTAATTTTATCTTTATTTTATTTTATTTCTATTTACTTATTAATTATTTATTTAATTAATTAATTAATTAATTAATTAATTAATTAATTAATTTATTTTAATATTTTCTTATCATAGCATTTAATTATAAAAAATGAAATAAATATATAAATTCAAACTTTAAATATTATTTAATTATTTGTAACATTTGATTTATTTGCTAATAATAAAAACAAATGAATATCTTTTGAATAATGCGCCGAGGCTATCTCCCTCTTTTATAAAGCGCTCGAATATTAATAGCAATCCTCCCCTTGTAAACTGCATTAGAAGGCAATATCCCGATGCTCATAGCTTAACACGCACTTATATTTTAATGGTCATGCTCTCATTATATTTTGATGTTCGAACTTCTTAGACCATAACCCCAAGCAATAACAAGTATACACCCTCCCGAAAGGCTCACAACGGACTTTAGTTTAATAAGCATTGACTAACCTTAGAGTTAAAACCCCAAGTCTTATCAAGTCATTAGATCATTAATATGGGATCACTACATACCTTAATTTTAATACTGCAGACATCAATCGATGATACCATAGACACTTTCACATACATATTCTATATCATCTCGAACAAATAACTTCTTAAAGAAAAACAGATGACCTTAAACCCTTAACTAAGAAGTCTACTCAAACTATAATATTAAATAAATTTATATAATATTATTATGTTAAAATAATTAAAATAAAATTATATATATATATATGGTTGATGGTTTATTAAATTGAAATGTTTTTAAAAAATACCAATCAAATTATTCATAAAATACTTGAAAACCCAACATAATTTCGACGCAATTCTTGATTTTCCATAACTTTGTTAATGTATTTGTATTTACAATCGAATCCCCTAGTAATTCCCTACTGAACCAGCGCATCTCAGTGGTTCATTTTTATTTTTATATTCCTATGTATCAATCAATCACGAAGAAATTCCATGGCAGACTATACAAGGGATTGAATGGAAATGCGGTGCCTGCTTAATCCCATACTGCCCGAGAATGTACTGTAACTCTCCAACTCCGACGTCGTCTCCAGCACTCCCTTCAAAGCCACCTCCAATTCTGATCTCATTACTATTGCACCTCTGTGCATCTACATCACATTGATCAGAAGACGCAGGTGTCTCCGGAAAACCTCCAACAATTCCAAAACCAACGATCTATTTGTTACAGCTCTCCATTCTTTGAAAACGTGATCGAAATCCGATTTGGTCATAAACTTGACGATCTGAGCTGCCAGTCCTATGGCTGCTTCCTGATGCGTGCCTCGTTTTTCTATTGAAAACTTCACAACCTGAAAAAGTATAACAAAAATACTTTAGTGGATCGTATGGAAATTAATTTGGGGATTGACGTTTTGAAAAGTACTCTACCTGACCTGCAATGGCTATGACTTCGCGCAATTCCGCGTAATCTATTTCAGTGTATGAACATAGATTCCGAAGAATTCTCGCTGCATTTATCCCTTGAATCTCGTATTCCAGCACAGACATCAACTTTACAAGTATATTCAAGTCATATTTGCTACGACCATGGATGTTAAGGCTGATGATTCTTCGGCAGTTGTGTTTAATTTCGAGAGAGAGAAGAGCCAGAGCTTCTCCTGCCTTTCTCACCAACTTCATCATCGTCGCAACGAACTGGACTTCAGTAGCAATTCTCTCCATGAAAAACATGGAGAAGAGATCACACAAAATTCTGCCAGTGCTCCCGATGCTCTCTCTGCCCACGTCGTCCAGTGCAAGACTGGTCAGCATGTCGATGGCCAGGATTTGCAGACCATTCGTTGATATTTCTCTGTAGTGGAGAATGTCTCTGAGATTGCTTATGGAAAATACTATCTCGCAAATCGCCTTCCTTAAAATATTCCCTGTGAAGCCTGTACTGCTTGCCAACATTCTTAAGAGGTTCACAGCAAGCTTGACAATCTTGATTTCTGATTTGGGGGTGTTGGGATTTATCTCTGCGAGGCTCTTTCGCCAAGTTTTTCAGTATCCGAAGCCCCAGTAGACTGAAAAACGAGTATTCGTATTCACTCAAGCAGGGATCCTCGTATTGCCTGTGCAGATTACACGTCTTGGAAAAATATCTGGAATGGATTTCGATCTGCTTAGTATCATACAACAAAGAGGCTATGGACTCCATAGACCCGACGATGGTTGCCACCCGAATATAATTCTGGTTTGTTCTCACCAATTTGGTGATAATCTCCGCCGCCGCTCTTTGAATCTCCTGCTCGTGATGGTTATTCCAATTCAGCATCTCAATCAGCCTCTCCACCACATCGCTCATGGTTCTGGTCGCCCTCAACGTCTCTTCCGCGAATCGATCACTGTTAACGAGCGTGCACAGAACCAGTGCTCATACCCCACTACCAACACTCCATCCCAAGAATTGGAGGCGGGGAATGTTAAACCCGCCTTACCGGCCGCGTCCAGCAGATCTCACAAAACAACGCCCGCCTCGACTGTGAAGAGCTGTACACGTGGAAAAATCTGAATCGCGCGAAGGGCGATACGGTATTGCTGCTATTGGCTGGGGTGAACAGTGTTTGCTCACCCCAAGCTCGCAATATTATAATAAGCACGTGTCCATTTCTTACTTGACGGAAGGGTGAAAACAAATCAGTGTGATTGGCTATACTGAATAGTGTTTACACAGGCAAAGCCCGGAGAGAAAACGCCTCCGTCGTAAAAATGTCAATACAATAAATATTTCAAAAATGTTAATTTCAAAAATGTCAATACAATAAAACTGCTTTAAAGTATTCTTTCTATAAAACTATTTTAAAAATATTGAGACAAAAATTCAAATAAAAAAAGATAAAATGATACATATAAAGATGCATAGCACCAGAGAGTCCAAACTCACTTAACTTAATTTGATTGGAAAATCTGGAAATATCTACCAATCCAATGAAAAGAAATGAGGTCATTTTTAATCTCCCTTTTGTCCATCTTATCTCAAAAGATTCCGAAAATTTACAATAAAATAAAATAACTTACTTTCAATACAATAAATAATAATAATAAAACAAAAAAACAAAAAACAAAAAAATACAAGCCTATCATATCTGCTTTCCACTAAACGGGACACAGCTCCGTTTTGCGTAAGATCAATTAAATCTACAAGTCAATGGTGTTATGTGTACCATGAATAATACCCTGGAGTCCCCATCATTTAAAAGGATTAGTGAATAATAATTGGTTTTCATTTACCTCGCCTCTATATAAATTATCATTGTCTTGCTATTTAAATCTCTTTACTTTGAACGAATGTATAAACTTTGGAGGTATTGTCTAGACACGAACAAACTGATAATACATATATATATAATTTATTTTGGAAGGATGTGTGATTATATTTGAGTTGAAGTTTTTTATTTTATTTGTTGTTGTTGTTGTAATTTTTTTATATTTAATATATCATGGACATTGTGAACATTATTATTATTTTTAATATTAAAATATATATTTGATAAGATGTCATTCAGATTTATGTTTATTATTATTATTTTTTACATGTTGGAAGTATTGGTGGAGAAACTCTACTAAGCTCAGCTTAATCCTGATGAACTCAAGGATAAAGAGTCAAAAAAAACTTGAGAGGGCACTTCAACCAAAGGAGTTATTGTTGGGATTTTCAGTTCTTTGATACCATGTTGGAAATTCAAAGAACACGAGAAGCATAAAAGAACATAGGGAAATTCTTTCCCTCAACACACAGTTTACACATGTATGCGGAAATTCAAAATAAACAATGACAACACAGTTTCTCAAAACATTTACACAGCTACACACAGAGAGACTGAAAACCAGAGAAAATTCTATTTCATTCTTCTGCTTTAGGAGGTTTCACCATACATACACCTCTCTATCATTACATGAAAAAATATCTTTTAAATACAAAATGGTGGAGCATGAAAAATTGAATGCTAATTGAATGCTGGATCAGACAGGTAACAACAAAACGTCATTCTGCCGTGAAAGTCCAATTCTTTATAAAAACAACGCATAGAGCCTTAAAGGTCAGACTTGAAAATATTTAGGTTTCGGTTGTGAGCGATATCACATCCATGCTGATATCACAAATCATACTTCATAGGTGATAACATTTAACTTGGTGCGATCCTCCTGAGCTTATGAAATGCGACATGAGATCACATCGCATTGCAACTTGAAACATTTAACTTGGGGCAAATTTAACGGAAAACATAAAGACTTGCGATTGTGATGTGTGATGACACTGTTGCATCGCAGCATTGCAAGGTTTAGCAAGGAGCTTAAAAGGTAAGAGCTAAAATGTGCGAAGTTCGATGTGCGATGTGCTAAACAACAGGAAGTGCGAAAAGTCGAAAGGTAAAGGATAAAGGAAATACAAAGGTTTGCTGCAGAACGATAATGCGTTATGTTAATGAGGGTCCCACTAAATCACATCTGCGGAGATTTAAGATTGCGGTAATGGGTTAAGTGGAAAGGTTAAGAAATTGTGATTGCAGAGTGTGGGTAGAAGGTAGGTGGATATGCCAGGAAGGAAATTAAATGCAGAGTGATGGCCGAGTACAATTTTTGAACATTACAGAGAATTGCGTGAAGCAAATCAACTTGTGGATTTAACATGCTTGGAGTTTGTACTTCCCTGCAACAAAACATTTAACTAAAATATGGTTGCTACCAGTTTATTCATGCCAGTAGTTGGGAGTAAATTCCAACACTCCCCCTTAATCACAACTGCCACCATTCACTATTCCCAAAAATTCTCTGAGGTAATCAAAATTTTTCTAAGCCAATGGCTTTGTGAAGATGTTTGCATATTGTTCCTATGACCTGTAATGTTGTAACACAATTTCACTATTATTAACTAATTCTCTTATGAAATGATATTTAGCATCAATGTGCTTTTTCCTCTTGTGAAAAACAGAGTTATCTGATAACACAATTGATGAACTGTTATCACAAAAAATAGTGGTTCCTTTGCCTTGTTCATGACATAAATCCCGTAATATCCTTCTCACCCAAGTTGTTTGACATGTTGTTGTTGTTGCTGCTATACACTCAGCTTCTGCTGTTGATAATGAAACTATTGGCTGCTTCTTGGAAGCCTATGAAATGGCTCCCAAACCCAAATGAAAAACATACCCTAATGTGCTTTTTATGTCATCAACACTTCTAGCCCAATCACTGTCATGTAGCCAATCAGCCTAAAATAATCAGTTGCAGAGTATAGAACACCATACTCTTTCGTTCCATTGAAAAACTTTAAAATTCTCTTGGTTTCTTGCCAATGTGTCTCCTTGGGTGTCTCCATGAACCTTGACACAAAACTTACTACATACATTATATCAGGCCTAGTTGCAGTCAAATACATTAGACTGCAAACCATGCTTTTGTATAATTTCAGATTGGCATTGTTGTTGCAATGTTCCTTGCTCAACTTCAACCCCATTACTGTGGGAGTTGGTGTTGGTTTGTTTTTTTGCATATTAAACCTCTTTAAAATCTCTGGAACATACTTTTCTTGAGAGATAAAAATTCCATTTTCGGTTTGCTTCACTTCTATGCCCAAAAAATATCTTAACAACCCCAAGTCATTCATTTCAAGCTCACTTTTCATGACTACTTTAAAATCAGTGATGGGAGAATCATCACTGTATATAAAAAACAAATCATCTACATACAAAACAACAATAAGAATCTTATCGTCATTTTCATTGATGTAGAGAGTAGGTTCACCATCACATTTTTCGAACACATTGTCCATCAGTTAAGCATCCATCCTGTTATACCATGCACGCGGTGCTTGCTTCAGCCCATAAAGAGATTTCTGCAATTTACACACCTTGTGTTCTTGGCCTTCTATCTCATAGCCAAGAGGTTGTTCAACATACACCTCCTCTTTCAACACTCCATTCAAGAATGTTGACTTCACATCCATTTGATACACTTACAATTTTTTTTGTGTTGTTATTGACAACACTGTACGCATTGTCTCCATTCTTGCAACTGGTGTAGAGGTTTCCTCATAGTCTCTTCCATGCTTATGCTTGTAGCCTTTGAAAAGAAGCCTTTCTTTATGCCTTTCTATCTTGCCTTCAATGTTGCTCTTGGTCTTATAGACCCATTTCACTCCAATGACTTCTTTACCTTGTGGGAGCTTCACTAACTCCCATGTGTCATTCCTTTCTATTTCTCCTATCTCTTCATTCATTGCTTCAACCCATTTCTCTTATTTGACTGCATCTTCAAAATGTATTGGGTCATCTACATGACAAAATAATGCAAATAGATAATTCAGACCAGCACTATTATCAACTTCTTCTTGCTCATAAATTTCATTTAAATTTCCAAATTTTGGTCTTCTTATACTTGCTGAAGATGAGCTTGGAATTGAGCTCGAAGTAGATGGAGTTGCAAAGCTTTATGGTGTGCTTGGAGAAGCACTTGATTTCACAATTCTGTCTTATTACTAGCATGCGGTGTGCTTTGTTGAGCTTGTGTGGGTGGAGGAGGAGCCACCATTGAGGAATTATTTGTTGTAGTCAGTTCCTCTTTCTCTTGATGTGACATATATGTCTTTACATTGACTGTATTTTCTAAACTTCCATCCCATGCTTCTTCTATGAACTGAACAACTCTGCTGATTATTAACTTCTTGGTTAATGGATTGTAGAGCTTGTATGCCTTGGATTCATCACTATATCCAAGAAATATATGTTTCTCCCCCTTGCTGTCCAACTTCTTCCTCAGTTGATCCAAGACATGTGCATATGCCACACATCCGAATACTCTCAAGTGAGTACAAATTTCTTGCTTCCACTCCATGCTTTTTCAGGAACTATATTCATAACACTTTTGGTTGGACATATATTAATGATATACGCAGTGCATGAGACAAATTCAGCAATATAATAATTTGGCAAATGTTTTGCCTTCAACATACTCATTTCCATGTCCATGGTGGTCCTATTCTTTCTTTCAGCAACACCATTTTGCCGAGGTGTATACCTTGTTGTAAATTTCTTGTGAATTCCATGCTCCCTACAAAAATGTAGGAAGTATTTTGAAATATATTCACCACCTCTATCAATCCTCAACACTTTTATGTAGTGTCCACTTTGGTTCTCAACAAGATATTTGTAGTGGCGGAAGTGGTCAAACACTTCACTTTTCTGTTTCAAGAAACAGACCCATGTATTCCTTGTCTAGTCATCTATGAATCTAAAAATATAGTGGTTGCCACCTAATGATGGTGTTTGCATTGGTCCACGTAAATATGAGTGGACAATCTCCAAAGGTGCTTTTTCCCTTATTGAATTTCCTGCTGGAAATGATTCTCTATGTTGTTTGCCCAAGATGCAGCCTTCACACAGGCTGTCTGGTTTTTCTATGAGTGACAATCATTTCACCATGCATTTTCTATGCAACAAATTCAAACCTCTGAAGTTGAGATGACAAAATCTCAAATTCCATAACCAATTCTCATCTTTAAGTTCTTCTTGGAAGTTTTCTTGTGTGACAGCTGCTATAACACCTTCTTCCTTCAAGTTTGATATCATCTTGAGACGAGAAATTCTATTGTTTGTCATATGCACTTTTGCAATGACTTGTCTACTTGGAGGCTTATCCATGATTGTACACACGTCATATTTAAAAAATACATTTTAGCCCTTTTGTATGAGCTGTCCAATGCTTAAGAGGTTATGTTTCAAGCCAGAGACATAATAAACATCTGGCATGAACTTCTTCTCTCCCTTCTTTGTTAGTATGTTTAATCTTCCTTTTCCCATGACGGAGACCTTGTTATCAGTCCCCATTGTTACTTTTGATTTCACACATTCATCTAGATTGGAAAACATTGGTATGTTTCCAGTCATGTGGTTGCTACAACTTGAATTTAAGAACCATATATGTTCTTGTTTTTCTTTTGCTACATTGCAAGCTAAAAACATGCTACCATGGTTCTGATTTTCCTTTGTGAAATTTACACTAGGTTTGCTACCCATGTCATATTGCATATTTCTACATTCATTTACATAATTACTATACTTTTTATAGTAATGAAATTGAACTTGATATTTATCATACCTCTAACCTTGTGCTTGATTCTTGCTTGAGCCTTGACTTAGATTTTGATTGCTACCCCTTCCACTTGTGCTTGTAGGGCTTCTTCTTCCACCTCTGTGTGGGCTTCTTCCTCTTCCTCGGTAGTTTCATCTTCCTCGGCCTCTACCTTGAAAAAAAAACACTTGTGTCTTAAATTCATTCTCCAATGAGGAGTTTGTTTTTCTACTCAGTCTGTGCCCATGAGACATTAATGATAAATGTAGCTCATCCATTGAAAATTGTGAGAGATCCTTTGTTTCTTCTATGGCCACAACTATGGTGTCAAATCTTGATGGCAGACTTCTTAAAACTTTCTCGACTATTCTCATTTCTTCAAGTGTCTCACCATGAGACCTGATTTGGGTAACCAATCCAAACACTTGTGTAAAGAATGACTCTATATTCTCGAACTCTTTCATGCATAATGTTTCAAAATATCTTCTAAGCATTTGTAGTTTTGTTGTCTTCACCTTTTCCATACCTTGGTAGGTTGTGTGGAGTGTATCCCATGATTACTTGTACTTCGTTGATGCTGCAACCCTTGGAAAAATACTCTCATGAACTACTTGAAAAATATAGAAGAGGGATTTGGAGTCCTTCTTCTTATTGTCTCTCAACAAGTCTCTTTCTGCTTGTGTCAAAGGATTATATGCTGTTGCATCTGTTGGTTCTTGGAAACCATTCTCCACCAGCTCCCAAATATCTTGTGAGGAGAACAAGGCCTTCAATGTAATAGCCCAATAGTCATAATTCTTCCCATTGAACTGTGGTAGTTGTGGATTATTCAAGCTTGTGCTTACTGTTTCCATTTTCAATGTGTAAATAAAAAACCTTCTCACTACTAGAGAATCTACTTCACAAAACAAACTTCTAGCTTTTCAGTAAAGAACACTCTCTTTCACTGAGAGTCTAAACCTGCTTTAATACCATGTTGTGATTTTCAGTTCTTTGATACCATGTTAGAAATTCAAAGAACACAAGAAGCTCCTAAGAACACAGGGAAATGCTTTCCCTCAACACACATTTTACATAGTTATGTGGAAATTCAAAATAAACAATGACAACACAGTTGCTTAAAACATTTACACAACCACACACATAGAGACAGAAAAATAAAGAAAATTCTATTTCATTCCTCTGCTTCAGTAGATTTCACCATACATACACCTCTCTATCATTACATGAAAAAACATTTTTTAAATACAAAATGGCGGAACCTAAAAAATTTAATGCTAATTCAATGTTGGACTAGACAGGTAGCAATAAGGCGTCCTTCTACTGTGAAAGTCCAATTCTTCATAAAAATAATGCATAGAGCTTTAGAGGCCAGAATTGAAATTATTTAGGTTTCAGTTGTGAGCGATATCACATCCATGCCGATATCACAAATCATACTTCGGCGGTGATAACATTTAACTTGGCGTTATCCTCCTTAGATTCCGAAATGCGATATGTGATCGCATTTCATCACAACTTGAAACATTTAACCTGTAGAAACTTTAATGGAAAACATAAAGACTTGCGATTGCGATGTGTGATGACGTTTTTGCATCGCACCATCGCAAGGTTTAGTGAGGAGCATAAAATGTAAGAGCTAAAATGTGTGAAGGTCAATGTGCGATGTGTTAAACAAGGAGAAGTGCAAACAATAAAAAGGTAAAGGATAAAGGAAATACAAAGGTTTGCTGCGGAAACAATAATGCGTAAAGGTAATGAGGGTCCCACTAAATCGCATCGGCGGAGATTTAAGATTGCAGTAATGGGTTAAGTGGAAAGGTTAAGAACTTGTGATTGCGGAGTGCGGGCAAAAGGTAAGTGAATACGGCGGGAAGGAAATTAAATAGAGAGTGATAGCCGGGTACAATATCTGAACATTACGGAGAATTGCGTGAAGTAAATAAACTTGCGGATTTAACATGCTTGGAGTTTGTCCTTCCCTGCAACAAAAAATTTAACTAAAGTATGGATGCTGCTAGTTTATTCATCGCAATAGTTGGGAGTAAATTCCAATAGTTATCCATACGAGCTAAGAATTCAGGTTTAATAAAAGTTAAGACTTGAAGAATCGTGAAACCAAAGCAGTACATCAACTGGAATGACATTTAAAATTTTAAGTGCAATATCATGAATGGCATTGATATAGAGTATGCGAAGTTTGATTGCCCACTCACTTACTTAGAAATTTGCTTAACCTTGATCTTCTGCATAACAAAATTCAAGTTGGTGATCAATTTTTACGGCAAACATCAAATCCAACTCCTCCATGAAATATTTCTCACAAATATAAACATACTATTGAATGCTAAAAATCTGCATGTTAATATTTGTTATATCGATATTTATTGTTTTGCGTTAATCATCCTCCCACATGATGGGAGTAAAATTATTATAAGAACATAGCGTCGTTGGAGAGATATTGGGAAAGGAGTTAGATTGACCAAATTAAGGAGTAAAATTGGCATGAGAAGGCACTCATAACGCGACGGTCAAATGGTAACAACTCAAATTCTGTGGATGACGGAAGTAGCTAAATGGAAGAGAGAGAGTTCGCCTCACCCAATCTGCCAAAGATTTATCATTGAGAGTCATGTAGACTTTTGTCTTCTTGGTGAGCTCTTTTTACAAGTTTTAAATTGTTATCTTAAAGTGAATATATATATATATATATATATATATATTTCTACTATAGATTTTTTTTGGGTTTGTTAAAGATCTGGTAGATCTTAAAGATAAAAAAGGGGTTTATTTGGTTCCTTGATTCTATAGTATTCTTTATATTGGAGAAACGGGTAGGTCTATTGGAATCAAGAAGCATGCTCCAGACGTTAGACACAATGGTTCAATGGTTCCCACACATCAGATCTAGTTGAACACGCGGAAAAATCCTGTCATCATATCTGTATTGAGGAGTCCAAAGTCATTGCTAAGGTTGATCACTTCCACCATAGGAAGCTTAGAGAGACTATGGAGATTGAGAGGAATGCTAGGAATGTCAACAGTGATGATGTTTGAAAATTGAATAATAGCGGGACTCCGATTCTCTCTATGTCATTCCCCCCCTTTGGCTTGGCTTCTTATTGCATTGGGTCTTTGAGTTTATTTCCTGATTTTATTTATTTATTTTCCCTTCTATTTTATACCATCTATTTCTTATTTATTTCCTTATTTTAATAATAACCCTAACAATTTCTTTGGTTATTATTAATATTCTCTATCCATCTTTAAATCTATATCTTTATTATTAATATATTTTCAAATAAACTCCTAACTTCTTTATTAATTTATAATACTTTAATCATATTCTAAACCTTTGACTTTATTCTTTCCATTCATCCCAATAACTACTACTTTTTAATTATTCTTAACTTTTATGAAATAATAATTTGTAATCCTTCTTAATCTTTTAGGATATATTTAATGAATTATTATAGGATCTAGATAACAAAATCTTTAATATTTTATTATTATTATTATTATAAATCCATTTAATTAAAATTAATTATTTCTTAACCACCCTTTATATATATATATATATATATATATATATATATATATATAATTCTTTGGTATTTTTTTAAGAATTATTTATTAAAATTAACCCATTTAATAAATGAATAAAATAAAATAAATTAAATTATATATTTCATAACAATTAATTTGAATATTATTTCCTTAAAAATTAATTAATTAATTCACTAACTACTAGTTTTTAATGACTATCTTTGGGCAATGATGCATCCATACTATTTATTCGATCAATTATATTTTTCACCTGAGGATGAACTACATTACTTAGTTCTAAACGTGGACCAAATCCAAATGATGTAATTAATAAGAAAGACATTTATGTACATAATGGATCACAAAATTCTTAGATCTAACATTTCTACCATCTATTTAATAAATATTGATAATTAAATTAAAATTTTAAAAACTTTATTTCAAAATAAACACTATTTTTTATTCCTAATTTTTGTATTTAAAACAGATTATATTTTTTCCATTTTATTATAAATATTTTTTAATTATTTTTTAAATATAATAATTTAAACTCTTTCCAAAAAACCAATCAATACTTTTTTTTAGCGTCAAAGTTTAAAGCCCTCTAGTAGGTTCATTATCACGACAAGTATGGAGAACTTGAACTAACATGAATAAATATTATTGAGATACTCAAAGTTCCAATACTAATGGTTCGTGATCAACTCAACACTATTTATTCGTGTTTAATCAAGTCCTCCATACTTGTGGAGACGATGAACTCAATAGTGTGTTTAAAGATTGATGCATTTTTTTTTTTTTGTAATTATTCCCAAAATGATTTTAACAAACATTATGAATCAGAGAAGTGTGAGTTTGGAAATATAAATAGTATTGAGATGCTCATAATTCTAGTACTAACAATGGGTGATCATCTCAACACTATTTCGATGAACGTTTGGGCAAGAAAAAAAATTGTGTAATTATTCCATAAGAGATTTTAACAAACATTATGAATCACAAAAGTGTGAGTTCCGAAATATAACAATTTTATTATAATTATTTTCTAATTATTTTTTAAATATAAAATTATGTTAGTAGACAACTCACACTCAATTGTGTAGCAAAGATATAACCATTTAATTATTACTATTATTATTACACCAATCTAGATCCATCTTAAAGCCACATCTATGAAACCCCTAGAGGGATAAAATCTCTCTAGGCTCAAACCTTTTTTTTAGTACAAAATTTCAGGAAATGTTTCTACCTAGATAGATTTGATCCCTCTCGGAGCTTGATAAATCCAACCTTAGATGGATATAGGTTAGTTAATAATTAAAAATTATAATTATTAGATTTATTATTTTATTTTATTTTATTTTGTTATTTTTAATTTTATTTTTATGTAATTTCACCAAGTCAAAATGTTTCAATAACATAACATAACATGATAGTCTCTTGGAGGAAAAATGTAATAAAATTAAACTAGCAATTGCACGATATGTTGCAAAGGAAACATTGTAAAGCAGTAACATAAATGTCCACTACAAAATATCAAATCAACTTCCTAAATGATGAGGCTCCCCATCTAGTATGGAAACTGATGGTGATAGAAGCATATTTAATTTGCACTGCTAGGAGGATATCATCTTAGTCAAATTATACTAAATCACAAAACATTTTAACAAACAATTTATTTAGCAGTGTGCAAAGGGTGGTTGTGTCAATTGGCTGTTAATGACTGTAAAAAAAAAAACTTTCCTCAATAGCTATGACCAAGAATCACTCATATACACAATTTTGTTCAAATAATGGATATAGAATTTCATTGAATGCGGAAATGCCAATGAAAATATCAACTAGACAACAAAGAATGAATTGGTTTCTATGACTGGCATGGCAATCCCACTCAGTAGCTTCTTTGTCGTTCATTTTCAGAGAATATTAGAAAAGAGGGAAATTATGTTGAAGCCACTAACATTAATGCGTGCTGTAGAGACGTAAGATATTATAAAATATAACTAAAAATTACACATATGCAATACTTTGTCGAGAACCGACAAGAACTATCATGCTGATACGTGTGGAAACACTGATATTCACATATTCCAGTCTTTTTGCCTCATGTTCAAAGCTTCCAATATTTTTGTAATTATTTTTATCTTATAAGAGAGATACCATATATGTCCTTGTCTGCTGCTGCAAGGCATCATTTAAAAAACTTATTGCAGCTTTAAGCGCTTCAAACACCTGCACAAAGAAATTGACTCAGTCATTCTAGTAGATCTTAATTACCAGGAACTGCGATATTTTAAACTTGCAAAAGAACTGACATATTTTAAACTTGCCTGCGCTCCTCTTCTATAGAATTACTTCGGTTCCTAGAGCCCATAGATTTGAAGTTGGGGAAAGGAATCTGGTTTGTTTCGATGCGATTCAAGTCCTCTACCAGAATCTCATAATGCTTTTTCACTTCCTGTGAGGTTTTTCCGCCAACCATAGCAGCCACTTTATGCCAACAATCAGGAGTGTCTTTGTCATGGATAGGAAGCGCATTCTCAAACACTTTGTTTTTCTGCAAAGTCCAGCACTATCGCTGGAAGAATCTGATTGACTATCCATATTAGTTTTCAAACCCAAAGTACACCTGCAAGGACAATGTTCAAACCCAAAGTTTAAGGTATGTTTACCAACCTTTAAAGTTTCAACAATAGTATATTCATGTAACAAACAAATGACCAAACTTAATAAACGCGTAAAATTATACTCTAAAATCCAATAGAATTGTTGAAACAATGAAAAAACCTGAAATGTTTGAAATGCTACATGAGCACATATTAGATAGGTTGGGAGTTTCTATAGAATTCTACCAAAGCATAGAACCCAATGAGAAACTTCAATATAAAACTGTAACTATAGTTATGAATGTACTAAATTCTATTGAAAAACGAAGTTAAATTAGCAAAAAAATACTAAATTTAGAAATGAAGACTAAAACAAAGTACCCACTTCCTCCAATTGATCTGGTAGGCAGTAAAATAAACGTGATTCTAAGGAAAAGAACGGGGCTGTGAGAGGACGGGACACAGGAGGGGCACTCCAATTGAGGAATGCAATTTGCATTGGACACCACGACCTCGTGTGTTCTTATAAATAGTGAGAAAGTTGTCAAATATTTGATACTGTACTTGAATGAGTAATGAGTAAGTCGTCTTAGTGTATACAAACCACATGATGAAGTCTGCATTGATACAATAGAAATCAAAATTAGAAGAATGTCGCTTTCAACAATCAGAATCCACTAACGTGATTCTCTCTGAGCTGCAAAGAAAGAAAACGGCTATGGTATTATTCACCCTTTAATGAGTCGGGTTGTAATTTCTTAAATCTAATTGTAGACATATAAGAATACAATTATCAAAATGAAAAAGATTACCTTTTTATTGACTGATTAATGAACTAACATGTATATGTTATTGACCCATTAATGACCCAGGTTGTATATATCTATGACTAGATAATGTATTTGCTTAAATCTAACTCTAACTTTCTTAAATCTAACTCTAACTATAAAAATATATAATCCGAAACATTAATAAATGAATAACACAATATTGATTGCTAAAGAAAACACCATTTACACTCAAACTCAAGTCGTTGAATTTTTGAGAATAGGAATACATGTAACTTCCGAGGCAATTGCAAAGGCAAGCTTAGAACAAGCTAAAACTTCAATATCATATATTTTATTTTATTCTGATCAATCAAGAAGGCCAAACAAAATTTCCAATCGGATAGGAGAATAGTGTGAGAATCATTTTATGCCTGGATAGTCACACTATCTTACTTTACAGTTACCTGAATCTGCTACAAATTGATAGATATTGTTTTTTTGTTCTCAGAAATCACTTCATTTTAGGTGGGGCTTGGTTGAAACTCTTAGAACATCTGGCTTTGGAATTCTCAGGTAAAACTTGTTTTGGACCTAGAAATGCTAAACTCCCGCAACTTTAAAGCTACAACACAGCTCAACCAACAAATGGATGTTAAGCATATTTACGTTGCACTGCTAGGAGGATATCAACTCAGTAAAATTATACTAAATCATGAAACATTCTAACAAACAGTTTATTTAGCAGTGTGCGAAGGGTGGTTGTGTCGATTAGCTCTTAATGACAGTAAAAAAAAATATATTTTCTCAATAGCTGTGACCAAGCATCACTCATATACACAGTTTTGTTCAAAGAATGGATATATAATTTCATTTAATGCAACAATGCCAATGACAATATCAACCAGACAACAAAGAAGGAATTGGTTGTTGTGTCTGGCATGGCAATCCCACTGCTAGCAGCTTCTCTATCGTTCAG
This sequence comes from Pinus albicaulis, assembly GCA_034641835.2. Classification (NCBI taxonomy): domain Eukaryota; kingdom Viridiplantae; phylum Streptophyta; class Pinopsida; order Pinales; family Pinaceae; genus Pinus; species Pinus albicaulis. Next base: position 854,643,285 of record CM076576.1, read on the forward strand.
CTTCAGAGAATATTAGAAAAGGGGGAAATTATGTTGAAGCCACTCACATTAATGTAAGATATAGACATTTCAGATAGTGAAAAAGTTATATCCCCGTTAATTGTCTTTAGCGCAGCCATGGCCACAATGCCTGCAACCATTGCCACCACCCCTCCATGCAATGTATGATATTTATTCTGCCATAATTTATCTCATGGTATTAATAATAATTTGTCCCATAGTATTTGGCCTATGGTATGAATAACAATTTGTCCCATGGTATTTGGCCCATAATTTATCTCATGGTATTAATAATAATTTGTCCCATAGTATTTGGCCTATGGTATGAATAACAATTTGTCCCATGGTATTTGGCCCATTGGCTTCACCTAAATAAAACCATTTTTTTTAGTTTTTCTAAATATATAGGTTTATGGAGTAAATATATAAAAAATAGGTTTTATTTATTTACCATACCTCTAATTTATTTATATTTTATTTATTTACCATACCTCCAGAGTAAATATAAAAATAGATTTTATGTATTTACCACACCTCTAGTTTATTTATATTTTTATTTATTTATCATATTATTTTTTTTAGTGTTCATAAACCTCTTCATATTTTAATAAATTTATATTTTAATGAATTTTTAATTGTTTATTTATATGGCTCTGTAAATTATTATCTAAGCCAACATTATTTAGATTTTATTTATCATACGCCACAATAAATAAAAAATATACTCTTCTAAATTAATACAATGTTTACTATTTTCCTAATTTTAAATAACATTGACGTCATTTTGATTTTTTTCTACAATTTGGAATATATAAAAAATTTAAATTAAATTTTACCATATTTAAATTTAAACAATAAAAAATCTACTCTTCCAAATTAATACAATGCTTACTATTTTCTTAATTTTAAATAACAATGACGTCATTTTGATTTTTTCTACAATTTGGAATATATCAAAAATTTAAATTAATTTTTACCATATTTAAATTTAAACAACTTTATTAATTTTTAATACATACTAAATTAATTGACAAATACAAAACTTTTTCATGGCGGTCTAAACTAAATAGAAAAAAAAAATACAAAAGTTTAAATAAATTGATATTTAACATGTATAATAAATATAAAATATTTTATAATAAAAAGTAATATACGCTATTTCATGAGAGGAATCAGTGTTATTATTATTATCTACGTTGAAGGTCAAAGACCTTTTTGAAAATGTCGTCAATTCTGCAATTTATCCAATGCATTTTGCTCACAGTCGCCCTTGCATGAAATATATGAAATATTCGTTTACAGAAGCTAGTTTAATCTATGATGTATTATGCATATTTAAACTCATGCAGTTAAACAGAAGCGACCTGTTGAGGATGAAGCTACCTCTGCAAAACCTCACCGGTGCAGGTTATGTACGAAATTTTTTTCCTCAAGGCAAGCGCTTGGAGGACACATGCATGTCCATGGCGAAGGTAAAACATTGCTCCATGAATAATATTTCTGCATAATATTTCTGCAATTGAATGTACCAAAGAATTCAAATGTTTGGTAAAACGTTGCTCCCATGAATAATATTTCTGCAGTTGAATGTACCAAAGAATTCAAATGTTTGTCACAGCTGTAGTTTGTGTGAATTCATGGATTGCAGAAGATGAGGAATACATGGAATCCAAAAGAATATGTGCATGCTTGAGGTTGTGATTCTACGATAACAAGATTCTATCTTAATATTTCTCTCACAATGAGCATGCAGAAAAACAAAAGGAAATCGATAAAAGGCCATGTTCAATATATCTATCACAGTATCTCCATTAACCAAATTCCTGAAATCCATGATCTTAACGAAGAGGAGGAAGGCGCCTCAAAATGCAAAGAAAATTATGCAAATATGTTCATGGAAAAAAACTGTGATAATGGAGATTACCGTGATGGGAGGCTTGACATTCAAGGTAAAAAGCACAAGTCCGGGCTCCACTGGATCAACCTTCAAATGATGGAGAATTAAGGCCGCTTCCCTGACATATAGAAGGCAGAGACGAATCTGCACCCATACCCTGAAGCCATTCGTCTATGAGGTTAGGCAAGAGCATCGGATCAATTGGTCCATCTCGCTCGTTCCTATGCTTCAGCTCCATATTCAAACACCAATGAAATGAAAATGACCAGTGTGTCGTTGATAAATGTATAGCTGTAGAAACTTCACCCTCTACTTCTGCACTATATTCAAACCCCAATGAAATGAAAATCAGTGCGTTGTTGATACACTTCAACAGCGAAGATACTACACATCAGAGGAGACGCGGTTGCCAATGGCAACTAAAAGTATAACGAACGTTTATTTGAGTATTTCTATAACTTATTAATAATTGTATTTAATCTAAAGGTGGAAATTCTTTCAATCGTCTAACATTAAAATTAATGGTTCATAATCAGACACGTAGCAGTTTAGCAACGTTGTTTTCAAATAAAAACGCTTTACAGCGTAATTAAAAAATATTTATAAAATATTTTGATTGTGAAATGACAGATGGTTTTTGAACATGTGGTATTGATGATCCATGGTATTGTAACAAAGCTTATTTACAAGTTAATAATATCCATTATAAAGTGGAGGTGAATATCCATGGTTAAAAATCTTGTTATATTTTAAGTATTAAAATTTTATGTGCTTATTAATAAAATTTAAATATGATTACAAAATTATTATTTACATGTTAAAATAGATCTTAATTTATAACTACTATTTATATCCTATATATTTTATTGGGATAGAGGGTTTACTTATAACTCAAAATTAATTATAATTTTTTTGTTTTTAGATTTAATTAAAAAAAATCAATAAATTTAAATTTGAATAAAATATTTTTATTTTGAAATGGGAAATGATTTTTGGGCATGTGGTATTCTTGAGACATTGCAAAAGATGATTTTTCTGCATGTGGTATTGATGAGTCATTTTAAATAGTAATACCTATGGTTAAGGAGGCAGGAATATCCACAAGTAAACATATTGTTATATTGTAAATTTATTTAAAATATTAATGTTTTTAACTATCAATTGCACCACATGTTGCAAAAGAAATGCCTTAAGGCAATAGAATAGGAAAGAGTAGCTTAAAAGAAATAGGATGTTGCAAAGAATGTGAATATTTATTTGGGTGATTTGGAGGGTGATGTTTTTTTTAATTATTTTATAAAATATGTACATTTTAAATAAATTAAGGGGAAAATATGAGTGGGAGGTTTATTGTAAATATTCTCTTATAATTGAGAATATGAGAGGAGTTGGGTTGTATAGATATATTAGGGATTATGAACTCCTTAAATATGAATTAGTTGAGTCAAAGGAGGGATAAAATATTTTGGGATTTTGTTGAGTCATTTGTGGAGGATATCATGGATTCAAATTAATTCACAACTATGTATAAATATGAGCTTCGTATGAGGATGAAGAATATAGATAGAAGGTGGAATAAGATAGAGGAAAAAAACGTAGAGAGGGATGCGGAATGTTCCATTGAGTTTGTTCTATCCGCAGGTTAAAACGGTGAACGATTTTCACCCCGACGATAAAGGGATTCAAACTCTCATCCAAATGCATGTTCCTTTGCCATTTCAGTTGAGTTTCCAGAGTGTAACAACAAGGATAAGACACTCGTTCATCAATTTTCTATCAAGCATTAGTAGAAACTTGATTGTGGAGGTGGACACTGCAAACGATCCATACAAAGATAAAATCCATTAAAAAGCGAATGGGCAGGTTGAAAAGGTAGATGGGTGATTTTGTTTGTGTGGAAAAGGTGCTTTGTTTTGAAATGACTTATAATTAGTTTCACACAACATATATTTAAGATCTTACTTTTATATGGGATGTATATCATAAAGTAGAACTTTTGGAGGAGAGAGATTAAGTGCTCATTAAATTATTTAAGACGAATTTTTATGGTATAAGAAGTGGGATAATTAATGTACTAGTCTTAAAGTTGAAGTAATGATTTGTATATCATTAAGTAAAAGGAGTCTAGTACATTATGTTGAGGTCAATTCTTTTTTTGAGGTCAAGACAAGTAAATTCCTTGCACAAGTGAGCATTTTTTAATGAAGAGTTGATGTCAAGTCTGGAGTCAAAGATTCTTAAATCAAGTCAAAGGTTTGAATGTAATTGGGTGCATGATTGGCGGAGCCGACGCCCAAAGAGTTTGGTCATTGTAACGCAAGAAATATTGCAGTTGTTGTTTGCAACAAAGAGGAGAAAGAGAGTTTCCCAGAAGATGATTCCAAGACAGAGAACCAAAAGATACCAAGTGCAGGAAGAGAGCTTGCATTGTTGGATGGCAAGTATTAAGGCTTGCTGAAAAGGGGATTGAAATCCACAAGTGAACAAATGAAGTTCACAAAGGAGGAAAAAATGACTGTTGATAGTCATTTCAGAGGTTCTGAGACAGACCACAACAGAAGAAAGAAGAAGGAAGATGCCAAGGAAAATGGCATATGGAAGAAGCTAATTGATGAAGAATATGAGAGGGAGAAGACTGAGATAGCAGTTCACCTTGAGTTATTGATGGAATTGTTGCAGAGAAATAAGAAAGACCAAAGACATGGTTGGACCATGAGGAAGAAAGCGAAATAACAGATACTACAAGAAAAGAGGAATTAACAGGTAAATATGCAGTTAAAAAAAGAGGTGAGAAAGCTTGAGAAAATGATGAGTGTGTAATTGAGATGTGAAGATCTCAGAGAACCTGAGTTGGAAATGGAAGTTTCCATTTGTGGACCAGAGCAGGGTGAAATTCTAGGTGAAGAGGATAATGAGAAAGATCTCATGGACTATTGGAATAGTTCAAAACAATTTGAAGATATGTTGACAAGGGAAGTAGATGAGGTTATGAAGCCTTGTATTTTTAAATCTCATAGTTTGTGTGTGTTTGCAGGATGTGCAGAAGATGATGGAAAGTCTGGTGAAACTGTCACAAAGATGAATAAATCCCTTGAGGTGAAGTATGATGGAGAATTCCTTTTAGAGGAGGAAGGTACTAATTTATTGCAGCAGAAAGAATTCATAGATGAATTTCTATTTGGTGTAAGACAACCAGTTGAAGCTGTTATGGTGCAGAAGCATAATGAAAATGCCATAGTGATATTCCAAGGAGGTAAACAAATGAATTTGCTTAATGAAATTAATGAAATAATTTTGCAATGTGATGATATAGAAAACAAGATAACTCAAGAGGATTGCCAGAAAAAGGGTGAAATTGAGAATGAAGGTTGTGAAGAAATGTTGGAAAGATTTCACATAGAAATGGAGTTTTTGGAAAGATGGCTCAAGGAACCAGAAGGAGGAATGAAGCTTGCAGAACCTGATAATGAGGAAATTGTAGAGTTAAGTAAATGTTTTAACTCTTCAATTAATGATGTGGTTGTAGGTACAGAAGACAACATTAATAAATATGATGTTGAAATTAGAGGAATTGAACAGGAATTATTTGAAGATGAGATGAAATATCAAGAGCAGCAAGAAATTTATGTCCTTGGTGACATAAAGGAAACGTAAGTATTAATCTAGAAGGATAAAGATGAAAGCGGCCAGAAATTTAAAAGAGACGATCAACAACAAGAAAGTAAATTTGAAGAAGGCATTAGATTCCAGGTGTATAGAAATTGGCACTAGAATGAAGAGCGTGAGATTAGTCTGACAGTAATGAGAGAAGAAATAGATATATTAATGGAGTGGCTACAAAGAAAGACAAATGAAGACTGAAGATACATATGGAGAATGAAGAAACGAGTTAAATGGAAGCTATTGCAACAGAAGTGGAATGGAAAGCTGATGAACGAGTTCAGAGAACTTGAAAAAATTCATATTGATTTGTTAAAGGAGGAAAGAATCAAAGGAATGGAGTCATAGAAAAGAGGATTTACTGAAATCTTGAAAGTCTATTATGGTAGATTGGTGCTTGAAGCATCAAAAGAGGCTGAAAGGTCTTGTATTTTTAAAACCAATAATTTGTTGATGAATGCAGGTACAACAACGGATGAGAAATTAATTACTATAGGGACAGTCAATAACTATAGTTGTGATCAAGGAAAATTTCTTGATTATTCTTCATTTCAAAAAGTGGAGTGTTCAGCGCAATTGGAGAAGGAAGCATCATACAAAGAACCAGAGGCTGAAGAAGATAAGACCAGAGAAATTGTAACGGAAAAAGAAGAAGACACTACAAAAAACATCAATCGTATTGAGGTGATTGACAAAGAGGAATTACTTCGAGGAATTGGCAGAAGTAATTGTTGTAAAGGCCGATGGAATCCGTTTGATAGAGTGAGTGATGTTGGTGATGGTGAGATTTTTGATTTAGCTCTTATTAAATTCAAGACTACTGAGTTAGATAAACCTATGAATGTGATGTAAATCCCGTTTGAGATTCTTTCAAAGCCTGGAACTAGAAGAATGGGTATTAGAATTTGTACACGAGTCTATATTTCTAGAAATAAAGATGGTGTGGTATGGAAAACCGAGAGTTACATTCAATAGTGTTCTGAAAATACTATTATGGGAATTCTGTGCAAAATTAAAAAAAAGGAGTTGATACTTTAAAATACTGGTGGCAAAACAGAGTTTGGAATCTTGGAGGTAGAAATTCATTGAGAATTGTGGTTGTCGCATTATTAAAAAACAATGACAGACCTCATAGACAGGAGTCTATGGAAACTATTCTACATGGGGAGTCTGATGCAGGAGCGTCCTGCTCAAATGTCATTATTTATTTGGGTGATTTAGGGGGTGATATTTTTTTAATTATTTTATAAATTATGTACATTTTAAATAAATTAAGAGGAAAATTTGAGTGTGAGGTTTATTGCAAATATTCTCTTATAACTGAGAATATGAGAGGAGTTGAGTTGTATAGATATCTTAGGGATTATGAACTCCTTAAATTGAAATTAGTTGAGTCAAAGGAGCGATAAGCTATTTTAGGATTTGGTTGAGTCATTTGTGGAGGAAATCATGGATTCAAATTAATCCACAACTATGTATAAATATGCGCTTCGTATGAGGATTCATAATATATATAGAGGGTGCAATAGGGAAGAGGAAAAAAAATGTAGAGAGGGATAGTGTGCCAGTGTGAAGAATGGTGAGAGCCAAGAGGGCAACAAATGTAATATTTGGCCAATAAGAGTTTGATACAGTCATTATTGTTGTATTTTATGAAAGTGTTTGGTTCATTCACTATTCTGTTTAGATTTTGTTTATTTACCTGTGTTAAATATCATACGCATTATACCATGCAGTAGTCAAGTTCCATTGAAGTGCCATTGAATTGCAGGCATTCAATGCATTGCATGGTTAACTTTTGGATTTCCATGTGAAGTGGCAAGTGGAATTATGCAGATCTAAATGTGAATGCCAAGAACTGAAAGCGGGGTCATCATGGGATAGGTGACGGATTTCACAGATCGACATTGGGTATTAAAAAGTATTTGTGAACTCTATTCTTCTGCGCACATTCTGAATTGTACAATATTCACTGCATCATTTTTCTTCCATGGAAGCACGTCATGGAGGTTTCAAAGATATTGATGATAAGAGTTATCAACCAGAAAGATACAATTCTTAAACTCTGAAGCCTCTTCTTGATTGAAAAAATACTAAACTGATAAGATATAGCAAACTTCTTGGTACAATATGTCAGCTTGCAACACGTCTAATAAGATGTTTTTCAATGCATTTATGTAATTAAAATAGAGCTAGGAACTTTTGAAGACTACTTCATTGAAAATTAGAAACATGTTCATGCCTGTTGGCATCAACATAAAATTGAAATGATTAGCATATATCATTGCAGACATGGTTACAATTTTTCATGGATTAGGTGGTATGTATCAGCAAGAAAGGATATTAAATTCTGTTATGAGTAATTCAACTGTTACATGAACTATTCATAGTCTTTAATGATATACTCAAATTTCTTCCACAATACTAATCAAGTGTCTAAAGAAGCCATCATCACTTCCAAAATCACATATTTAAACATAAAAGTTGTAAAAAATGAATTTGTTTCTATTAAAACATACAAGTTGTAAAAATTGAATTTGTTTCATAAATTTGAATCATGTGCTCATATCTAAGATATAGTTCTTAAACTCTGAAGCCTCTTCTTGATTGAAAACATACTAAAATCATAAGATATAGCTGAAGAGAATATGTGTGTATGTGTATTTTAATTTAATTTAAAAATAAAAAATTAATTTATTTGAATACATTAAATAAACAAATTTTAATTTAACAAATAATTATATGAAGAAAAGGCAAGGACCATGTTATAGTGAAATCTTACTGCAATATTGCTTCCTTGAACCTTACAAATCATGAGACCTATGTTGAAATTAAGTTAAAGACCTTGTCTGATCATGCCAACATGAATGCCTCATGAATGAAGAAATAGATCATGATTTTCTACCTTCAAAATCAAAGGTATTTTTGGTGTAGTTCCTCCATATTTAATCTTTACCACTTCCTATTGAGTCACCTATTTATTAGTTTTTCATGATCTTCAAAAATATTCAAAAGATCAGTGATCTCCCTGTTGTCTACCATGTTCTTTTTTTTTTTTAGTGTCACTCATATGAATTTGGTTTCTTTTGTTATTTGTTAAGATAGTAAAAGAGGTATGGAGAGGTGGCTTTCATCACTTAAAGGGAATTAGAAATAAGGCTACTGAGAAAATAACTCCAACACCAAGAGAGATTCGGTAGCATTTATGGAATTGGCGAACATGTCTTGTTCTCTAGTGTTGGCTACTCAACATATATTTCTTGATCTTGTGTACAAGAAATGAATTTGTATTTAGTTTATATTACATTAACGATGAAATTTCCAAAATTCATGGTAGGCTTTCCATCACATTTGTAGAGAAAATTATAACGCAGTGTCACACTTTTCTTATGAGAGCTAATGGCTCCTATATAAATGATGGATTTCATCACTTTAAGAGCAGTAAAAAAAAGTTTATTGCGAAAAAAACTCCAACATGTTTGTAGAGAAAATTATAACATAGTATCACACTTTTCTTATCAAAGCTAAACGCTCCTATATGAAACAACTATGGATTTCATCACTTAAGAGGAATAAAAACAGTTTTATTGAGAAAAAAATCCAACACATTTGTAGAGAAAATTATAAAACATTATCACAATTTTCTTATCAAAGCTAAATGCTCCTATATGCAACAACGTTGGCTTTCATCAAGAGCAGAACAAACAATTTTATTGAGAAAACAACTCTAGCACTGAAAGAGATTTGGAAGCAACTGTTCAATTGGTGAACATGTCTTGCTTTATGGTGTTGGATATTGGGGATAGATTTCTTGCTATTTTATACAAGAATGTAAATTTTCATGTAGCTTATACTACATTAACCATGAAATTTTCAACATTTAGGGAACACTTTCCATCGCATTTATAGAGAAAATTAGAATAGAGTATCACATTTTTCTTATCATATCTAAATGTTCCTATATGCAACAACTACTGCAAGCTAGAATAAGAAGGGAAATAAGAATCTTGTTTGCGAGTTGAGATAGATTCATTCTTTGCACATCTAAAGTAAAGCTTAATAAAACAAACCTCACCATACTTTGAATTTTTGAAATAAATATATTACAAATTAGAATATCAATTTAATACATTTTACTCAATTACACATTTAACAATATTCATTTAAAAAAATTCAAATAAAAATTACCATTTTCAATAAAACTACTCTAAATAAAAATATTACAAAGAATAACATTAATTACCATGGCCCTCGTGGACATTCCTCTGATTACTTATGTTTGTAACTTATTCTTAATCACATAGTATCAATTTATTAAAACTATAATCTACAAGTGTCACTTTTTATAGCTTTGGTGGAAGGATAGAGTATCTAAATTCCCTTACCCTTAAAAAGCATCCTCAATTACTGTACCACCCACCTCTACATCTAATCTAGAAATCTTAGGTTATTCTAAATTGATCAAGAGTATAGAATTTTTAGGGTGGTGTTTTATTGGCACTAAAATTCCCATGAGGTCCATCACTATGTATGTGATTCATTGCAACCTTGGATATATTCTATTAGTTGTTGTGATTTTTTGCTTGTGGCTACAACTTAGTTTTGGTTGTCACCTAGTTATCATGATTCAAAACTTTGGTATCATCTCAGACCCTTGTAGCATTACATATATTCTGTGAGCTAATATGATGTTTTGTTTGTCACAATGATTCAAAAATCAGTTATTATACCACAAGATTGACTTTCTCATTATCTGTTTTGTTTATGAACCCTTTAAAAAAACCACAACAACATTTTATTTTACCCTCTAATCTCCCAGCATGGGTGGGGGTTTAAAAATTTGGAGTAAATTGAGCGGCTATTGTTAGAAATTGTTGTATAAGATGGAAAATTTGGATGGTTTGTAGACAATATGGATGCCATAACAAACATCTATTTTGAATTTCTTAGTGTCCCTGGCAACCATTTCAACAGAGAACGTCAATACATCACTATGCGAATGATAACTTGTGACATCACTAGCCATTTTCTTTGATTGTGGATCAAGTTATAAAATAATAATGAAAATACTTTCTTAGATTATGGTGGATAGTAAAAAATCTATAAGTAATTTAAAAAACACAGTATAAATATAAATAGCAACTGCATCCAAAAAAATATGGTAGAAAAAATTGAGGCAATTACCACATGGCATTGTCTGGTGCAAAAGTTGCAATAAAAATAATTACACAATAACAACTAGATCAATGATATTATAGATAAATAGTTTTAAATATTAAAAAAAATTAATCAAATTCAATCCATAATATTAAACTATGGAAAAACTGCAATTTTATTTTGGTCAAAAATAAAGTAATACTCAATAGAAGGAAAAATCCAATGCTTATCCAATGCTTAATACCTTGCCATAAACAATAAAAGTTTAATGACATTTGTGACATGATATTTTTTTGTGACATTGAAAATAAAGAAAAACATAACTTAATTTGCCATAAATTTCCATCTTCTATCTTAATTATTGCTAAAAATATATTAATGAAAATTTAATAAACTTAAAATCTCTATTATCTATTTAATAATCAAAACCTTATTCCAAATTAAAAACATAAAAAACAAATCAATTAAATAACAATAATCACACAATAACAACTAAATCAATGATATTGTAGATAAATAGTTTTAAATATTAAAAAAAATTAATCGAATTCAATCCATAATATTAAACTATGGAAAAACTGCAATTTTATTTTGGTCAAAAATAAAGTACTACTCAATAGAAAGAAAAATCCAATGCTTATCCAATGCTTAATACCTTGCCATAAATAATACAAGTTTAATGACATTTGTGACAGGATATTTTTTTGTGACATTGAAAAGAAAGAAAAACATAACTTACTTTGCCATAAATTTCAATCTTCTATCTTAATTATTGCTAAAAATATATTAATGAATATTTAATAAACTTAAAATCTCTATTATCTATTTAATAATTAAAACCTTAATTCAAATTAAAAACATAAAAAACAAATCAATTAAAAAATATATACTATAAGACCCAAATATATATATATATATATATAAAGAGCCACTTACCCTAGGCTTACACTATTTGGATTCAATCACATTGATAAAATCACAGAGCAAAAACGACTCTGAAGAAATGAATGCAATGCTTCTCTATAGCATAGAAGGGTAGAAGTTTGTTGATCTTTGAAGGAGATATGGTGATATGAAACTGGTAAGTTCTCTAAGAGAAGATCGTGAAGGTAATTTCGAAAATAAATCAAGCTATAAAATGATAAAAGTAAATATCAAACATCATATATTAATTAGTTCAATTTTTTTCATCTAGTTTATAATATAAAAATAAAGTAATATTGAATAGACAATATGAAAAGGCATTAAATCAATTATTAAATTAGCTTGTGATACTTAATATTTATAGCTAAAATAAAATAAAATTACTCACCAGTTAAGGGTAGAAATCTGTTGATCTTTCAAGGAGATATGGTGATATGAAATTGGTAAGTTCTCTAAGAGAAGATCGTGAAGGTAATTTCGAAAAGAAATCAAGCTATGAAATGGTAAAAGTAAATATTAAGCATCAAATATTAATTAGTTCAATTTTTTTCATCTAGTTTCTAATATAAAAATAAAGTAATATTGAATAGACAATATGAAAAGACATTAAATCAATTATTAAATTAGCTTGCGATACTTAATATTTATAGCTAAAATAAAATTAAATTACTCACCAGTTTCATATCTCGAATTTCTAACAAAATTATAAATTAAATTAAAAAATTAAGTAAAAAAATTAAATCTGTTACAACCCAACCCAACCCACTTAAAAAACATAAAATGGTAAAAAGACTCAAACTTGTGCCTGAATATGTACACCTTTCTTTTTTCACCAAGAAAAAATAGAAACATTTTTATTGATATAAAATGTTTTACATATGCTTAAGTCTTTATAGCTTTAAATGGTAGACATTGATCCAAGTAAAATGCTCTTATGAATGACCAAAATATACTCTGATTGAATTACTCACGAGTTTGATATTTCTAATTTCCCACAAACGTGTAAATTAAATTAAAAATTTTAAACCCAACCCAAAGAGTGCCCACTTGAAAACATAAAATGGTAAAAAGTGTCCCTGAATATGTACACTTTTGTGTCTTTTCACCGGAAAAAAACAAACATTTTTACTGATATCAAATGTTTTACATCGCTTCATTAAAGTGCAAGCAAACTGCTAATATGAATGACCAAAATATACCCTGTGCTACACTTAAAAACAAAGCAAGTACGGAATAAGACTCACCAGACTGATGATAAAGATCTAAACGAGATAGGATAAAAAAGGAAACAAAAGCCCGAAGCTGGGCCTGTGCCCTGGAAAGCACTAGTAACTCCCTTTCCAAGATACGATGGATTCAAGACAGGTTTGCCTTACAGGTCCCAACACTCTTCAACTAGATGTTGCGCGTTTTAGTTCGAAAGACTCTTTTAAATAAAATGTATGCAAAATTATTTCTCATATTAATTAAATAGATTACACACATTTATACATGAATTAGTCTCAAGATAGGAAATCTATCTTGGACGTACAATAAGTTGGTTGAGGGAATATCTCAACCTCACACCAAATAAGGAAACTAGTTTTAGCTAACCTGGGAAATATGAACAGACTCTATTCATAGAGAGTCACAACTAGACAAGTAGGAATTACACATTTCAACACTCTTCACTGAAATCACTTTTTTTCACCAAGGAAAAACATAAACATTTTTATTGATATAAAATGTTTTACATATGCTTAAATCTTTATAGCTTTAAATGGTAGACATTGATCCAAGTAAAATGCTGTTATGAATGACCAAAATATACTCTGATTGAATTACTCACGACTTTGATATTTCTAATTTCCAACAAAAGTGTAAATTAAATTAAAAAATTTAAACCCAACCCAAAGAGTGCCCACTTGAAAACATAAAATGGTAAAAATTGTCTCTGAATATGTACACTTTTGTGTTTTTCACCGGAAAAATACAAACATTTTTACTGATATCAAATGTTTTACATCGCTTCATTAAAGTGCAAGCAAACTGCTAATATGAATGACCAAAATATACCCTGTGCTACACTTAAAAACAAAGCAAGTACGGAATAAGACTCACCAGACTGATGATAAAGATCTAAACGAGATAGGATTAAAAAGGGAACAAAAGCCCGAAGCTGGCCCTGTGCCCTGGAAAGCACTAGTAACTCCCTTTCCAAGATACGATGGATTCAAGACAGGTTTGCCTTACAGGTCCCAACACTCTTCAACTAGATGTTGCGCATTTTAGTTCGAAAGGCTCTCTTCACTGAGATCACTTTTTTTCACAAGGAAAAACAGAAACATTTTTATTGATATAAAATGTTTTACATATGCTTAAGTCTTTATAGCTTTAAATGGTAGACATTGATCCAAGTAAAATGCTCTTATGAATGACCAAAATATACTCTGATTGAATTACTCACTTGTTTGCTATTTCTAATTTCCAACAAACGTGTAAATTAAATTAAAAAATTTAAACCCAACCCAAAGAGTGCCCACTTGAAAACATAAAATGGTAAAAATTGTCCCTGAATATGTACACTTTTGTGTTTTTTCACCGGAAAAATACGAACATTTTTACTGATATCAAATGTTTTACATCGCTTCATTAAAGTGCAAGCAAACTGCTAATATGAATGACCAAAATATACCATGTGCTACACTTAAAAACAAAGCAAGTACGGAATAAGACTCACCAGACTGATGATAAAGATCTAAACGATGAGATATGATTAAAAAGGGAACAAAAGCCCGAAGCTGGGCCTGTGCCCTGGAAAGCACTAGTAACTCCCTTTCCAAGATACGATGGATTCAAGACAGGTTTGCCTTACAGGTCCCAACACTCTTCAACTAGATGTTGCGCATTTTAGTTCGAAAGGCTCTCTTCACTGAGATCACTTTTCAACACGTCTTCACAGATCAGTACACCGGCTAACATCCTCCCTGGACACAATCTAAAATGATCTCGTCCCAACATCATCATACTGCTCTGGTTCTTGTTTTCAAATAACCAGTGGCAACACAAGGGACTGAGGTGGGAAGGCATAGACAGTGCTCCTCTCCCTGCAATGCCAACTCCTCTGCCAAATCTTCAATGCCAGCAACTATCCACTGAACACGACACTCAGAAGTTATGCGCATTCTCCTTCTAGGTTGATTCGCAGAGATTTAACAAATTGTAGACACATTAAAGGTGATCAAGTATGTTTTATTTTAAACTGTTTATAATCAGATGGAAGAATATTGTTCAATCATTTAACAATAGATCTGATGGTCAACAATAGTACACAGTGTCAACTAGGAAAGTTGTTTTCAAATAAGAACGCCCTAAGGTGTAATTAAATTTAAATATGGTAAAAAAATAACTTATAACTATTACTTATATTTTATACATTTTAAACTAATATGTATATTACACATTCTTTTATCTAAAAAGTTATTAAGAATTTTATTAATAAAAACAAATTACAACATCATAAATCAAATTTTATTTATTTTATTACTTTTTAATTTTTTATGCACACTACAAGATCTTTGTCATAATAAACTCTATATTACTTTAACTTTTAATTATTATTTAATTAAGAGTGTATGAAAATGTTTACTAATCTAGTAAGTCTTATAAATTGAAGATATTAAGCTTACATTTCAGTGCTTTAATATGAAATCACAATTTTTTTATAGGAAAATGCATTTGTTTTTCTAGAAGAATACCTACCTCAATGGCAGGTAGGTTGGACTCCATATTGAAATGAACTTCAACTTATACAAATACTTAGCCAATTACATGTGTACAAGCTCTTACTGATATATATCTTTATTTAATAGGGAAACACACTAAATAGTATAGTGTGTAAAGCTCTGGTATAGATGTTACTATACCTAGTATTCACTCTACATAACCTTTCACCTAGTTCATATTAAAATAATGGTTATCATAATCAACTTAACTTAGCATGTCACTCATGTTAAGTGAATACAGAAACAAGCTTATCTCTTCATTGTACAAGTGTAATTAATCATTATACTTGTTACTAGTAAAATCAATCCATTACGTCTTATAAATTAAAGCTATTGAGTTTATTTGTGAAAATATTGACAACTTTCTTATATTACATCTACATTATATTATACTGCAAAGCTCCATAAATTATTATTATATAGAAAATATGCAACTTACTATTATTTTTATTACTATATAAATATCATACAGCTCATTGTCACTAACATTGTGGAGCATGGATGTAACGATTTAATTGCTATTATTATTAAATTATTATGTAATTGTACTTAATTTACCAATGTTACCAACTCATGCAACTCATTGTTACCAATGTTTTGCATTGAGCCACTTAGGTGCAAAACATAACTCTAACATTTCTACGTGCTACCTGAGATATATTTGAAATAGAGATGTCATATATAATCAAGTTGTAGTGCAATAACATATTGGAAAAGACAACTTAATTTTAATTATTTCAGAGAGAAAGGCTCGAACAAATTATAATCAGGTATGATTCAAACTACATATAGGAAGGTACACAACAGAGAATATGTTGAATTATTTTTGAGAGAATAACATATTGGAAAAGACAACCTAAGTTTAATTATATGTGAGAGAGGCTCGAACAAAATACATTCAGGAATGATTCAAAGTACATATAGGAAGGTACACTCATAATCAATTTTAGTTCTTGGAAGTTGTAACAACAAGGAATATGTTGAATTATTTATGGGATAAAGGCTCGAACAAATTACATTCAGGAATGATTCAAAGTACATATAGGAAGGTATACTCAAAATAAATTTTAGTTCTGGGAAGTTATAACAACAGGGAATATGTGGAATGTTGAAACCATCCCAAAAAAACTAGTTAGGATTAATCACGAAGTAAATTAGCAATTCGGGTTGTCGGACATGATTAAATTACATTAAGCCTTGAAAAATATCTAACATACTACCCAAATATTATCTCATTCCACAAAAGTTCATAAGACATGACAGGACCTGTTTTACAAAGTGGAACTAAATAGCCCACAATGGTTCTTATTAGATGCTCTAACTTACATGGTTGGCTAGAAAGGGGGCGATTATTATTTTTTGGGCTATAAGATATTAAATGTTGTTGGACATAAATTACATATAGTTATATTTAAATTCATTTAAATTTAAAGGTAAGCAATTTCCACCATTATTTCTTTAGTTAGGATATTAAATGCAGTTGAGTATATACTACCCACAATTAAATTTAAATTCATTTAAATCTAAAAATACACAACATATGCCCAACCATATTTAATATTCTATAGCCTAGAAAATATATATCACCACGAGCATATGCTTCCGAATAATTTGCGTCATTGTCACTTGGAAGGAAGGGGAGAAGATGCTGAAAGAACTCCTGTGATCCAATTGCCGGGAGACAGAAGAAACGCGCTTTGACAAAAGAAACGTGCGCTGACAACAAGCATTGTTCAAGGAAGGACATTGGCACTATCGAACGCTCACTTATTCTTGCGATATAATTCATTTGCCATCGAAAAGTCGTTGTCGTCCTCCTCTGTTGTCCTCCTTGTTGTAAGGCCTCTTTCTGTTAAACATATTAGCGCGCTTGGTTTTGTTTCTGCTAAACATGTGAGCGCAGTTGGGTTGGTTTCTGTTAAACATGTAAGCGGCCATTGGATCACAGGGGTTGCTTCAACATCTTGTCCTCTTCAACATCTTTTCCCCTTCCGAGTGACAATGACATAAATTCTTGGGAATCATATCCCCGAGATGTTCGTAGTACTAATGTCATCGGCCATTCTAGCGCACTATGTAAGTTAGAGCATATAATAGGAACCATTGTGGGCTATTCAGTTCCACTTTGTAGAACACTTTTAACTATATATAATTTTTTCAGGTCCCCTCATGTATTTTGGATTTTTGTGGAATGAAATAATATTGGGTAGTATCCTAGATATTTTTAAGACTTAATGTAATTTAATAATTTCCGGCAACCTCCAAATGATAATTTACCCAGTGATGTTTATTTTGGCATTGTTAAAGCAGGAAGATTCTAAACCTTCCATGTTGTATTTTGTATTTCTTCGGTGATTTCATCATTTGCTGGAACTATATTGTTTTCGATCTTTTCTGAAGGATACGTACATCAAAAGCTTGCTCTTTATAGAATTCTTTGTTATAGTTCAAGCGTCTAAGAAACTTTTTCGAAGTTCTATTTTATACATAATCTTAGGAGGGAATCTAGCGAGTGCCTGTAGAACATGAGTATGTAACTCTATTGATCCTCGAGATATAACAGAACAAAGAAACTCCATTCTTGTTTTTCCAAATTGAAGTTTTTTCTCTGAAAGTGGTATGCCATGTTTGAAACAATGTTTTAGTATTGTTTAAGGTGTATCTGGTCCTCCTTAATATCATATGAGAGTACTAAAATATCATTTATATCAATCATTAAAATATATAGCTGAAAAGTTTCAATCAAAAAACATTACCTTACATTCCATTGATATTTCACATTAATTAAAATATAAATAATTTTGTTCTTATTCTTTGGTGGATGCCAATTTTCCAAAAACCACTTTCCAAATCAAATTTAATATTGCAATTAATAAATTTGGAAAAATCACTTTCCAAATCAAAATTATTAAAAACTATTACAATTATTAATTTTTCCAAACAAAAATGACAATGGATATATGATCTAGAGAATTGTAGAATTGATAATCCTAAAATTTATTACCATTAAATATCATTTTTTGGATTCAACTGCATTAAGTAGGTCATTAATCTATGACCATTTCCATGAGAGGTAGTTGTAACTCACTAATTTCTCATGATTTTTGAATAGTCCACTTAGCACTCATTGTATCCGGTGATGTTCATAGAGGTGAAGAAGTGGGATTGAAACTAGTGAAATGAATCACATAGCATCAATCATCACTTCTGGGGCTTGCACCCGATATCTAGGACTTCCTGGGAGGTCACGAATCCCATATCACCTCTCGCTCAAGCACGCTTAATTATGGAGTTTTCCCCACAATCAAGCCTACTTAGCTTGCTACCTCATTTGCAAAACCTTAGCAAGTATTGTGCCTCATGAACCATTCAAGTAGTGATAAGTGGACTATTCAGAAATCATGAGAAATTAGTCAGTTACGCCTACCTCTCATGGAAATGGTCATAAACGAATGACTTACTTAATGTAGCTGAATCCCAAAAAATGATATCTAATATAATGTACTGCGAAAACACCTCAATACTTAAATACAAAGAGTGAAGGAAGCTCTACTTGAATGGTTCATGAGACACAATACTTGCTAAGGTTTTGCAAATGGGGTAGCAAGATAAGTGGGATTGATTGTGGGGAAAATCTCACATTTAAGTACGTTTGAGCCAATGATGATCTGGGATGGGTGACCTCCCAAGAAGTCCTGGTTACCGAGTGCAAGCCCCACAAGTGATGATTGATGCTATGTGATTCATTTCACTAGTTTCAATCCTACTTCTTCACCCCTGTGAGCATCATTCGATGCAATGAGTGCTAAGTGGACTATTCAAAAATCATGAGAAAGTAGTGATTTATGACTTCCTCTCATGGAAATGGTCATAGATGAATGACTTACTTAACACAGTTGAATCCCAAAAAATGATATCTAATATAATGCACTTTGAAAACCCTTCAATACTTAAATAAAAAGAGTAAAGGGAGCTCTACTTGAATGGTTCATGAGGCACAATACTTGCTAAGGTTTTGAAAATGGGGTAGCAAGCTAAGTGGGCTTGATTGTGGAGAAAAATCCATAGTTAAGCACACTCGATCCATAGGTGATCTCGGATGGGTGACCTCTCGGGAAGTCCCGATTACTGGGTGTAAGCCTTGGAAGTGATGATTGACACTATGTTATTCATTTCACTAGTTTCAATCCAACTTCTTCACCCCTACGAGCATCACCTGATTCAATGAGTGCTAAGTTGACTATTAAAAAATCATGAGAAATTAGTAAGTTATGACTATCTCTCATGGAAAATTTCTTATATGAATGACTTACTTAACGCAATTTAATCCTAAAAAATGATATCTAATATAATGCACTGTGAAAATCCCTCAATACTTAAATACAAAGAGTGAAGGGATATCTACTTGAATGGTTCATGAGGCACAATACTTACTAAGGTTTTGCAAATGTTGTAGCAAGGTAAGTGAGCTTGTTTGTGGGGAAAAATTCATAGTTAAGCACAATTGAGCTAGAGGAGATATGGGATGGGTGACGTCCCAGGAACTCTTGGTTACCGGGTGCAAGCACCAAAAGTGATGATTAACGCTATGTGATTCAATTCACTAGTTTTGATCTCAATTCTTCACTGGTGTGAGCAATACCCATGCAATGAGTTCTAAGTGGACTATTAAAAAAATTCCAAAAGATAGATACAAATGTTTGAAAGAAAAATATTTAATATTATAAAATTAAGCTAGTTATTAAAGATAGGTAAACAATGTTGGAAAGAAAAAAAATTATATAATATTAAAAGAACACATAATTAATTTTTAAAAGGCATGTTGACTTAGGGACATACCAAATAGCTACAAATATTTATAATAAAGAGTACTTAAGACTTAAAAGATATTTTATTTAAGTAATGACATAACAATTTTAGATGTTTTTTTAATGTTAAATTGATTGTATATGTTAATATTATATATAAAAGTTAATTTGACATTTAAAATAATATGTATATTAAACCACCAAAAAAGAATATGATAAAAAAAATGTGATGGTAATTTTTTTCAAAAAGTTAGCAAACTTTGTAAATTATTTTCAAAAGATATACATTAATTAAAAGTTGAATATGAGTTTGACACACTTATTTAGAAATGAAATTTTCATAAATATTGAAAGTTTTATAGATATCAATATTTGATGTGTGTACTATTATGACACTTGGTGGCAAATATATTTTTTATTTTTATTTTTTATTTTTATAAGTAATGGAATTTTCATAAATATTGAGATTTGATGTGTACTCTTTTTCATAAACATTAAGATTTGATGTGTGTATGGTTATGGCACTTGGTGGCATATATAATGTTTTTCTTTTCTTTTTTTCAAATAACTTTTATTTTGAAAAATTATATTTATAACTGTATGAATTAGTCATTTATTCTATATGAGACAATAAGAAAATAAAAATTCAAATTTACAAATTTACAAATTTAGTTTTAATTTTCAAAATATTTTGTTCAATAGTTGTTTTTTTCAAAACTTTAATAAAATTTATAAAATCTTTTTAAAATTTTCAGAGCAGATTACAAGTCAAAACATTTTGACTTTAAATGATTACAATATATCTTGCCTATGAGCATGTGCAATAACAAAGGATATATGTTGAAATTAATAAATTTTGCAAACAAAATAAATAAGAAAAGATATATGATCCACAAATGTAGCATTGAAAATCCAAAAATGTATTACTTTTATTGGGTTTCCTCTTTTGTATAGAGAATGCGAACCGAATTTATGTAGGAACGAAATAAAATACAAAAATATACATAAACATAGAGATGCAGCGGAAATAATACTTTATTTCATTAATATCAAATAACAGAAATATGCTTACAGACATAATGGAAATGAAATAGCTAGGGTGCTAGTAGCTTATCTCAGAGAAGAGATGTGGCGGCTAAAGGCCTTTGAACTATGTTACAATGAGGGTCAAGTGCCTATTTATTATTGAGAAACAATGGAAAACTCTAAACATCCAAAAACCTAACCCTAGGAGATGAAGCGCCAAAATTATGGGCCCCGTTTGGGTAAATTGGTGTTTCAACTTCACGAGGACATAACTTTGGCATACAATATTCGTTTGACGTGCACCATACCTTGTTAGAAAGATCTATCTAAGGAGTACAAATTTGGGTATGAGAAACATCTGTCCATGATTCCATGTTGCTCTCTGTTTTCCCAAAAAATGTCATTTAGAGCCTCAAAACGGCTCCGGAAGTTCAGGACCCAAAAAGCTGCTAAAAGTAGTAACTTTTGCTGACACTGAAAAAATTAAAGAAATGATAGTGGTGTTTCAAAAGGAATAGGTGAGTGGACACCAATATCCACCTATATCATTATGACCCCAAAATGGCTCCAGAAGTTCATGACCCAAAAACCTGCTAAAAATAGTAAGCTTTGCTGAAAGTGAAAAACTGAAAGAATCGATGGTGGGGGTCCAAATTGGATAGGTGGGTTGCCACCAATATCCTCTAGTATCATTCCTCCCCCCTTAGGAAGCAATGATACCCATTGCGTTGAGATCCTCCATGAGATGAGGAAAATTCTATTGAACTGCGTATTAGATATGTCGAAGATGTCATGGACCTGCGGGAAGACACGTTGGATGCGTTAAGTAAATTTGGTTTCTTTATGAGCCTCAGACAGTACATGTGTGGATTGTTCTGTGTATTCGCATGAGGTATGGAAACATTAGGCGGCGGTGCGTTGGGGGTCAAATCAATGGAGTGCTTCTTGTGACAGTGTAGAGGAACCTCTGTGAGTGAAGAGAAAATGTCCTCGTATTCCTCCATGACTTTGTCCATCTGCTGTAATCATGCAGGGGAACCTTGTTTCAAGGTTTTGGCCACAATATTCTTCTTTCCCTGTGAGTGAGTTGTAAGGAGAATAAATTTCTTGGTTTGGGAAACAATCTTACTGCATTGTTTTACAGTAGTCAAGGAGATGGCAAGAGGCGGTACTACCTACAGTATCATGTAAAAGTTATTTCCCAAAGTAATAATAACAACACGAGGCCTAGACTCGTACATAACATGTCACCTCCATACGTATTGTTGGCCTAATCATACATCAGACACATCAAGAGGAGCAACATCACATAGTACCTCATCTGTGAATGGCTTGATGTTGTACGAAAGGAGGCACTGCTAGCAGACGTAGAGATCTCTTCCTTTGTGAATCCACCCAATGGTTACAGCTGCAAGTGTGCTATGGTCAGTAGGTCGAGCTGCTTCACTACCTCTACTAAAATAAGGTTCTTTTGGCTTTCACTATCGACAACGAATTGTAGTGGAGAACCCTTCACACACATTTGCAAATGGAAGAGGTGCTCCCCCTCCTTTGGATCCTATGGATCCTCCCCCTAGAGCGTGATGGTGGAAACAATGGCACTGGGATCCGCATCAATGATCTGCTTCCCTTATTCATTGCCTTTTTCTGGTTTTGACTCAGGATCAGAACATGCATCTGATTCGAGTGCCTTTAGTTCAACCACCAACAACTGTTTGGCCCGACACTCATTTGTGATGTGAGTGGGGCTGCTATGAAATTAACACCACTTCCCCATGTCCTTATTTGGATTTGTGGTGTTGTTTTGAGTCACCCTGCTTTGGCCTTGCCCCTTATTTTGTGGTTTGGGGGCACCTTTCCCTAACTTCGGATTCGTCGATCCAAATTCTCGCTTCTTCTGCTTAAATTTCTGCTCGATCTTGGTGGCATAGTGATATGTCGTGCCAAGCGATGTAATGTCGAGGAACTCCATTTTCTCCTGAATGTATTTTTGCAAACAACTGCGGTACTTGAGCACCAAATGTCTCTCTGAATCTTAATACCCAACTTTTTGCAGAGGGTATGGAAAAAATTCGTCAGTTCATGCACATCTTGATCCCTTTGTTTCCGCAATGTGGTCCATTGGATGTACTTCTCCTCATAGCTCCCCATAGGGTAATATTGTTCCTTGATGCCATCTCAGAATGAATTCCAAGTGGGTGTGCCCGAGAACAGAGAGGGTTCCCCCTAATCCTTTTTCCTACAGTATGTTTCCCACCAGTCCTTGACATGGGGGGCGGCTTTGAGGAGTGCAAAAATAATCTTTTCTCAGTAAGAGAAATCATGGACTGAGAAATACCCTTCTAGAAAATTTAACCATTTATCGTTGGTTTTGACATCTATCTGGCCTTCAAATACAAGAATGTCAAATTTTTCTTGTACCTTGAAAGGATTTGTGCCTCCAGAGTGGTTGTTGGATGCAGATGCGCTGTAGGTGGGCAGTAGTTGAAGGATCTGAGCAAATTTATCCATCATCGCATTCCTTTGTTTCTTGAGGGCCTCTTCGAGCAATATTTTGATAGGATATCTTGCTCCCTCATCTTTATTTTCTTCTGCCATGGGAGGTCGTCAGGGTTTACGAGGCTGATCTTGTAAGGGTTCAAATAGATCGAGCCCTAACTCCTTATACCTTGACTGCATTGGGGACATGTAAAGGAAAACAGAGAAAGAGCAGACCTCTCTAATACCACTGATCCGTATTTATGCATGAATACAATAAAATACAGAAATATACATAAACACAGAGATGTAGTGGAAATAATACTTCATTTAATTAATATCAAATAACATAAATATGCTTAGAGACATAATGGAAATAAAATAGTTAGGGTGTTGGTAGTATATCTCTAAGAAGAGATGTGGTGGCTATAGGCCTCTGAAACGTGTTACAATGAGGCTCGAGGATATATTTATTATTGAGAAACAATGGAAAACTTTAAACATCCAAAAACCTAACCGTATGAGATGAAGCACCAAAACTATGGGCCCCGTTTGGGTAAATTAGTGTTTCAACTTCCCAAGGACGTAACTTTGGCATACGATCTCCATTTGATGTGCACCATACCTCTTTAGAAAGATCTATTCGAGGAGTAAAAATTTTGGAGTGAGAAACATCAGTCCATGGACCTCTATTTCTCCCATTTTTCCCCAAAAACATCGTTTAGGGCCTTAAAACAGCTCTGGAAGTTCAAGACCCAAAAAATTGCTAAAAATAGTAAGTTGTGCTGAAACTGAAAAACTAAAAGAACTGATGGTGCCGTTTCAAATGGAATAGGTGGGTGGCCACCAATATCCACCTAGATCATTATGGCCCCAAAATGGCTCTTGAAGTTTAGGACCCAAAAACCTACTAAAAATAGTAAGTTGTGGTGAAAGTGCAAAACTAAAAGAATTGATGGTGCCAGTCAAAATGTCCAATAGGTGGGTCGCCACCAATATCCACCTGGATCAAAATGCTTATTGAAACAAAATGATATGCACTCTCTCAATAAGTTATGTTTTGATATATTAATCCTCTTTGTAGAAGTTAAATAATTTTATAGTTAACTTTTGTGGGAAACATTTGATTAGCAAAGGCCTTCTAATTATACTAATATAGTTGAAAATGCACTTGTTTTTAATAGTTAATTTCACATTATTTTAAACAATTACGAAAATAAGACAGTTATAAAAGATCATAAAATTTTATGTGCATTTCTTTTGTGATGTAGGAACATAAAGCCAATTCCACAATTTGTTGCTCACACCTAAAAGGGTCTCGGAATATTTTAAATGCAACAAATTCCCTAATTTTGATTTGTATAAATTTATTTTCTCATGTAAATATAAGTGTTTAAATTTGAGAACGGAATCTAAGTTGTTAAGGGAGTTATGATGATCTGGCATTCTCACCATGTGGCAAATTAGCATTCTCAGCCATGTGGCAAATTATAAAAGAGAAAAATAATTAGACTAAGATATTATTTATTTTCTACATGGAAGACACATGTAGATCTGCCTTATGATTTAATCTATATATTTGATTAGTAAAAGGTTAAAAAGGCCGAGTTTAATAAAGAGAGAACGAGCCAAGAGAGGCTAAGGACTACGAGGAAGACTGGAAAAGGGCCCACTGTTGTGTAATAAATCTATATTGTATAGATTCTATGTTAATATGAATTGGTGAATTATCATCCATTATTGTGCATGCTTGATCTATGTGTTCCAAAATAAATGCACATTTCTGATTGATGTGAAGCATAAAGGCTTACCAAAATTAGAGATTGTGTTATGGTGTGTAAGGAGTTGGTAAAAGGGTCAACATCGTTGTGTATTGATGTTATGAAGTATTTGTTGTAGTTCACTTAAACTTGTGTACCATTCCAATGAACTAGGTTCTACCAACTTAGGATTATAAAATTAGTTATTGGATTATTTAATAAAACCCTTGTACGAATACAAACCCGACTACCATCTAAATATTATTTTGAATAAAATAAAAAGTTCATATTTCCTTCTCTTTTTTCACGTGTTATTTTTTTTTGCTTTTACAATTTTCTCCTTTCAAAAGCTATTGGGAAATATAATGCAGGGCATTTCTTTTCCATGTTTCGAAGGAAAACCAATTATTATCCAATTTCAATGATTTCATTTTATATGAGTTGTTCTTTTTCGAAAAAATAAATAAATCCATGTGTACTGCAAATTTACCATTATGCATGTTCATGTGCGAGCTGTTTATGGGTGGGTCTATATTTCTAACATGTATTGAATTAAGTGATTTCATTTCTACATAGAATATGCGAGGTAATAATAAAAAGATGCTTAGTTATTCAAATTAAGTTAGGGAACATAAATAAATATTATATTTTTCATATTTAAAAAATGATTATATTTATATTAGTGTAGATTTATTTTAAGCACATATTTAACATGAGTTTAGAAGGATCAAAGTTTTTCAGATGTAAACTTATTTTGGAGTACAAAAAACAATGTGTAATGTTTCATTGTTTAAATTTTATTTTTGAATGTTATAGAGATTACATAACTTAATCTTGTAAGTCCAAAAAATCTTTGTTGGATTTAGACAAAAAAAATATATACCTAAAAAAAAGTTAAAGTGTAAAATAATGAGACCACTTCAAATATTATAACCATAATTCTTTTTTTTCAATAGCTTTATACAATATATACATAATTTTTTAAAATATTTATAGAATATTAATTCATATTAAAATATTTATTCATTCACATTGGATTTTTTATTATATCTAACATTAAAAAAAAAAATTAACTTTTTTTTCTTATATAATATATATAAAGTTGATATAGACATAAATTAGTTAATATAGATCTTCCAATAGTTTATCTAAATCATGTGTTAAAATATTTTTGAAAAGTATGAAGCTTAAAACATTTTACTCACATTTTTTTTACTTCTAATTACTTCATATGAAATTGTATTAGGTCATATGGACAATTAATTAAACATGCATAGAATATTATTTTTTCTTTTTTTGTTATAGCCAACATTGCTTTTGTATTTAAAGAATATTTATTTTTATTTTAAGAGGGATACGTGTCCACTCCAAGTTGAGCATGAATAAACTTACACATCGCCTTAACATTGGGTTGTAGAACCATCCTAGATCCATCTAATTTCGGATCTATCATGCGCAGAGAGGGATCAAATCCCTCAAGGTGCAATCCTTCCCTTTGGAGTTTATAATTTCAGGATAGGTTTGCACCTCGAGGTATTCAATCCCTCTCGGTGCATGATAGATCTAGAGTTAGATTGATCTAAGTGTCATATTTTTAGATTATTATTATTATGTATATGTTTGAGGTTTACATTATGTTTTTTCTTTTCTTTTTTACAAGTGGTTCACGAATCCATGTGCCCGCAAACATGAACCCAGTTACATCCACGGTCTAAAAAACTCAATAAACCCTCCTGAGGGGATCTAAATCGTAAGCCTTACCGGTGAGGCCCAACCCCGTGGGCATCAAGGAGATTCGATCTTGTGACCTTCTAATCGGAAAAGTACTTAACACTGGGGACTCAACCGATTGAGCTAACCCTTGGGGCTTAGGTTTACATTCTGTTTTACTTGCCTCGCATGACCATATAATTTTGTTCTTTAATTTAGTCTATGTTGCTTTCCTTGAATGATTTGTACGTCTATGTTTGGATGTTTTGAGTGGTTTGTGTGTGTCTGTGTTTAGATTCTTTGAGTGGTTTGTGTGTTTATGTGTTTGGATTTGGATGGTAATTTTTGTGAATTCTACAGTTTTTGTGTTATACTTATATATGTGTACGAAATTTTCTATTAGTGATTAGTCGGTGATGAATAAGGAAGACAATCTTATCAATAACTTGTAGGATGATTGATATTGCATATCTATTTCATTTAATTTTAGGTATTAGAGTTTTTGACAACTAATTAATTCTTAATAGTGTCCCTCCAAGTATTACTAAATATATCTTTAAGAGTAGTTTTAATTTTAAATTTGTTGAGTTACCTCAATCTATTGAGATGATATATATTACTAATAACTTTAATTATTAAAATGATGAAATATAATTTTTGAGTGCAAAGTGACAAAGTGATAGTCTTGAATGACAAAAAATGTTAATAATAAGAATATAGTCAATTACAAATAGTCTTCATTTTGATCAATATCAACTATTTTCTTCGACTATTCTTATTATCACCCCTCTTAGTTTTGCGATATTTTCATATGGATTATATGAAAAGTGTAATTGAAATCATAAATCATTCAAATATTTAACTGGAGTTATTGTAGTAAACATCTTACCTATTCTCTCTTTCTCTCCAATACTAATAGGTCAAATTACAATAATACAAAAATCAATGCACGTTTTCGATAATTTTTTTGCGCTAGTCTAAAAGCATTCACAGTGTTAATCTAATCACTTTAAAATTAATGTACCATCATAAATCTAGTTACATCAAATCAGAAATCAACATCTACATTGAAATCAATGCATCTAATGCAAGCAATCAAATATGATTAGAAAAAAAAATATCTACACTGAAATCAATGCATCTAATGCAAGGAACCAAATAGGATTATAAATCAACATCTATATAGAGATCAATGCATCTTGTGCAAGAAATCAAATATAATAAAAAAAAAAACATCTACACTGAAATCAACACATTTAGTGAATATAATTAGAAATCAACATCTACACTGAAATCAATGCATCTAGTGCAAGCAATCAAATAGTATTATAAATTACCATGTATGTTAAAATCAATGCATCTAGTTTAAGAAATATTCTTCCGTCTCTTCCCCCTCAATCTATATCCCCCTCCATATATCCTTATTTGTCTCTCTGCCTCTCTACCAAACATACACACAGTCTCTACATCTCTCCCTTATCACTCACTTTCTCTCTCTCTCTATGTCTTTCTTCTTCCTTCCCTCTATCCCCTTCCAACTCCATATCTTTATCCATCCCTCTCCCCCCCCCTCAATCCATATTTATATCTCCATCCATCTATCCTTCTTTGTCTCTCTACATCTCTCCCTTGTCACTCCCTCTCTCTCCCTCCACTTCTCTCTCTATTTATTTCTTCTTCCTTCCATCTCTACCCTTCCAACTCCATATCTTTATCCCTCCCTCTCTCCCCATCTCTTTCCCTCCCTCTCTCCTCCTCTCTCTCTCGTCCTTCCTATCTATCCCTTTATCTCACCCCATCTCTCTCTCTCTTTGCCCTCTAACCCTATCACTTTATCCCTCCCTCTCTTCCCCTCCATATTTGTGTCTACCTCTCTCTCTCTCTCTTTCCTTCTCTCCCTCTCTCACTCCTCTCCTTGTCTCTCTCTTCATTCCTCCTCCCCCCTCTAATTTAGTTTATCTCCTTCAGTGAAATCAATCAAATAGGATTAGAAATCACCATCTACATTGAAACCAATGCATCTAGTGTAAAAAATATTGTTCCCTCTCTCCCCCCTCCATCTCTTCTTCTTTTTCTCTCTATCTCAACACCGCCCCCCCCCACCCCCCCCAAACATACATGATATATCTCTCCATTTTTATCTATCTTTCCCTCTCTCTTCTTCCCTCTCTTCACCTTCCATATATATCTTTATCTCCCTATGTCTCTCTTTTGTTGTTCTATATCACCCCAAAAACATACACACACTTTCTCCATATATATCTATTTGTCTCTCTCTCTTCCTCACCCTCAGTATTTTTCTCTCTTCCTATTCTCTCCCTCTCCTCTCCCCCCCCCCCCCTTATATCTCTCTTCCCTCTCGCTCTCCTATCTCCCTCTATCTCCATCTTTGTTATCACTCCCATTAGGGGAATTTTGAGGTCTAA
Organism: Pinus albicaulis; assembly: GCA_034641835.2. Lineage (NCBI taxonomy): Eukaryota > Viridiplantae > Streptophyta > Pinopsida > Pinales > Pinaceae > Pinus > Pinus albicaulis. The sequence goes on from CM076576.1 coordinate 854,672,895, forward strand.
AATGGGCCTCATAAGAAAGATGTACAACAAAAATAAAATTTATAACAACCAATAGGATTCAAGATGATCATGTCAACCATGGGGGATGATTTGCCATTTTTTAATTAAAAGGGTAAAAATATTAAAAAATAATAAAATAATAAAACTACTTTTTCAACTCGTATTTTCAACTTATCTCCCACAATTTTTACTCAAATTTCAAGTGGGAGTACTCGTTGGATGAAAAATTTAATTCCTCATCCAAGGAGTACCCATGTTGCATACTTTCAATGAACCCTGCTACATGAAAAATGGGAAATACATAAAAAACGTGATTACAATCACGTTTTTTATGTATTTCTCATTTTTCGTGTAGTAGGACCCATAGAAAGTATGCAACATGGGTACTCCTTGGATGAGGAATTAAATTTCGCATCCAATGAGTACTCCCGCTCGAAATTTGAGTAAAAACTTTGGGAGATAAGTTGAAAATATGAGTTGAAAAAGTAGTTTTTTCATTTTTCCCTCTAAAATTTGATGATGTCATCAAATCTTATTTGATTTTTTCCACTATTATTTTATAATTTCCTTAGGAGGTCCATTTTAGACCTCAAAATTCCCCTAATGCTATCACTCTCTACACATTTCTCTCTTTGTGTCTGTCTTCTTACCTTCCTCTCTCTCCCCATTCCTCTTTCCTTCTCTATCTCATGTCCTCGATCTCTTCCTTACTCTCTCTTCCTTTCTCTCCCACCTCCCTCTATCTCTCCCCCTCAACTCTCTCTTTCTCTCTCTTTTCCCTCCAACTCTGTCACTATCTCCCTCCCTCTCTCCTTCTCTCTACTCCTCTCCATCTCTCCTTATTTGTCTCTCTATGTCACACCCATGCATAAACATTCTCTCTCAATCTCTTCCTTATCAATGCCTCTCCCTCTCTTTCTACCTTTCTCTCTCTATGCCTTTCTTCTTCCTTCCCTTTCTCTCCTTCCAATTCCATCTCTCAATCCCTCCTCCTCACCTCCTTTTTCTCACTTCCGAAATCTCTCCACCATCTCTACCACTCTATGTATTTGTTCTTCCTTTCCATATATATCTAGAGTTAATATGTATCATTATAATATAAGAAAAGTAATAATATATTAAATTTAATATTGTAATAATTACAAGTTATTAAGTTGAATAATATTAATATTATATTTAATAATAATATTGATATGAATATTAATATTTGAATATCAATATTAGAATTATTGATGTTTTTACATGGCATAATAACAAAATTTATAATAAAACTACATCAAATGAATATTCTCTAATATTGATACTTTGACGTGAAAATCTTTTTGTGTATAGAGATTTTTAAGATATCCATAGGATATGGTTTCCCTTTTAAAGACTATTTTTACAAATAGTTAATTAAAATAAATATTAAAATATTTTACAACAATAGTTTGGAGACTTTGTATTGAATTAAAATATTTTGTTGAAGGTAAATGTATGATCCATTCAAATTCAACTATATACGATAAAAGACCTATTAAACACATGAGATAATTGTATTGTAATTTTTTTTATCTAAACACATCATATAATTTTATTGTAGTTTTTTTTTTTTTTTTTAAATCTCTATGGTTATTTTCATTTTTGTTTCAGGCCAAATTTTTTTTTTTCTATTTTCATTATTATTATTTATTGGAGAGACTAAAATAAATATTATTTATATTTCTAATTTTTTATTTTATGTTGGCCGACATAAGCTAACATTTAATTTTGAGCACGAACATACTTACACATAGAGGTCATACTGGGTTGTTGAATGGGCCTCTCATCCAAATGAGCCCCTCAGCCCAATAAATTACTTCATGAACAAATGAGCTTCTCATCTCAATAAATTACTTCATGATGTATGGTAAATTTGATGTTGCTAAAATTAAAAAATGATAAAATTAAAATAATAAATATTATTTTTATTATTTTTACTTATAAAAATAATTAATATTTAAGTTAAACATATATACATTTAAAAAAACATGGAACAAGATTCATCAATGGAGATTTAGCCCATTTTATCATGGATATTATTTATTTGTAAATATAATTTGTTACAATATCACGCCAAAATGTTATGGTTTATATCACATGCCAAAAAAACTGTAGCCCACTTCATATGACAATTGTTCATATCATATATCTCTTAATTAATAAAAAAACATTGTAACTACTTTAGAGATAAATCTAAATCTTTGTGTATATTACTATGAATATTCAAGAATATTCCATGGAGGTTAAATCCATACCATCCACATAGTAATTATTGATAATTAAATTAAAATTATAGAAATTCTATTCCAAAATAGGCAAGTCTATTGTGTAAATATTATTGTGTTATATTTTTATGTATCAATCCAATCATTATGACGTAATGAATTCAGAAACAAATTATATTAAAAAACATAAAAGATTAAAAGAGACTTGTCATAATAAAATTGTGTTAAATGTTTCCCTAATGCAGGTGTAAATGCAAATGGAATGGAGGCCTTGGAGGTAGACCCCACCACCCCCAAGTAGGTAGTCAACATTTAAGGAGGAGGGACCTGTCTTGCCCTCACATGCATGTGCATGTAGCGTCATAATTATGGTAGTTTCATTTAATGGTTTCAATGGGCATTGAGCCATTATCCAGTGAGGGGAGAGGAGTTGAGGTCAGGTCCTTAATCTCCTAGCAAAATTTCTCTTTTCGAGTTGATTGCATAATAATCCTTGTGTTGTGGGATACTCATACGGAAAATTATAAGCTCGAGACCCAAGCAGGGGTGGAATGACAATCTCTTTCATATTTTGATCTCTTGGAGGAAATGTCGGCTTGGGTTCCAGACCTTGGGCATACCAGGGGTAGGAAGAACCAATACCTAAACTTTGTGGCTCTTCATTGTCAAATGAAGGCCTTGTTGGGCCTAGTATTGAAGGATAAGAAAGTGGAGAAGTGTAATGTTTTTTCATCCCTAGAGGACATCAAGAGGATGCTTAGGAATCAACTATTTTTCTTGTAAAATATTTACTCCCTCTTGATGCATTTGGAGAGCCATATTTTCTGTGAATGAGATGGTATAGATCTAATGGATCCTCCTGGTTCTAGTTTGAGGGATCCAACAACTATTTCTTCCACTAATAATGATCACTAAGTAAAGAGAGTTTGTGGTGAAGTATGTTGGTCTTCGTGGTGGTTATTGGCCCATTTATGTAGGGCACCTTTTATCTCTTTTGGTTCCCTTGTCATGAAAGTAATTATTAGTCGCAATGTTGTGGTTTTTCGTGGTGGTTGTGGGCCCATTTTTTTAGGAATGTATTATATATTTTGGTATCCTTGTCATGTGGGAAATGATTAGACACAAAATTTAAGTCTCAATTTGGTTGTTTGTGGACTGGATGTGGTAATTTTGTATAGTTTTTTATGATGGTATTATGGATAGTTATTTACTTTGGTGTGTGTTATATTATTTCCACGATTAGAAGCAGGTGTAAAGTGGGGGATGTGAGGGGGAAAGGAGGCTCCCTTCACTTGTGTCGGGTGCAGTAGGGTGGCAAAAACCCCCCACCTCGTCGAGGTCTGGGGTAGTACCCTGGGAAATTTTTTTTGGACCCTATATTAGGTCAGCGGATCCACCTATGGTTTTGTGCATGGGTTTTCACATGGTTTTGGGCATGATGATTTTCTTCTCTTGGTATTTTCTAGATTTGTCAAGGGAACTATGGTTATGTTCTAATCTAGGGTTAATGGATTTGGTTTTATGAATGCTTCGACATGTATATATATGTGTTGTAATACTAAAAGGAATATAATGAAAAATCAAGCTTGTAGTCCTGATTTGGGATCCAAGGGAAAATATCTGTGTATATATTTTTTATGTTTTATGCTCTCTCTATTTTTTATTTTTTGTTTTCAATAATTTGTTTCAAATAATTTCTATACAGGGTTAAAACCTACACTTTTAGTGTTTTAAATCCATTGGTAGTGCTTATACTTGAGAAATCTAGTTGTTATCTTTGTATGGCACTGTTGGTTAGTGATACAATCCATTTCTGGCTTTGGCCACAATGTAATTTGGTTATGGGATTCTTTTGTTTTTTGGTTGTCAGTGGAAACATGATGAGGATAGGTTGTATCCTTTATGGTCACTGTTGAAATCCATGTAAATCTGATTTTTGATTAATATAATGTCTTAGTTCACCAAAAAAAATTGTTAAATTATTTTTGTTAATGTAATTGCACAATTAATTAAATATATGAAGGTTTTAGGTAAAGATAAATACACTATTTTAACACAATCATAATTAGTTGACAAATTATCTCAATTGTCTATTAAATTAGGAGCTAATTTAACACTCATACAGCTACCTCTAAAAATCAGTTAAGGACTCATTCAATTGCATACATTCTTTACTTGATGATACTCAATACTATAAAAAATTATGTGGCTAAATACTAGCACACAATACAAATATGGGTTAACTATTCTAATACCCCCACTTAATGAGTATATATTTTGTCCACTAAAATCTTCATTATTATTTTCTCTATTGCATAAATGCTTCTTCAAATAATAAAAAGCATCCCACAACAAAAAGTATTACTTGGTCCAAACTTGACTTGTATTATGTAACTTGAACATAAAGTGAGCACCAAACTATCAAATTTTATCTAAAGGAAAAACCATCCACCAAACCACATGGATACTCAATCATTGTGATCATAGATCTAGTAGGAATTCCATCACCTACATGGTTCATGCAACTCCTTTATGAATTTTCCATGAATGGAGAACAAATCTACCAACGATTTCAAAGAACTAATAAGTGAAATTGATGTACCTTGTTCTCTATAGGAATTTGCTCCTTGAATTTTACCTAATTCAATTCCAACACAACTAATCTATCATTTCTCAAGGTAGACAAGCAACACATGACTTACCCCAGACACAAGTGTTAACAACTCCTTATACAGGTGAAAAACTCGCCTTCAGGGAAACTCAACATTGAACATCAAACCTCAAATTATGAGTCTAATCCATATAAACATTGTTGAAGATTAGGCAAAGAACCATAGCTAACTATGGGCCTGCATGCCTATATATAAATTATAGTTATACGCCCAATTACATTATGAAAATTTTCAACCTTTATACTAATACCACAAAACGAAAATTCTTTCTTTCGTTAGATTATTCTGTCATGTGATGCTTTGAATTTGTGTACATAATTAGTGTCTCCATATTTGGTTTCCATGTTCCATTCCTAAAAAAAAAACTTGTTCAGTATTAGAGTGCCTAAGTCCAATATGGACAAATCCTTGCAACATTAAGATAAATTACTTAATGTTACTTCTCATCACATATCACTTCTTTAGAGCTCCATATTTTTATTAGAACCTTATTTTGGAATCGAGAGCTATTCCCTCTTTGAGGTATTTCCTCCTACACTATTCTCATTTACAACATGGGAAAAACATTTCAGAAGACATTGTATGAATGTCCCTTCCTTGGAATTATTGATTCTTAAAACATTTTACACCACTAAACCAACATGTTACATGAATACCAACTATTACCTATGTGTTTATTTCCCATGTGATTATGTTACATGTCTTAAATATTCAAATAGAGTCACATATAAACTATCCAATCATAATATATAAATTCTCCACACTTCATTAATATCAAACTCTTAAGGTAGTTAAACATCTTAAAATTGATCCTTTAATCCAATTCACTTGTCTCTTGAAGGGGGAAATATACTAATGAGCTAATATCCAATTACAATACTCTTCCATGCATCTTATAAAGAGGAATCCATCCTAATTTATAATTATCAAGAGAAATATAATCATAAAAACCTCCTAAGCACCTAGTGGACCTTATTTAATGAGACCACCTTTACACTTACTCATTACTAACTATCATATTGGGCCGTGTTTGATAATATATTGGACCTATTTAACCTTATAGTGAATGGAATCAACTATTATTATTATTATTATTATCTGAGCCCTTCTACCGCCCATTACACCCACGTGGAGGATCATAATATATTAATCAAACTTTTACGATACTCTTTCATAATCTTTCAATCATATAATGTGAAATTTAGGGAAAATTTTAGGGGCTAATTTTCGCAAGTGGGATAATTTTCCATGCTTTTTCCAAAAAAAATATTCATTAATTTCCATTTTTTCAAAATTATTCGCCCAAATTTTATAGTATAATTTTTTTTACCTTAAAAATCGCCAAAAGTTTATATAGAGACTATATTAAATTATTAGAAATTCGAATAATTTCACAAAAAAAATTCTAAGAATTTTACAAATTACACATTATGTACTAGTGAGATTCGCCAAGATTTCTAAACTTTAAAATAAATTTCGATGCTTAAAATTTTCCCTGGTGAAATTATCCTTGAACAAAACCAAAATTGCTAACACTATTGACACATCCTGCTCAATTGATCTAATTTTTTGTTGAGGTTGGACTTCATCTATGTTTGCTCTAACCCTACAAAACTCACATAAAATTTAAATCCCTTGATGACGCAACATATCCCTTTACATCTATATGTAACCATCCCAACTCCCGCTTCTAAGTATTGTGCGCTTGGCCCTCCTTGGTCATTTGTAAACATAGAAAAAATAAATTCACGATTGGAACATAGATATCCCTAGGTCCCATTTCCATACCTTGGAACCCAATCCTTCTCCTTTTGGTGGCTATACTTCAAATCGACCCCAGTTAGCCTATAGTAGCACTCATTCTCCCACATCAATTGGTTCCTTCCTCTTCTGGAGCATGGGTTTTCTTCACTTGTTGGTGTGGGGTCCCTATCAATAGCCATGATCACTCAACCAAAGTCAAAGACCAGGGAGAATCATGGGGGCCTCTCCCTATGATGTTAGCCGAAGGGAGGTGTGGGGGGGAGGGGGAGGGGGTGTGTCTGCAATTGCATCTCCACTGAATTAATCGAATGAGGGAGTTTTGACAAAAGGATTCAATGACTGTTGTTAATTTCTTGGGGGTGTGACCCCTCATTTTAGCAAGGAAGGGGGGGGGGGGGGGGGATTACGCAATTGTGGTTCTTCTATTGCTGGAAACCTCAGTTGGAATTTTCATGCCAAAATGACAATGTTTTCATGTCAATCTCTACCTATTTAAAATCACTACTTCAAAAATTCAGTGGAGGTATTTTGAACCCATAATAGTGCTCTAAGAATTCCACACTCTTTCATTCTTGCTCTAGGGGAGGCATTGGTTATGTCTCGTCATTGAGATTCAAATGCAAACTAAGAAAGATCATGGATAGATCTTGAAAGCTTCACTTGATATACAAGGCCGAAAATTATGTGCCCTCTTCTCACTCTTTCAGGCCTATGCTCTTCACAATAACATTCAACCAGACCAGTAATCTTTACATTCCTTCACACGAATGGTTATCTTCACCGAGCACCCTCAATATCTTGGGAACTAGGTGCATACATTTGATTCACGTTGGGGGATGTATCACAAACTACACATAGGCCAATAATATTGGAAATTGTTCACCATTATATAAAATAAGTGGACACCTAATGAACACATAATAAAAATAGAAGGAGAAAAAAAAAACCCAATTCTGTTTACTTCTCTTACTAATATAATTATAGAGACTTACATGTCTTACTACTCGAATTTTAATGAGAAATATAACTTAGTAGCTTAATATCTTAGATACTTGAGTTATACTCCCCATAGGCCCAATAATCGTCTATCTGTACATACATGTGTAGCTTCTACTGGATAGAAAATATCCTAACAAAATAAATATAAATTTGACGTCTATCCCAAAATACTAACACCTCCACATGACACTTTTTCGTGTTTATAAATGCCCATTTGGGAATATTTTTGTCTTGCCAAAACAACCTAACAATGCAATAGTCGAGATCCTTCTAGAGTCTGGAAACTTGTAATTACAACAAAATTTGCTTATTCTAGATTTTTCTTCAATTACACTCAAGGGAATTTATGCCCCTTGGGGAAATTTCATGACGCCCTTGGATCTAATAGGAAATGGATAATTATTTGTTGATTCTTTGCATGAGACTTCTGAGGTATGAATTTTTCATGGATTCACAATCACATGCCTTTGATCTTTGCATCCTTAAGGATCCTAGACTTTATGTTTTTGTTGGCCATTGGCTTTCTTGCCTGGTTGTCTTATTGTTACACTTATCCTTCCAGGGCCCCATTTTTATTTTTATTTTTCTTTACTTTTGTTCTATTGATGTCATATTTTTCAATGAAGCATGTTCTATAGCTAATTTCTTCCTCTTCTCCACTGTAAAATTTCTTAAGTACCTTCTTCAACATGCTCATTTCCTCAATTTAGACATTTATTTCATCTTCTTCTTGAGCTGAATTACCTAATTTTAGTAGTATTTTCAAAAAATTTCTTGGAATTAATTTCCACCTCTTCATTTCCATAATTTTTATCCATTCTTCATTATTATACATCTGAAAGATTTTTAAGCACCTTGACAACCTTATTTATGATTTCTCCATGAGAGGAAAATATTCATCTCTTTTACAAAAAATCCTATTACTGCCTTCAACACCTTGTGTTCTTCCATGAGTTTCTATGGAAATATATTCATGATTCAACAATATACATATTTTCCCTTCATATCGATTCACCTATTGTTGGAAATTTCTTAGTTGAAAGTTTTGCTCGTCAACACAAGGTGAAAATTTAGTTCTGGTAGCATTAAAATCTATATTCAGATGTTGAGAAATTATTTTTTATGAAACAAACTTTCCTCATGTCCTTCCTTTTTAACTTCTTCTAAAAAAAAATTGTGTCCTTCAACTATAATCTCAGCGGAAATCCTTACATCATGAATTTTATCAGAAAAATACTCTAAATATTGAAACACCCTGACTTATTCCTACTTATTGGTTGCATCCTTTATACAATCTCCTTCAACCCTTGGACTGTCCAACCAGGCCTCTATGAACCACAACTCCTTCTCATATTGTAATAACATTGCAATGGAATTTTGTCCCTTTTCCTTTATGAGGTCTTCCTCTTGAATGAAAATTTATGTTATAAAAACTTCCAATGTTTGTCCTTTTTCCTTTACATGGCTATCTTTTTATGCCACTTTTACCATGGTTTTCTTTGTTAACTATTATTAGGATTCCTTTTAAATACTATTAGGAGAAAATTTCAGGTTTTCTTTCCTTTTCCTCCTAAAAGATATACATGTGCCTTCTTATTCCTTGGAGGAAATATTCAAATATTTTCTATCTCTTGCTGAGTTATTTTTCTTCTATTCTTCTTGGATAAAATATGCATTTTCTTCTCCCTTTTGGAAAATATTTCCATGTTCATGACTTGAAAATCCTAAATTCACATTCAACTTATTAGTTCTAAAAAATCAAGCCATCTAACCTCTTTTGTTTCTTTCATCATTAATTTCTCTTGTTGTGTAAGGTCCTTATTTTGGTTGCCTTGATGAGACAATATTCTTTCATCTTCTTTCATGAAATATTCCAAATGTTTTCCCTCTCTAATGCCTAATAAAATCATTCCTTAATTCCCCTTTATTCAAATTATAGTTATAGAAAAATTTCATTCTCTCACATTCATGTGACCTACAACCATCCACAAAATATGAGAATTAGAATATTAAGGCTTTCTAGCCTAATTTGGCACCTCTACCACCACACCTCCTATCAACAACTCATTATGTTTGTCTAGACCCTTGATGCAGTCCGTGAGACTCTTAGTCAGTCTCTCTTCAACATCTTCCTCATCCTCTTCTCTAAGGAATTCTCCATGCTTTAGTTCAAAATGGTGAACTTCCTCCTCTCCATATTCAACTGCTTTGAGTTCTTTATTTCGAAATTGAGCATTTAAAAGGTGCCTTAGCTTCCTTCCTAGATTCTTGGCATAAAATTTCCTAACATGCTATCATATCTTCTTCGACAAGAACAAACCCTGTCTTTGGAAATCATGTCAACACACAAAAGAAACACAACATGATCCTTCATCATCATTATGTAAATAGACTTCAATAAATGTTGCAATTATAAACTCTTGTAGTAGCAGTCCTCAATTTATAGTCCTCATAAGAAATATTCAAACCCTAGGGAGCTCAATTATTTGTATGGCATGACAATAATACATGACAGTAAACATATAACTAAATCTCATGACAATACATTGGAAATATTGTGGAGAAACATGACTCATGAGGATACATGGAATACAAACATATATATGGACCCTTGGAAACACTCCATCCATAACATTCGAGCTTAACATAAATACAAAATACAAGGGAGTTTTAGCAATCACTCTCCACACATACATACATCAACAAACCCTTCCTTCATGCAAATAGACTATTTAATGAATTTCAATGAATGAGGTTTTAATGTCAGCAATAACATTTGTACTTATCCATTGAAAGCCTCATCATACTCTCCATGGCTTTCCTTGAATCCATCTTCTATTGGGAACATTTCAAAGATCTACAACCCCTAAGTAGATTATCATTCTGGAAGACAAAGTGTTCTTCCTTGAAGTCCTTTGAAGGTCAACTAGTTGTTTGCAACTCATCGCTTCTCCCCCATACCTTCTTTGTCTTCAACAACTAGGTTGATACTTTTGTAGGCTTAATCCTATCATATCTACAATCTATTTCTTTTTGGCTAATTTTTCCACATTTGAAACATTTTTCATTCAACAATTTTTGTTTTCTAGTAAGATAATTACATTATGTTCCTCAATTTCCAAAACTATTGCAAGAAAAAAAATACCCATAAACAATATTTGATACCTTTCATTTTGATTTGTTAAACCGTAAGATTTGTGTTGCTTATTTTCTCTTCTTGTGTGTTGCTACTTGTTTTGGCTATGATATGCTTGTCTTTACTTCTGCTGATAAGTATTTTTATCCTTTGACTTTCCTTGTTGATGTTTCTTCCTAGGGCTTGATTTGACTTTATTTCTAGTGGAATTATGGTATTTGCAACATGGTTGTCCTATTATTTCTCCTTTTCCTTCATAGAGCATGCTTCTTCTTCAAAACCCAAACCGATATTATGAGAGGAAATCATTGATTGATGAGGATCTCATCTAAGATTCTAATATTTTTCTCCAAATTTTAATTTTGGTTGTTTTGTTAGTTTTAAGTTTGATTATTTTATTTGATGACAATGATGATAATTGTTAATGTCCACAGAGACAAATATTTGGTCTATCGGACCTAAAGAAAAGGGTTATTTAGTTTGATTTAAGATTTTATTCCTATGCTCGAAAAGCTTGAAGAGAAGCCTCCCGAGCTCACTATAATTTTGACACCTTAAAAGGCTAGGAGGGTTAGTATTGCAACAAATATTATGAAATTGAGCTCTAATGTGGTCGTACGCGGGGCACTCTAATAGGAAGTGATTTCTATCCTCGATGTTCATATTCTCACAGAGATGGAAGATCCTTTCCATCCATGGTGTTTTAGGAACTGTCCAATGACCTGTTTCACTATGGAGCTCATGAGATTTTGTTCTAATATTGGCTATATTAATTTTCTTCTTTGAGCTAGTTAAATCAAATAGATACTTTTGATCTTCTATGGTGGGGTTGATAACCTCCTTATAATATCTTAATTTTATTTTAGCTGCTAGATCTTTCACACACCACATTTTTTCTTTGAACTTAGAAGTGACAATTCTTTTAATTTTATTAATGTTTTGCAATGCAACATTCTCGTCAATCTCCCAATGGTTTAACTAGGTCCTAGTGTCTTTATACCAACCTCTTTTAAGCCTTAGGTGGTTCTGGCTGGAATTTAAAGCTAGCTTAGGAATTCTATGGTCTCCTATGATATTAAGCTTAGGCTTGTACAACAGAAGCGTAGTCATAGCTAGGCTCTCTATAGGGGAAAGACCCACTTCTATAAGGAGAATAGGATAGGGTGTATTGCTTTTAATTTTAAGCTTATACGTTATAAAACGCTTCTAGATTTGCTAAATATTTCTCCATGAATCTGTAGAGATGCTGCAACCCCAAACCTCACATCCATATATGATAACAGTAGTGACTAAAGTTTCAAAGAGGAACTTCTTTCTATCCCACATTATGAGGTTTGTCATTTTACAATTACTTTCAAGACCAAAATAAGCTTTCCACCCCCCATTAATCCTTTTCTAAATTCTATAGTTCCAGTTGAGCTTGCGATGAATATCAATTCCTAGGTACTTGTAAGAAGACACTTCCTCTTAGTTACTATTTTCGTACATAAAATTAGCATAAGTGTCCTTCTTGGATTTGATAATCATAACTTTTGTTTTGTCAGCGTTAACAGACATACCCATTGTAGAGCAGAAATCCTTAAGAAGTCTAAGTTGCTTATCAATATCAGATGGGCACCTTGCGAGAAGAACAATATTATCAGCATAGAGAAGAAGGATGATGACTATCCCAGCTAAGATCGTGCTAGCACATCCTGCTTCCTCTAAACAACATTCTAGCTGGTCAATGTAAATTCCAAATAGGGTAGGGGAGAGGGGGAAACCTTTTTTAACTCTGATATTACACTTAATATCTTTCGACCACCCCTCATTGCTCTTTAACTTGGTAATTACATTCTCGTATAACCTTATAGCGGCTGCTCTTAGCTCGAAAGGAAAATTTAACTCTTCTAATATATTCCATAGGTTGTTTATAGGAACCGTATCGAAAGCCTTTCTAAAGTCCACAAAGCAACATAAGAGATTGGATTTAACATTGCAGCATTCCTCCACAATGATCCTAAGCATAACGAGGTGGTCTGTTGTTGAGTGCTGCCTTCTAAAGCCTGCTTGGCCTTTAGCCCTCTTACCTTCACTTTCAAGCCAAATGCTCAACTTCTTTTCCAAAATAATACCATATAACTTGGCTAAGAGAGGGTTGACCATAATTGTCTGATAATTAGAGGGGTTATTTGTATCCCCACTTTTAAAAATAGGGATAATGAGGCTCTGAGTCCAAGTTTTAGGTAACCCTTTCTTGACCGCTTGGTTGAAAAGCTTGTGGATGTGGGGGATGAGGACAGGACCTCCAATTTTTAATATTTTTTCCTGGTAACCTTCAATGTCTTTAGCTTTCCCATTTTCCAGGCGTTTAACCCCAAAATCAATGTCTTCTAATGAGAAAACTTCTTTCATTGTCAGTAGGGTTTCAAATTTATCGCTGGCATTTGGAGATTCATAAAGCTTTTCAAGATAGGAATTCTAGTTGTGTAAAGCAATTTTATTATTATCTTTAGTTTTCCTAGTTAGAATTTGGCTCCAGAATTTCTTAAGAGCCACCTTAGAGAGGTGTAAGAGATTCTCTTTGTAGAAATTATATGCAGTAGGCATGCATATGTCCTTGATTCACCTGATCTCACACTATTTAACTTTATGAAAAATACTGAATCAATTCCACTTGTTAATCTTTTGCGAAAAAATTAATTGCACACACATGTGAAGCATAAACAAAAATAATAAATTGCACATAACCCGATTTTTAACCGGGAAAGCATGAAGCTGAAAACCCGAAATATATATTATGTATCATGGAGATCATATGAAAATCCTCATACAAAGCTTATCGAGCTCTCAGTACAGTACAATCGTCATACACTAATCAGGAACAATCTTGCAAATCCATGCACCGATCTCTGCCTCCGGCTAGCCTGCCTCCACTGCGCAATCCCTGTTGAAGAATAGCTCTGAATGAATTCAAATTACCCTTGCCTTGACTAGGCAATCCTCATTGGCAACTCCAATGTGTGTGTGATGCAATCAATGCATCACTATAGTCACAACAGATAGTATATCTTGCCCTTTAACCTATCTCTCCACTGGGTCTCCACTGAAACTGCCATGCACTGTAGTTAACTGATGTATTGTTCAGTTGATTAATGAGTTACTATTTGTGAATTAATTAACTAATTAATTCACTCCACTCTCACTAGTGTATCATTTAGTTAGACTAGATACAACTAGCTCAACTGAGTCTAACTGAGTTAAACTAAATACAACTCCATAACTACTTCTTCCAACTGTGTCATAACTCTACCACTTGAGTTATAACTAATTCCTCCATGAATTAGCTCTAGTAACCCTTCGGAATTGCGTAATTCCCTCAGTCCACTGATGTGCCACATCTGTGCACTGAAATAACGTGCTCCAAGAGAATAAGTTGATGTTTAGTGTCTAATTATTATTAAGAGCTAATAATAATCGACATGCATCTATTTTTAGATCAGCGATCTATAAATAGACTTTGACCAATATTCTAAAAACAAAATTTCATCTATTTTTCCAACTTGACCAACCATTCACATATACCATCCTACAACTTCTGAAATATGATCATCATGTCTAAAAATATACATAGTCTAAAAATAGACTTGCGCCAAAAATAGCCTGCAGGCCCACTTAGTGAAGGTGACTCTTTTCACTAAGCTCATCATCTTGTTGAATCGCAACACTCCCTCTCAACAAGATAGGGATTATCCCTCACCCCAATCCTGCCTCTATTGTATTCGAATTTGCTACTGGTGAGCGCCTTCGTCAGAATATCTGCATCTTGATCCTCCGTAGGAATGTACTGAAGCAACATGATCTTCTGTTGCACACAATCTCTGATATGATGATACCAGATATCAATATGTTTAGATATATCGTGAAACACAGGGTTAATCGAGACTTTAATGCAACTCTAATTATCACAATGTATTATTGTGGGATCTAAATTTGAACTGAACAAACCAACCAGAATCTTCCTCATCCAGATAACCTCACATGCAGCTTGAATTGTTGCCATATATTCTGCTTCTGCTGAACTGAGTGCCGCAAATATTTGTTTCTTGCTGTACTAAGAAACTGCCGCAGATTCGATACTGAAATTCCCTCCTGATGTGCTCTTTCTATTTGTTGGGCTTCCTACCCAATCTGCATCCATGAAGACATGCAACTTCATGTCATCCATATGTCTGTACCATAAACCATACTCAAATGTGCCCCTGCGATATCTCAAAACATGCTTTCCTACCTTTCAAAAGAGCTTGGTAGGCTTAACCATTGCTTGTGAAAGTTGGTTCACTACATAGCATATGTCCAGTCTTGTATTAACTAAATATATGAGCGAACCCACCAACTATCGATAAACAGTGGCATCCACTACTTCTGCCGATGTAGCATCTTCTTTCTTCCAATTTCCTGGAAGAGGAGTGTCGATAGGCTTGCAGCCTTGCATGTGAAACTTCTCCAGTATCTCCTGGGCATACTTGCCTTGAGACACAAACAGTTCACCTTCCCACTGCCATATTTCCAATCCAAGGAAATAATGAAGAGGCCCAAGTCCTTCATCTCAAACTCCTTTGCAAGATTTGCCTTGCATGAGTGTATCAACTACTCATCACTTGTTAGTATTAAATCATCAACATAAAGTACAATGATTAAAAGCTTACCCTCAACCAAAATCTGCTACAGGTTTGCATTCGCCTCACTCTTGGTGAAGCCAAGTACAGTGAAATAATTGTCGATCCAAGTGTACCAAGCACGTGGTGCTTATTTCAGCCCATACAATGCTCTTTTGAGTCTCCACACATGCAACTCGCTGCTGAAGATCTCAAATCCTTCAGGTTGCTCAATGTACACCTCTTCGTCAATGATCCCATTAAGGAACGCAGTCTTCACATCCATCTGATGAAGGTGTGATGCAGGGGTATTAGGCCCAAGAAGATATTTTGTATATAGATAGGCATAGGAGGTCTTATATTTGCTTGCTGATGTATTTATTTAATAAATTTAGTGATTTTAGTTAAATGTAGAGAGAAAAATATTGTAACTTCCCCCGAATCATTCGTGGGCATATGAAGAGGTTCAGTTTCAGTTTTCTTAGGATTTAGTATAAAGTCAGAAAATAGGGAATTTGAAGAGTTTTTGAGTTGTTAGAGAAATTGAGTCGATTCTGTGGTTTTTGTATAAAAATAGGCTTAAAAGGCATAATAGGGAGGAGACCTGCATAGAGAGCTGCATAGAGTCGTAGGGCTGGCAGAGTAGATTGTCGAAGGCCATTTTATTGGAAATTTGGCGGAGCGAGAAGCTGTAAGTAAATTCATTATGTGAATGAGGAATTCAGTTCAGTATTTCAGTGCATTTGTCGAATTAAATTCTGTGTGAACAATCTTTGATCTCAATAGGAAATCGGCGTTAAGCCAATCGGGTTACATATATTGTGTATCTTGTTTAACTTCTTCCTATGTGGAAGATCGACAGAGGTCGAAGGAATGATTCTGTTCAATTATGTGTTAAGGATAAATGAACAAGAAGTGTATGCGTGAGGACTGTTTCAAATCCTTTGTGTGAAATTTATGCTTTCAATAGACTGGTTGTAAGATCCTGTGAATCGATCATAGACTGATCGATTTCACATTTGCCCTTATTATTGATTAGATGTTGTGTGGATGAGCTTGGCGTTTGATACAAAATCCTGTAAGGACCAGTGTGTGTTATACCCTACAGGGAGAGTTGATATCAAGGTGTCTATTCCCCGTGTGAAGAAAACAAGCGGAATTATTAAGAGGAGCAGTGGAAGCGATGTTCACTAGATGAACCATGTGTAAACAAAGAGCACGTGTGTATTAAGTTATAACGCAGAGGAGTTGTATTAAAAGGAGTAGAGTGGAACCTTGCACGATGGAGAAGGGAGAAACCACAGAAGCATGAACAGTGAAACCAGCTTGTGGTAAACCAGTGGTATCGTGCAATCAAAATAGTGGAAAGTTGTTTTCAAAAAAATAACGCGATATTGCCCATTGACTGACATGTAAGCCCAGGGCAGTTTCACAAAACAATGAATGTCACGCAATTTGTGAGCATTAACGCTTGAACACAAAAAAAACGTGAAAACTCCTTATAAGCGTCGGATGGAGATCTAGGGTGCGATGCAAAGTGGATCGTTGGATCCATCTAACAGTTAGCCAACGTGCATTTAGTTGAGTTGTGGGGCCCGAAGTTTCAAAGGTTAGTATTGGGGTTTAATTCTAAGTCCAAGGTTCATCAACGTTTCTTTAACGTTTGGGTTGCGGAGTGTATATATGTATTGTTAAACATTGGTAGTTGGCCTTTTATTTAAGTCTGGATTATATATATGTGGAAGAGTTCTAAACAATGCGTGATGGTCTTATATAATACATGTTACATATGCCATAGTTATATGATGGGCGCCTGGTCTTTTGTTAAAGTCGGGAATACATATGTTGATGTATTTTGGGTGATGTAGAATAGTGAAGCAGGAGCATATAATTATAGATATGCGGTGGACCCCTATGTGATAATTTTAAACAAAAAGGATTAGAGGCTCACGAATTGAGTTGGACTATGGTTTAGCCATAGGTTTGTAATAGGTAAGGTTCCGATGTATGGCTTGTTAACAATAAAGGAGCATATTATATACATAAGGGGTTTTATAACCTTTGAAGGGAAGGTAAGAGAGAGTTGGAATTTGACCATTGGTGGAAAAGGAAAAGCTCTGTTTGTATATTTAGGTGTATGGCCTTATAACTTATGGTTAGTGCAATTGAAAGAAGTTTCTGCAAGCTAATGGTTGAAAGTGTTAATGTGGGCGTTGATTTGAATGATAAAGAGAAGATGCATTGCTAATATGCACATAGGTAGAGGGAGAGTATTAATTTAATATCTCAAATCTCCAATTTGAGATATTAAAGCATTCAGACAAAGTTTATTTAATTTGCCAGTTCAAGTAATAAAAACAGTGTGAGTTTTCTCGAATTGTGAATTGCTTGGGCATGAAAAAGTTGAAGACACTTTACACATAGATTGAGATTGAAATACTGAGTAAACAGGGACTGTGGGTTTCACTCGTCACCAATGTGCCAACCCATTTTTTCTGAGAGAGCAAGGATGGTCCGTATGGAATAATATCATGCGACAGGTGCAAAGGTTTCTTCATGGTCAATCCCCTCTATCTGTGAGAAGCCCCGGGCAACAAATCTTGCCTTATACTTCTCGACACTCCCATCAACAGCTTGCTTTACCTTGAAGATCCATCTTGATCCTACAACTGATTTTCCCACCGGCCTTGGAATAATCTCCCAAGCACTGTTTCTCACAATGGAGTCATACTCCTCCACCATGGCATCTACCCATGTGGGCTCCTGCACTGCTTCTTCGAAAGAAGATGGCTCTGTCATGATACACTTGCTCATAAGAGCCATGTATCCAGTAAATCGGTCAGGTGACTATCTCTATCTGCGTTGTGATGTAGGGACTCCTACATGTTGTGCCACATCAAGCTTTAGTCTCTCAGCTTCTGTGGTACGCTTTTTGCCTTGTCTAATGTTTGGTTCTGCATGAGTGGACTCCTCCACTCCATGAATCTCCTCTTGTGGTTGATCCACATCCAGAGGCTCATCTTTCGGAACAAGAATTTCCTTCACTGCATGCAATTCTAGCTCCCTCTCAAGCATAGCTTGTGCAACACCCACGATCATTCTTTTCTTACTCTCATGACCCCATTCTGCTGTGGGTTATGAGACGCTATGAGTTTTCTTAGAATTCCTTCTTTGCTACAGAATTCTTTCAATTCGCCCGAAATGTATTCACCACCATTATCGCTCCATAGAGCTTTCACTTGCTTCCCTGACTCCTTCTCCACCAATGCCTTGAACTCATAGAACTTTGAGAACGTTTCACTCTTCTTCTGCATAAATAATATCCACCATATACGAGAATAGTCATCAAAAAATATAAAATAATACCTGTGTTTTTCTGTTGAAGCAACCGAGAAAGGTCAACACACGTCTGTGTGAATTCTCTCCAGGATCACCGAAGCACGGTTATCCTTCTCATGAAAGGTGGTCTTCACAAACTTACCCATAGTACATCCCTTGCACTGATCTGACTACGCAAGAGTACCCTTGGGAAGTATAGTATAAATCTGTTGCAAAATCTTCAAAGAACCATGGTGAAGATGGCCCAATCTCCTGTGCCATAATTCGCCCTCATCCCAGCTCACCACTTCTTCTACTTTTCCCACCATTGCAGCACAACCATCTACCTCCATCTTGTAGAGATTCTTAATTCAAAGCCCTATATTCTTGGTTTGACCCGTTGTTTTATGTCGAAGGAAGGATTTTCCCTCACTGAAAACAACATCATAACCTTTGTCTTCCAGCATTGCGACTGAGACCAAGTTCTTCTTCAAACCTGGAACATGCATGACATTCTTCAACAAGAATTGATTACTGGATTCCCTCTCAAAGGTAATGGTCCCAATTCCAGTTGCACTGTATGGACCATCGTCGCCCATCTCTATATGCATCTGGAGGTCCTTCTCCTCCATGTCACTAAACAAATCTTTGTCTCCCGTCATATGGAAATATGCACCAATATCAAGATACCACACCGATCCCATGTAGCTTGAAACCAAGCATGAGATCAAGGAGAAATCAAGCTCAAATTGTGAGGCTAAGGCCTCTCCAGCTGCAGATCCAACAGCCTTCTTGTTCTTCTTCTTCTGTGGAGAGTTAGTGGCGAAATGCCCATGTTCGTGACAGTGAAAACACTTCACTTTGGAAAAATCCTTCTTCTTTCCTTTAGCTTCAGATTTTGAAGGATGTTTCTTCTCCTTCCCTTTCCTTGCTTAGGCAGCCAAAGCACAATTCTCTTCATCTTCATTCTTTGATGAAGATCTATCCCTGGTACCCCGCCTTATCTCCTCCTGCACAAGATCTGACCAAAGTCGCTCCCATCCCGGCAGTTTCTCCCGTCCATTGAAAGAGTCTTCGTAGCTATGCCAACTCTTCAAAATCCCAAGGAGAGCCAAGCTCACCAAGTCTTCTTCATCAATAGTAACCCCCACACTTCCTAGCTCAGCCTTGCAGTGGACAAACTTTGTGAGGTATTTTGGAATGCTGTCGCCCTTCTCCATTTTTATTTTTCTGAGCTTTTCTTTAAGTGCCAACTTCCTCTGGTCACTTCTGCTTTGGAACAAGTCTGTCAAATCCTTCCACATTAAAATTGGATTGGCTTTCCCATGAAGGCTGGACACAATATGGTCCTTCACACCTTCCAACAGAATTCTCCTCATCTTTGCTGTCTTCTTTTCCCATGCATCAAGTAATGCAACATCGCTAGATCCCAGCTTAGGAACATCGCTATTGATGAACTCCTTCAGTCCATTATCCTCCAGCACCACCTCCATCCTGTCCTTACAGGATATGTAATTTGAGCTCCCATTAAGGGCATACTCCAATCGCAACCCATTGAAAGACATTTCAATGTATACTCAACTTCTGCACCAAGAATCTTCTATAGCAAATTTGAATTGTCCACCAGTACAAAATCACTTCACAATTGCAATATTCAATCAAAAATGCTCTGATACCATGTAAAAATTATATGCACTAAGAAATCATATGTCCTTGATTCACCTGATCTCACACTATTTAATTTTTCCGCAAAAGATTAACAAGTGGAATTGATTCAATATTTTGCATAAGGTTAAATAGTGTGAGATCAGGGGAATCAAGGACATATGCATGCTTAGTGCATATAATTTGTACACTGTTTTATTTTACGAATATATTGCCTTTTTTTCCTTTTAGTTAGGGCTTTGTAGATTTTTATCTTTTCAATTTTGAGAGATTCATCAACAGCTTCCTTAATTTCTCTCCACGCACTTTTACAATATTTGTCATACCATGGGTTGGTTTTGCTATCTCTTTTATTACTTGAGACTTCAATTGAGGACTTGTTAATAGAATATGAGAGGGTTTTAGTAAAATTATGATAGAGGTCATCTATCTTGTCTATACTAGATAAAGGAAGAAAAATAGTTTTTAATTCATTTAGAAAGAGATCGTTTTTATCTCTATCAAAGATTAAGTTCTTTTGACTATAAGGATTATCTTCAATGGGATCTCTATGCATGAAAAAATTGAGAGTTATGAGTAAATTCCTATGATCAGAGTCAGGCTCGTAGTCATCTAAGATGTCAAAGTTTATTATTTCGTTGTATAAAGGGAGATCAGAAATAACATAGTCTACCACACTGCTACCAAGCCCATGGATGCAAGTCATCTGGCTAGAATTGTGCCACTTCTTTAGACCGTTGCAAATTATGAGATCCTAAGCACTACAGAGCTTGACTACCTCCGACCCAAACAAATTATCCCTGAGGTCTTCAGAGCTCCTTTTTTACCGGCTAGCCAGAGTAATGATTTCGTCTAACCAAAGAGGATTGGGGTTGGAATGATTTCTTCGAAGAATAGGTTGATTTCTTGAAGTTCGAGCATTAAAGTCACCCATTAAAAGGATATTACCTTTATTCCTTAGGCTAGAAATATCATTCTCTAAACCATTGTAAGGAATATTTTTATCTAGATTCTTTTTCTTAAATAAGTTGGAATTAATGGGGGGGAAATAACATATTTCTATGTAGGTATTTTTATCATTAATGTCAGTAATCTCAATCCAAATATATTGGTTTTAAGGGTCGTTTTTATAAATCCTAGAATGGGGGGAGATGTTATTCTTAATGTAGCAAGTTATACCCCACAATGCCTCTACGGGAGGATCGCTTGTTCCCAGTAAACCATAGTGAAAAGCCATCTATGTTAGGGACCTTAGATTCTTCATGTTCCCAAGTTTCAACAAGCAATATAATATCAACATCATTTGAGATCCAACTTAGCTTGGGGCCTTTTTTCCATGGAAAGCCTTACAATTCCAAGAAAGAACTCAGAGAATGTTAAATTGCTATTTATTACTATCTTTTTGGTTTCTATCTCGAATAACAACTTTTCTATTTCTGATTATTTCCCATTTTCCTTCCTTCCTAGCTTCTTTTACCTTTTCAACCTCCTTTCTTAATTCTTCTTGATCTTCTGGAATGAGATATTCATTTATAAATATTCCCATTCCTTTTAGACTTGAGGTTTTACTAAGTATGTCATACTTATGGTCAGTATAGCTCACCTTTATTTGGATCAACCTTCCTTTATTCTAATTTAATTTCCCTAACCTTGTTGCTTCTGTGAGACACGTGGTTTCAATTTGTAATCTATTATTTAATTCTGTCTAGGCTATGGCTAAAGTATCCTCATCTACCTCCTCTTTCAAACCGAAGATTATAATGTTCAAGGCCCTTTTGTTATGCTCATGGTCTAATTCGATCAATTTTTTCATTTCATCTTTAATTGGTTTGATATCTAATTTACCTGCCCCACTATTTAGGGTGAGACTGTTGTTAACTTTTTCTTCTAGTTCTTTAATCATGTCCTTCATTTTAAGACTCTTTGTATTATCAGCATCTCCTTGTTGGTATGTTTGGTTCATATCTTGGTTTTGTTTTTCTATGACCTGCAACCTAGTCTCCATTGCCTCCATTTTATTCTCCAATATTCTATTTTATTTTCTATTTGTTTTTGGATCTTGTCTTCAAGAGATGTGCATTTGTTTTCCAACGTGGCTTCTAACTGGGTTTGTAGCTTGACTTATATTTCTTCTCTATGTTTCTCTAAACACTCTATATACTCATAAAGGCTATGTAGAGTAACTGTGGTAGGTCTACCTTTGGTAATATTTTGTAGTTGTGGTGAATTATTCATACTTGAGAATATATGAGCAGATGTGTATTAGAAAAAGATAAGGAAAGTGTGCACCTGAATATCAGCAAACCAGACAACAGACCTCAAGTGCCCAGGTACGAAAATTTATCGAGAAAAAAAATCACCATAGACCCAAGTATTAATCGACAAAATTTACGACAAAATTTTCACCACAAAATTTCACCGCAGACCCAAGTATTATTCGAGAATATTCACCACAGGCCCAAGTACTAATCGAGAAAATTCACCTCAGAATTTTCACCACATACCCAAGTATTAATCAAGTAAATTATTCACCACAGACCCAAGTATTAATCGAGAAAATTCACATCCAAGTGATGAATTTGACATGGTCTTTATTTTATTATTTTATTACTTTAGGATGGGATTTTTCTTTTTATTTTTCGTTTTATTTTATTTCATTTATTTATTTATTTTTATTTTTGACTTAGTCTTTATTTTTATGTTTTTGTCTATTTAGTTAATTTTAAGTTTGATTATTTTATTTATTTTTATTTGACATGGTCTTTATTTTAATATTTTATTACTTTAGGATGGGATTTTTATTTTTATTTTTAGTTTTATTTTATTTTATTTATTTATTAATTTATTTGTTTTTCTTTCTGACCATTTTTAACATCTATTTTTTCCTTAGGTTTTGACCGTTGCTTCTCTCTACATGATATAAATATGGATAGTCAGATCATCCAGTCCTCAATATCGTGATGATGAACTAAAGTCAGTAGTTCGAAATGCGTCGGTTCTAAAATTTCTCATGTGATTTCCCAAAAGATTTATTTTAATATGATATGGATCACAGAAGCTTACACTCTGAAATGATACAATGCATCATAATGAAAGTACAAGGATATAAGTCTAGAAGTACAATGATGTAATAATTCATTCAACAACCCATACATGGGTAAAATATGATAATCCTCATGACTCTCAGCAAATTAACCATTAGCAACAAAAACTCTTCATCAACATATAGCAATGACCAACAATGTACCATTAACCAACCTCATGCAATCAATTACAATGCATAGATCCATCTGCATGGTGATAACAACCAACAATATAAACTCCATTTGTGAAGAGAAAGTAGTATATGTAACCATACTTCTACAACAAAACCTTTGTGACCATGAACACTTTCAAATAATTTTCAATACAAACCCTAGCCACACTCTGTTGATACAAAATATGTATCAACAGGCACAATATTGTTGAACAATAACAAGCACAAACATTGTCCTTGGAAAGCATGTTAGCAGGAAATAGAAACACAACACTATCTTTCATCATAATCATGCACATAAAAATCAACAAATATTGCAATTCCAAACTCTTGTAGTAGCAATCCTCAATGTACGATCTTCATAAGAAATATTCAAACCCTAGGAAGCTCAATTCTTATATCTTAACTCAAATTTGCATGGCATGATATAAATACATGGTAGTAACAAAACAAATCAACCTCATGCAAATATAATGAAAATATTGTGGTGGAACATGAATCATGAGGATACATGACATACACACATATATATGGACTCTTGGAAATTCCTGATCCATAACATAAGCGCTTAGCAACAATACAAAATATAAGGGAGTTTTAGAAATCCTTATCTACACATACATACATCAAAAACCATTCCTTAATGTGAAATGACTATCTAATAAATGAGGGTTTCAATGTGAGAAACAAAATTTGTACTTATCCATTCCAGGATTCATCATACTCTCCACGGAGGACAAATTATCCTACATTAAATCAATTCTAGATTAAAAAACCATAAAAAAAACATGTCAAACTCCACTTGAGCATGTTCCATATCTTCGTGATCCAAGAGAATGTTTTGAAAACTATCCTTTTGAGATAATTACACCACAATTGTTATTTGTTGTACAAACTCCTAATAGCATACATGGATAGGAATTTGATCCTTTTACATTTCTGAATAAAACCATTATAAAATATGAACAAATGACAAAATAAAAATAAAATGAAATCCTTCAAACCTTCTAAAAATCCCCCTGAACAAATGCGCTATGCTTCTATGCTTCCCAATGATCTTGTGGACCTAGAAATAATTAAATGCATGATGCTGAAATTACTTCTGTTTAGTGAATGCATCTATCATGTTTGGCTTCTCTCGAGGCCATCCTGTTTTGCGCATAGGTCAAATATCTACTCCCGATGAGTAGATTATCCTTTTTCAAGGAAAAGTATTATTCCTTGAATTCCTTTGAAAGTCGACTATCTCCTTACAACTCATATTTTCTACTCCATACCTTTTTTGTCTTCAGCAACTTGGTTGTTGCTTTTGTAGCCTTAATCCTATCATATCTGTAAGATAGTGCTTTGTGGCCAATTTTTCCACACTTGACTCATCTGTCATTCAACAACATTTTTTTCTTGCAACACAATTACATTATATTTCTTGATGTCCAAAACTACTGCAAGAAAAACAATATCCATAAAACAATCTTCGATACCTTGGGTTTTGATTTATCAGACCATAAGAGTTGGGTTGCTTCTTCTCTCTTTTTGAGTGGTGTATCTTAATGTGACCATGATATTATTTTCTTTGTTTTTTCTGATAAGTATTTTTCTTCCTTGCTGATGTTGTTTTGTAGGGCTTTGTTTGACTTTATTGTGTTGAAAAATGCAACAAGAAAATATCAGTTCAACTTTTCCTTGGTTAAAATAGAGAAAATTAGAGATTCTATTTCAGTAGAAATATTAGAGGTATATAATTGAGGTGACATGGATTTTGTCACTCAGTTAACTCATTTAATTCTAATTGGAGGCCTTAATTTCATATAAGCATGACTGATTGCTAATTTGTAGCAATCTAATTCAATTAAATTGAGTTATTGTTAGTTAAACTAGTTCTAACTGTTAGAGGAACTAGTGGAAGGTCAAGTTGTGTAGTGTGACTTCAGTCACATTCATTGGTCAACTAGTTAACTAATCAGTCAATAGAAAATAATTTTGCATGAATAGAAATCAAGTTACCCAGTTGAGATGGAGATTCCAGGGCAGTGTTCTATCAGTTGTAGACTATTTCAATGTGTATAGGTGGTGCATGCAATCAGAGGATCAACCTAAGGTATTTCACAATTAAAATTGAGAAATTTCCTAATTAATTGGGGCTTAATTCCTCAAGGAACAACACAATTAAATAGGGGCATGGTGGGTTGAATTTCTTAAGTACTAGCCAGATCAGTCATTCAGTAGAAGAGAATATAATTTCTTTTGTAGGTTGAGCCCTATCATTGAGCTGATAATTGTAATAACTATCTGACTCATTTGATTAATGAACACATGGATGAAGGGGTTTTGAGCAGTTGCTTTCCCCAAGATAAATATCTTGTATGTGTTATTTTAACTCTTTCATGTTTATTATTTGAGTTCTAGATTGTGAATTGAATTCCATAAAATAGTAGAGTATCTTTGAGTCTTTTGATTTAGTAAATTTCGTGAGAAGTTTCAAATCTACAGATAATTTCTACATATTTCTAATGGAATTATGACCTTCAGCAACATGGTTGTTCTCTTCTTTCTCCTTTTCTTTCATGGAGCATTATTCTTCTTTAAAACCCAACCTAGTTTTGATGATAGGGGATATTTTATTGATAAGAATATCTTCTAATATTCCAGTAATTTTCTCCAACTTTTGATATTGACATAGTTAACTATTACTATTTTATAATTCTCATCTCATTGAAGCTAATTAAACTTCTAATTTTTCACAATAGGCTTCACGTTATTGCAGTTGATTTGTTAACATTTCATTTTATTTGTCGACTTCTTCGTGTTGTCTCTTTAGATCAAGTATGATTGGTACATCATTATGGTGAGCCCTGGTATTGCACCAAGAGTGCTGCAACTCCCAGGGGCTGCCCTACTTTACTTTATCAACCCGAGCTTCCTACAAACTTTGAGGTGACAGTGCTATATACACAACAGATGAATTATGTTCATGTCATCCTCTTATGATTTACAAAAGGGTGCTATTTTTAAGGGTCCTTAGTGAAGTCTGTCACACTTCAATGAAACTAAACTAAATTACAGAAAGGAAATGATAGAAAGGAAGCTAAAAAAATTGCTGAAAATAAATGACAAGAATGAAACTAATTTGTTTTGTAGAAAAGAAATGGCAGAAGGGGAACTAATTTAACTTACTGAAAATAAATGGTATAAATGAAACTAATTTTAATTTCATTTAACTTGGACAATCAGATAAACCCTGCTCTACCTATAATTCTCCTATCTATTCAACTATTTATGATCTAATTCTAATTTGAAGAGGTGTTGCTCACATTTTGGAGGAAAAAGGGCTAAAGAGGCTAATGGCGGGCTTAAACCATGAAACGAGGTTTGGAAGAGGAAAGAGGGGGTTATACCCTTATAAAACCTTATTATAGCGCGAAAAATGACTTTGGATTGGAAAGAATTCAAAAGTGTGATGGTGGAGTGCGATGGAGGACAAAATTTGTGATATGTAATGTCGTAATCGCAATATTGCAAGTTTAAAGGAATAATGGTAAAGAACAACAGGAACGAAATAAAATATTCGAAGTGTGATTTGCGACACAATAAAAGTTGTGTGTTTTGATCTGCGATGTGGTAATTTCTACAAAGTGAGACGAGTGACATGGTGCAGTTATCGCATCGGTGGAATGAGCGGTAAGTGTTATGTGAAAAGCTAAATGATGCGAAGTGTGATTTGTGACGTGGTAAAATTTTCGGGTTGCGATTTGCGATGTGGTAAGTTCTACGAAGTGCGAAGTGTGATGAGTGATGTGGAGGATTTATCACATCGGCTAAATGAGCGGTGAGTGTTATGCGAAAAAGGTAAACGATGAGATTTGTGATTTCCCAATATTGCAATCTGCAAGAATAAGCGGTAATTGTTAAGGGGAAAAGCTAAATGATGTGAAGTGTGATTTGTGATGGGTGACTTGGTGGTGGGAAAGACAGCAGAGTGTGATCACAATATTGCAGTCAGCAAGAACAAGTAGTAAGTGTTAAAGGTAAAAGGTAAACTGTGCGAAGTGCGATTTGTGATTTTGCAATATCGCAATTGCAAGGAACGGGCGGTAAGTGTTAAAGTTAAAAGCCAATTGGTGTGATTTGAGAAGTGCAATGTACGGTGCTGGGAGACTCAAGGAGAAAAGGCAGAGGTCATGTTTTCAGTGGTTTTGAATGGTTTTTCACATGTTCTACATAAAAAAAAGGTAAGGAAGCCATGAATGGAGAAACACAAAGAAGTAGGCTTGAAGGGCTTAAGTGTGTTAGGGAAAAGGGTAAGTACAACGTTAAGGTGGGAAGGAAAGGAGGGGAATGGAGGCGTAAGAGTAGTGCTCAGAAATGAAACAAACTTGCAGATTATGCATGGGAAATAGACAGAAATGTGTGATAAAACAGTGAAAGAAAGGCTTGGATTTGGTAATACAATTTCTTCCCAAAACTCAAACAGAAAGCAATTTTTTCCTGTGGGAAGTTCTACCCTACTCGAACTCTATTGACAGAGATGAGAGGGGGGACTTGACCATAGTTTTTGGAGTTTTTCCTCTATTTACTACGCATATGAAATTAAAAATTACAACCACACAAAAACTAAACAACAATGGAACTTATCAGAAGCAGATCTAACTTAAATGACCGAAGCAAAACTAGCTAAATGATAGAAAGAAAAATATAGTAACATCAGCGAAGCTGAGGCACATGGGTTGGGCCCCAACCCACGAGCCCAACTCTCTGGAACTAGATTAATATAAAATCATCTGAATAGTCATTGCATTAAGAATACCATCTTATTACATCTCGAAGGTCTTAACAACAAAATCCTAATAGCTTGAAGAAAAAGGTCTAAATGGAATCAAAGAATAAAATGGAATCAACTAGAATCAACCCACTAGCCAACTAACTACCCCCTTCCTAGCTCTAGCTCTTCTCTATTTATTGTATAGGGCATCTACCAACAAATCCCTTGAAAATGGTGATTGAGTCCACTTTGACTCCAAGTAAACATAGATTGAGTGCCCTTCGTCTTCACTTGCTTCGCTGCCTCTTGGAATTCGATTTGATGGTGACTTCAAGTGAATTATGGCTTGAGTTCACTTGGTCTTGAGGTTCTTGGCTGCCTCTGGAATTCAAATTTCTGGAGGGGGATCTCATGAGGATCCTTTGGATGCCTTTGAGAATTAAGGAGGGTGGAAAATCCCCTTGAATCTCTCCAATATTTCTCCCTAATTTCCTAATGTTGTGCTCATTTATTCTCCAATCCTAACCTTCCAGTGGTAGGGACCAAGTCCCTAAATCATCTCCTTCTCCAAATATTTATAATCTGCCAAATATTCTCACAATATTCTACAAAAATAACCAATACTAGGCAAAAATATCCAACTACCTTTAATCCTTCCTAAGAACATATTAAAGCATATGAAAACATTATTAAGTGCAGAAGGAGAGATTAAATATATCCTTTTATGTGCATAAGGAAGGTGGATGGGGCTAAGAAAGGTTAGATGGGCCTTATTTTATGTCTAATTTAGAGGCCCATCATCACCCCCCTACTGAAACTATTGCTCATGCTCTGAGAAACCTATTCATCCTCCCTGCCTTATGGTTCTTCTTGCATGTTGGCTTATTTCATTTTTTGTTTCTTGGGCCATGCGCTACTCCCCTTGCTAATGTTCTTGCTATTCTGCTTGCATTTATTTTGGTAGGTGCTGAATGGAGGTCGTTAGGTGCCTTAAGAAAATCTATTTTGCATGCCAAGAGGTGGTGGGTCCACCTTTTATTCTATTTTTATTCTTTTTATTTTTCTCTTTTTTTCTCCTTTTCCTTCTTTTTTCCCAACTTTTTTTGTTGAATGCAAAATAAACTCAGATTTTTTTTTTTTGTGTTAACTGAGTTCACCCTTGGTTACCCCTTTGGCACTCCTCTTTTATTACAACAAACAGCTTACTGCCCACTTTCTCAAGTCCTTTTTACTTTTGTCTTGTTTCTTTTCTTGGTGGAAAACATGAGGCTAGTTGCTAGATAAGGCTGAGGTTGCTCTGCTACTGATTTTGATTATAAAAAAACTTTCCTTCTCACACTTTTTAATGTTTTATTAAGCTAAAATAGATTCTAATAAAGAGTTAGATGATTGCATACTTGAGCCTTACCATCGATTTTTTTTTTGCATGTGATATCGAAGCAGCTGCTGAATTTTCTTGTGGCGATATGCTTGAGGTCCTTTGGAGCTTCTGAGCACATGAAGAGGAAGTCCAAGTTTGACTACCTTTTACTAAAGTGTTGATCAAATTTTATTTTTGTGACAACTTTTTGTTTTCTACTTACAAAGTTTGGAGAGCATCTACATTCATTAGAGAGAGATACATGGAGAAATGCATTTTTTTTTTAAGGCCTACTAGCTGCCTCAATGAGGTTTTCCTCTAGTAGGTCTGCCTAGGTGCCTCAAAGGAGGTTTTCACCTAGGATATTTTATTTATTTATTTATTTATTTTTGTCAACCCAATGACAACCTCATGGAGGTTTTCAATCAGTGAGCCAATCTTAGATGCCTGAAAGAGGTTTTCATATGAGATTTTATTCTTTCCCTTTTTTTTCTTTTCTTTTTTTTATTTTTTTCACTTTCCTACTCTACTTGAAAAAAAACAAAACCTTTTTCAAGTATAGGAATACCTCCAACGGAGCCATGTACACATCAAGATGATATATAAAATCATGTGCACACTTGGAATAAATACTTTGACATGTACTTGAATATGAGAGATGAATTGCTTTGACTGGGATTGTATCAAGTATTGTTGGAGAAAAGTGTTTTTATGCAATGTAATGGATGTTTGGAACCATATGTCAATATAGTTTTGATGCCCCTAGTGCACTTGCTGAGTTGCATCACCTTGGATGTCCTCTTCTATTATGACATTCAAATGTTCCTCTTTTTGTTGATTGTTCTCTTGAACACATGGAGGAAATGTTGGTAAACATGAGGGAACTTTCTCAACATCTGATTCTGATATCTTCTCTTCATCAAGTGCAGCCCTTGATTCTTTGATCTCCTCATTCGTATCTTCTTATTCTGTATGTTGTCCTTCAATGACATTAAGAAAATATCTTATTTGCAATACCTTTCTTGAACTAAGATGCAAACCATTTAGATCAAGAGGATATGTTTGGTAGTGTTGTACCTCAACATTTTAAGTGGGCTAAGATACATGTTGTGGGTTTGGAAATGGTGGTACAGGTAGTTGAGTGGGGGTGGATAGATGAGATGGATGTGGTTGAGACAGTGGTTGTGGTGGAGGTGGATGGTAGGGATAGCATGGAGTTGGGTATGGAGGTTATGGAGGGAAACATTGAGGATATTGTGGATTTTCCCAATAAGGACCTTGCCAATCATGTTGCCAAGATTGGGCTTGAGGTTGAGATGGCCAAGGTTGCCAAGGAGGGAGTGTATCCCAATTAGTTTGAGATGGATGTGAATAAGCTTCAAATTTTGAGGTGGATCCTTGCATCATATCAAGTTGACTAGGTTGCCAAGGTATCCTTAGAGCTACATAACATAGATTCTTTGGTTATTGCCTTGCTCCATTGTCTTCTTGGTAAACTTCTTTAAACTTGGGGAATGATGAACAACATTTAATAGCATATGATTATGCATGGATAACAAAAATATTGGCATTTTCGTTTTTCTCATTTTTCATTCTTAACATTTCTACTTGTTCCCTTAGATTGCTAAGAATTTATGTTTTAAAGTTATCAAGAAAATTTCCAAGTTCATCTTGCCTTACCAATGTTGATGTTGATTTACTTTCTGTTTCCCTTCCTCTTGATATGCGCTTGCATGTTTCACAAATTTCTTCAAATGGCAATTGGTATACATCTCCTCTACTCATGAGATAAAGGAGATCAATCCATTCATCCCTAATTGTTCTAAGTAAGAGGGTTTTTAGTGTGTCAAATCCTAAATGATGCAATTTTTCCTTCTTAACATTATACATGAACCTCTTTATTAGATCCTCAAGGCTCTCATATTCTTTTTGGTTCATTCTAAAAATTTCTTCTCTAAGATCACAATCTTTATATTTTTCTAGAAATATATCTTGCATATCATTCCATGATATTATTGAATTAGTACCTAGACTCATGAACCATTTAAGAGCTCTATCCTTCAATGTTGTAGGAAATAATCTCAGTTTTTGAGTGTGTGATAAGTAGCCATAAGACCTACAAATTATCTCAAATTCAAAGAGAAATATTTCCAGATCCTCTTTCCTCATACCATGGAATTTGGGAAGGAAAGATGGATGGATGTTCTTCATAGGTACACTGATGTCCATATCCTGAATGGGAAACCCAATAATATCTTCTTCATTGTCATCATATTCATCCATCTCTTCTTCCTTCAAAAGCGTATGGTGACGTGGTTCGTACTGCACCATGTGGTCAAGTGGGGGAGGTCGGTATTAGAGAAGTATATATATTTTTTAAATATTCTGAGTATCCCTACTCCTATGAGGCATGAAAATCAAGACTTTTTGTATTTTTCAATATTTCAGAAACAACATGAAAAGGAAAGAAGAAAGAATGTTAAAACATAATGAAAGCATCTACTAGACACCTCCCCTAAAACATCGCCAAAAAGTTGTGAGCCTTGATAGTGCACATGGAGTGCTGCAACTCCCAAGGGATGCCCTACTTTATTTTATCAACTCGGGGTTCATACAAACTTTGAGGTGACATTCCTATATACACAGTATATGCATTCTGTTCATGTCATCCTCTTCTGCTTTACGAAAGGGTGCTATTTCTAAGGGTTCTTAGTGAAGTCTATCACACTTCAATGAAACTAAACTAAATTGCAGAAAGGAAATGACAGAAAGGAAGCTAAACTAAATTGCTGAAAATAAATGACAAGAATGAAACTAATTTATTTTCCATAAAGTGGAAAATAAATGGTATAAGGGGAACTAATTTAACTTGCTGGAAATAAATGGCAGAAATGAAACTAATTTAAATTGAATTTAACTCGGCCATTCGGCTAAACACACCCTTCTCTACCTATCATGCTCCTATCTATGTAGCTATTTATGACCTAATTCTAATTTGAAGAGGTGTTTGTTGCAGTTTGGAGGAAAAAGGGCTAAAGAGGCTAATGGAGGGCTTAAACCATGAATCCAAAATTGGAAGCAGAAAGAGGGGGTTAAACCCTTATAAAACCTTATTATAACATGAGAAATGACTTTGGAGTGGAAATAATTCAAAAGTGTGATGATAGAGTGTGATGGAGGACAAAAGTTGTGATATGCAATGTCGCAATCGCAATATTGCAAGTTTAAAGGAATAGCAGTGAAGAATAACAAGAACGAACTAAAATGTCTGAAGTGAAATTTTTGATGTGGTAAAATTGTGGGTTTCAATCTGCAATGTGGTAAGTTCTACGAAGTCTGAAGTGTGACGAGTGACGTGGTAGAGTTATCGCATCGGTGGAATGAGCAGTAAGTGTTATGCGAAAAGCTAAATGATTCTAAGTGTGAGTTGCGACACTATAAAAGTTGCGGGTTGCGATCTGCGATGTGGTAAGTTCTGCGAAGTGCGAAGTGTGGCGAGTGACATGGCAAAGCTATTGCATCGGCAGAATGGGCGGTAAGTGTTATGTGAAAAAGGTAAAAGGTGTGATTTGCAATTTACGATTTCGCAATATCGCAATTGGCAAGAACAAATGGTAAGTGTTAAGGGGAAAAGATAAATGATGTGAAATGTGATTTGTGATGGGCGACGTGGCGATGGGACCAACAACGGAGTGCGATCAAAATATTACAATCGGTAAGAAAAAGTGGCAAGTGTTAAATGTAGAAGGTAAACGGTGCGAAGAGCGAATTGTGATTTCGTAATATCTAAATCACAAGGAACGAGCGGCAAGTGTTAAATGTAAAAGCTAATTGTTGTGATTTTTTAAGTGCAACATACGGTGGCAGGAGACTCAAGGAGAAAATGAAAAGGTCCATTTTTGGTGGTTTTGAAAGGTTTTTCACGTGTATTACATAAAAAAAGGAAAGGAAACCATGAACAGAGAAAAAAAAAAAGTAAGGCTTGAAGGGATTACGTGCATTAGGAAAAAGGGTAAGTACAATGTTAAGGTGAGAAGGAAAGGAGGGGAATGGAGGCGTAAGAGAAGTGCTCAGAATGAAACACACTTGCGGATTATGCACGGGAAAAAGATAGAAATGCGTGATAAAATGGTGAAACAAAGGCTTGGACTTGGTAAGACAATTTCTTCCCAAAACTCAAACAGAAAGAAATTTTGGCCGCGGGAAGGTCTACCCTGCTCAAAATATATTGACAGAGATGAGAGGGGGGACTTGACCACAAATTTTGGAGTTTTTCCTCTATTTACTACACATAAGCAATTAAAAACTACAGCAGCACAAAAACAAAATAGCTATGAAACTTATTAGAAGCAGATCTAACTTAAATGGCAGAAGCAAAACTAGCTAAATGACAGAAAGGAAAGAATGACAACAACAGAGAAGCTGAGGCACATGGGTTGGGCCCTAACCCACGAGCTCAACTCTCTGGAACTAGATCTATAAAAGGTCATTTGAATACCCATTGCATTACAAAAAATACAGTATTTTTACATCCTGAAGGTCTTAAGAAAAAAAGCCTAATAGCTTGCAGCAAAAGTTCTGAATGGAATCAAAGAATCAAATGGAATTGAATAGAATCAAACCAATGGCTAACTAACTACCCCCTTCCTATATCAAGCTCTGCTCTATTTATTCTATAGGGCAGCTACAAACGACTCCCTTGTAATATTCCAAATTTTGAATTTTCTACAACAATAAGAATACCCTAAGGTATTCCAAAGTTGGGGAGAAGAAAGTAATCAATTCATGTAGTTTTATTAAACACATAATCATCATAGAACAATTACAGCAACAAACTATGCTTTTATACAAGTCACCAAGTTGGGAAAAGCAGCCAATTTGGCCTCAAAAATGCTATTTTCTGAAGATGGAGTTATAAAAGTGGAAAATAACGGTTTTTTCCCTTAAAATAGACAATATAGGACATGCATGCAAAATATTTTCATAAACAAATTTTATTAGCCTAGTTAAACAGGCCTCCCATGCTCACAATAGCTAAAAATAGACAAAACCCCAAGACTGCAAAATGTCAGAGCAGCTGCACAAGTGACTACGCAGTATAAATAGAGGTTAACTCAGAGAATAGAGAAATATATCTGATAATCTTATTATAATATTCAATGAGGTAAAAAAATAGAGATCTAATCTCTTTTACACTGATCCAAGACGACCCGGCAAGGGTTTCTTGACAGAAAAGATATACAAGAGAAAGCTGCTGCAAATTTGTGGCTGAATAACATTGTATGGTTGAAGCTCTAAAATATATGGCTGAACATGCAAATAAATTGGTGTAGACTCCTTTTCTATTTCTCCCAAATAAAGGTTGATCCTTCTCTTGGGAAACTAGCTCCTCAAAATGGGACTTTCACCCCTTCCACTGCACACCTTAAAAAATAACGCAGTTTTCTGAAGGGACTACATTTTTGCTGAAGGAAAGTGCTTGGCCCAACACCAAGTAGTGTAAAATTCAGATCATAAACCTCCTCTTAGATTTCTTAGACAAGATCTCCAAGAAAGAGTAGGGAATCCCCGCCCGGGCAAACCCTTGCACTGAGCAGTGCAGCAACTTAGCTAAACAGCCAAGTATGCAGAAATTATAAGCAGACCACATGAAAATATAATCTCCAATATGTCCATATGCTTTCCATCTCCTTCATTATATAATTGATGAGCTTCCTCACCAAGGGTCCCACCCACTATGAGGTTGCTTCCATGCAAAGGCTCCTCCACAAAAACTACGTTGTCCATCAAGATGGTGCAATGTATCTAGACAGATTTTTTGACTTGGTCAACCTTGAATGATTCTTCATGCTCTGTCCCTTTTCACACTCAAGGTGCCTTCATTTTATCTAGATGGATTGATCTCTATTCACATTGAGCTGGCTTTATTTAGAATCCACTTCTTTGAGAATAAATCATGTTGACTTGGTCAAACTTGACCTTGTCCACATAGTTTAGACCTTGTTCACACATGTGGATGCTTGAACTAGTTATTACATGATCCCCTTTCACATTAGGAGGGATTTTTATTCATACTTAAGCAAATTAGGAGCCTCCTTGCTCAATTATTCATGCCTCTAGATTTCCAAAGTCAAAATTAATATCCCTATTAGTTGAAACTAAATTAGGAATATTACATCCCTTGAAAATGGTGATTGAGTTCACTTTGAATCCAAGTAAACATAGATTGAGTGCCCTTTCTCTTTAGTTGCTTGGCTGCCTCTTGGAATTTAATTCGCTGGAGACTCCAAGTGAAGTATGGCTTGAGTGCACTTGGTCTTGAGTTTCTTGGCTACCTCTGGAATTAGAATTGCTGGAGGGGGATCTAATGAGGATCCTTTTGCTGCCTTTGAGAGTTAAGGAGTGTGGGAAATTCCCTTGAATATCTCTAAGATTTCTCCCTAATTTCTTGATGTTGTGCTCTTTTATTCTCCAATCCTTATCTTCCAGTGGTAGGGAGCAAGTCCCTAAATCATCTCCTTCTCCAAATCTGTATAATATGCCAATTATTCTCACAATATTCTAC
Source organism: Pinus albicaulis (assembly GCA_034641835.2). Lineage (NCBI taxonomy): Eukaryota > Viridiplantae > Streptophyta > Pinopsida > Pinales > Pinaceae > Pinus > Pinus albicaulis. Next base: position 854,709,272 of record CM076576.1, read on the forward strand.
AAAAATAACCAATATTAGGAAAAAATATGCAACTACCTTTAATCCTTCCTAAGAATATATTAAAGAATAATAAAACATTATTAAGTGCAGAAGGAGAGATTTAATATATCCTTTTATGTGCATAAGGAAGGTAGATGGGCCTTAGAAAGGTTATATGGGCCATATTTTATGTGTAATTTAGAGGCCCATCACATTCCTCTCATGGTTTCTTTCACTATCTTCTTGACAAGAGTCTATATTTTTTACTACTATGAATGCAAGGTCTTCTATATTATTCTCCTTTTCATCAAGAGAATAGAGGGGTCCTTAAAAAATTTCCACATCCTGAAACCCTTCTTTTCCATACATATTTTGTAGCTTGTCCAAAATTTCTTGTATAGTCTTATAGTGTCTCAGTTCATCTAGATCATTTTCTAATAATCCGTTCAAAATAATATTCTTAGATACCTCATTAAATTAATCTTGTGTACCATACTCTTTTGAAAGAAAAATAGTCACATCAAGATATATGAAGTATCCTTCCAATCTCATCTTCCATAGTGCATACCAAGGTCCATGAAGAAAAGGAAATCTATCTATTGTAAATATTCCCTGGTGATCCATCATCTACCTTCCTATGGTGAAGTTTCACTATAAGGAACTAGGCTCTAATACAACTTGTTGGAAACTAGATCACTATTGAGAGGGAGGGGGTGAATCAATAGTGATAGAAAACATATAACTCTGGAAAAAAATTCCAATATATTAAATGATATATAACCCAACATATATGTAGTAAATTTAAACATGCAACTACATAAAGAATCAACGCATAAGAGCCATGGAAAAGAAAAAAATAATGCACAATGAAAAAAAAAATATTTATGACGGAAACCCTGGAGGGAAAAAACCACATTTTTTTTGTTTCTTTGAATCTCTTCTATTACTATATCTTCAAATTATTTTCTCTTACATTGCTTAGTTGGCCACTACTAGATAAGAGCCACAACCCCTACAATAAACTTTTTACATCACTAGATATGAAGCCCCTACTCCATATCAATTAATATTTTCCACCACTAGCATGGAGCCACTACTCATATCTTAGAAAGCCACCACTTTCCGGAGGACCCAACCTCCTCGAATTCTCTAGGTCACATTTCAAAATATTTCATACTGGACCCCAATAAATCAGTATCAACCCCTCAATCTAATCATCAATCAACCCATATTCAACATGAACTTACCAACAACTCATGAACAACACGATATTACATACTACTTCATATAAATGAAAACCACTCACCAAATCCAAGAACTCTGATTACAAATAAACTCTCCCACTCATGAATCAAACATATAAATCACACAAAAATAAAAGGCCACACATAAATATGGATTTCATGTTTTGTAGACATATAAAATCATTCATATCGAATCTCAAAAAATATACTAACAAATTTTTCTTTGCTAATTAAGGCATGAAAGCACAAGTTTAATTATATAAAGTACTATATCTAATAAGCTTTGTTGTGCCATCAATCTATCCACATTGTCAAACTAGCTTGACCTCTATCCAAAACTAGCCATTTAAACCCTCATCAAATGCAAACTTGTATAATACTCCATCACCAACATGTTTGCATAATTTTTTTATTTTCCTATTTCATTTTCGTTGTTGATATCTACCAATCGCTCCATTCAGTATGATCAAATGCATCACTCACGTCTAATATGCTTGAAAACCAACCTTTTTTTTTCACTCTATCTCCTTGCTAAGTGTATACCATATTTTTCCTCTTTTTCTTAATCTTCTACAATCTAAACTAGGCATACATTACTCTATCCCTAGAAAACACTTGTTAGATACAACTCATCATAACCCCTAACTAGCTCTGCATACAAATCATGGTATAATGTTATCATTTAAATTTGTAGGGTTTCTATGCTATCTTAGGGAAGATAATATGTTCCACACTCAAACAAACATTTTTCCAACACATACATATAAATAACTATATTTTCATGATCAATTGTGACTCAATCAACCACTACAGTGAATTTACTGTGCATTATCTTTGGAAATCCATTGGTTTTCCCATTGTTTTTTTCATTTTCTTTTCCTACAGACTATAAAACACCCTGTAAATTTGAGAATTGCATTATAATGAACACTGGAAGAATTAATATCTGCATTATAATTCTCTGCAGCCATTATTCACCTGTGTTACATGTGTCTTTTGTCCAGATATTCACTTACAAACATCTCCAAATCTTTTTAGAACTCTTGAAAATTCTTCAGACCTTCTCCAACCTCCTACAACTCCTCTACAAGAATGAGGGACACCATCATAAGGAACTATTTTTTCAAACACCTTTGCATAAAACCATGATTATGAGGGCCTAGTTGGAAAAACACCTTTTCATGGATAATGAGGGCTATTGGCCAAACATCTCTGCATCAAGTCAAAGGTAACTCATCTCTAGTACATCTTCATTATTACCATAAACCATCAAGATCATGAGGGCCACCACTAGTAGGTTGAAATAAATTCCAACAAGGAAACCTACCATAATGGCAACACAAATTCCTCTGCTTCCCAACGCAACCATCCCGGCTCTTGTTTCTCATCCTTATGTGCTTGGCCCTCTTTGGTCACTATTTAACATAGTCAAATGAAATGTGCAATGGGCACCCAAATAACCCTAGGTAATGTGGAAATACCTCATAACTTGGTCCTTCTACTTCTAGAAACTATACGTTATCCCGACCCTTAGCCCATGGTCCCACTCATTTTCCCATAGGACCTAGTTCCTTCCTCTCCTTCGGTGGTATTTTTCCTCACTTGTTAGTGTGGTGTCACTATTAATGGCCATTTGGAATTATGGGGGCCCTCCCCCTATGACATTAGCCAAAGCGATGGGGGGTTCACAATCATAGTTCTACTCTTGGTTCTATTAGGGTCCTATAATATAGGGATCAAAGTTTATTTGTATGAATATTCATTTTGAGTGTGTGTTTGTAGGATTTAGCCTATGAATTCACCAAGTATCATAGTCTAAGGGCTATTTGTACAAAATACTCAAATTGGTCTAGTAATTGTAAATATTTGTGTTAAAGGGGGTCAATTAGCCTAAAATTCACTTTTGTAAAGCCATTAAGGTCACGAGGGCTCATAATTTAAAATTTGAATTCATGGAGATAAGGAGTCATTAGGAGTTATTTATGGGTTCATTTTCATGAGAATGACTTTAGATTCATATCAACGAGTTGCAAAGAAAATTTAGCGGTGGGTGACATCAGCAGATGAACAACAGTCAGTACAAAAATTGGAAAAATCCTTTTTGCTACACTCAAGACTTTGATGATCCTAAAGTACCATCATTGCCAAAGGAGGAGTGGGTTTCTTTTCGACGCCATCAAAATTTTATAAATTTTCCTCTTCCAATATTTAGAATTTGCATTTTTTCCATCTCCATGATCTTGTGAAAAGAGAGCAGTTCATTGCTATGCACAAATTGTTGGGAATGTTGTGCATAGATCAAAGGATAAATTTTTCATCATCAAATGCTAGTTCCATGTGTGTGTGATTGTTAGGTCCCTATATTACTAGTATAGTCCCTTATTGTTATTAGTGTAACCCCCTTATTTTTATTATTGTACCCTTGTAACCCCCATTTTGTTATTATTGTGCCCTTAAATTATTATTGTTAGGTCAACTAGGATTACATTGTGGCCCACTAGGATTACATTATGGCCACATGGACTCCTCTATATAGAAAGGAGGTTTTGTAAATTGCATCATCCAAGAATTGTTCATTTATGTAATGTATTGGAGGTTGCCCCCTCGAAGTGGCTTATTTCTAAGGCGTTGATATCTCTTTTCTTCTATTTTAGGAGCTGGTTACACAACATTTGGTATCAGAGCTTTGGATTCTAGGGTTTCGTTGCTCCAAACAAGTCATTGTGGAATTTTCGCTATAACTTTTTTTCTATAAAGTTTCAGAAGCTGAAATTTTTAGGGTACAAAGCCAAAATCCTGAGGAAGATTTCCTAAAAATTTCAGAGCTTGGTTCACAATATTTGTGGAGATATCATCTGTGGAAGTTAGGTCTTGTTTCAGGCTCGTAAACAGGTCATCGTGGAATTTTCGCTATAAATTTTTTTCTACGAAGGTTTAGAATCTGAAATTCATATGGTGCGAAGCTAAAATCCTGAGGAAATTCTTCAAAAAATTTCATAGCTTGGTTCGCAATATTTGTGGAAATATGATCTGTGGAAGGTAGTGCTTTTTCAGGCTCCTGAATTTCATCTCAAAGAGGTGATTGTGGGAAAAGTTCAATAACTCTCTCTCTGGGGATCGGATTGGAGTGGCGTAAAAAATTTTTGCAAGCACACAGACTTTATTTTCTTGGATATCAATTTCAGAGACAAAGGAAAAAACAGTGACACGTGGCAAGTCGTACAAGTTCGCTCTACTGAACCAGTCCAGAATTAGGTCATTGTGGGAGATTGGACACAACTTTGTCTTGGAGAATCCAAATCAGGTCAGACCTGGCATTCAAAAGAGAATTCATAGGGCTACTTCAGTGATGAATTTCAAATATTGAAGAGCTACAATCACAGAGATAATCCAATTTCAATATCGAGCTCCTCAAAGCAAGAAAAAGGTGTGTTTTTTTTTTTTCTCAATTGCACAAGTCTTGTTTGAATAATCAATTTGAATTGATTCCAAGGGCATATTGTAGAATATATATCGGTATTGGGTTCTAAAAAATGCCCCGTAAAAATAATTCAACACCCATTAAGCCTTCAGAAGGCTCTACTATGACTCATGAAGATGAAGAATTGCAACATGATCTATCAAAATTACAAGAGCAAGTGCACCAAATTTCGCTCTCGCAAAGAGCAGCAAAAAATGAAATGTAAGTTTTGAAGAAAGGCGTGGAAGCAAAGATGGATGGTGTGAAAAATAATGTGGATGGTTTGAAGAAAGAAGTGGAATCTAAGATAGATGACATGGAAGCTGGCATGGAATCTAAAATGGAAAACATTAAGAATGATCTAAAAGCAGACATAGAAGGTTTGACAAAGTTGATACAAGAAATGTTTCCTAATGGTGAAAAGATAGTAGAGGAAACTCATGATGAGAACAAAATAAATGTTAATCGTGATTTCATAAACTCTAATGTTGGCGGAAAGAACCACCATATTCCAAAAATGGATATGAGGAAGTTTGATGGAAAGGATCCTGTAACATGGATACTACAGATGGAGCAATATTTTGATCTCCATAATGTACAAAACACACAAAAGGTACGCATTGCAACTTTACATTTAGAACAAAATACATTTGTATGGTATCAATGGCTTTGCTCCCGTAAAAAAAGTGTCACTTGGTCAATTTTTACGGAGGAAATGATAGCACATTATGAGGATACAAAGAGCAACACCTTCTTTAGCCAATTGATAAATCTCAAACAAAAGGGTTTAGTGGGGGAGCACATTGAGGACTTACAAAAATTGAATATAAGGGTAACTGATATTCCAGAGGAACACAGGATTGATCTCTTCATAGGTACTTTAAAGGATAACATCCAACATGAAGTTCGCTTTTTGGAACCTAATTCATTGGAGAAGGCATTCAGGTTGGCAAGAAAAATTGAATGTAAAAATATGGCGACAAGGAAGCCTACCACTCACTTCTATAAAGAAGGAAGTGTTGCTACGCCTAGATTTCCACAACCTACAAGGTTGACACCACAAAAATTGGAAGAAAAAATAGAAAAAGGGCTTTGCTACAGTTGTGATAGCAAATACACTAAAGGTCATAAGTGTGCTGAGAAGAAATTATTTTACATAGATTGTGAAGAGGAAGAAGAAAATGAACAAGAAGAGGATATACACTAGGAACCAGCCCTAGAAGAGGAAGAAATGGATCCGACCATATCGTGTAATGCACTGGCAGGAATTAATACTCCTCAAACTCTCAAGATAGAAGGACATATCAAGAAGAAAAAGGTAATAGTGTTGATTGATTCAGGTAGCACCCATAATTTTATTCATTGTAAGGTAGCCAAGGAATTAAATTGTTTCTTATACCCAGCACCAGAATGTCAAGTGATGGTTGCAAATGGAGGAACTATAAATTGCTCTGGAAAATGCCATAATATCAAGCTAACCATGAGGGAATATGTATTGACTAGTCCAATGCTTTCCATTCCTATGGGAGGTGCTGATGTTGTACTAGGAGTACAATGGTTACAATCTTTGGGGACGGTAGCTTTTAATTTTCAAGAAATTTTCTTGAAATTCTTTTCAGAAGGAAAGGAAGTCGAATTATGGGGTATTTCAGGGAAGCTGGGAAAGATAATAAGCTCTAATGTCATGTCAAAGCTTCTAAAGAAAGAACAACGAGGTGTAATTGCACAATTATGCTCACTAGAAGTTCCAACATCAAAATCATCTATTTCTGCAGATATCCAACAAGTCTTGGACAATCATTCCAAGGTGTTTGAAACTCCCAAAGGAGTCCCACCTACTCGTGATCATGATCATGCTATTCATTTGATTCCAGGAAGTGTTCCTCCAAACATCAGGCCTTATAGATATCCTTACGTCCAAAAGAGCTAAATTGAACGTATGATTGCAGAAATGTTAGAGGCGGGTATAATTCAACCTAGTCAAAGTTCTTTCTCTGCTCCTGTAGTATTGGTAAACAAGAAGGATGGATCATGGAAAATGTGTCCGGATTATAGGGAGCTCAATAAGCTCACCACTAAAAATAAATTTCCCATTCTTGTGGTTGATGAATTATTGGATGAATTACATGGAGCAATTTATTTTGCCAAGTTGGATCTTCATTCAGGATATCATCAAATTAGAATGAAGATTGAAGATATTCCAAAAATAGCATTTCGAACTCATGAGGGTCATTATGAATTTTTGGTCATGCCTTTTGGCCTTACCAATGCACCTTCTACATTTCAAGGGTTGATGAATTCCATTTTCAAACCCTTCCTTAGAAAATTTGTGCTGGTATTTTTTGATGATATACCAATCTATAGCAGGTCTTGGAAGGATCATATTGAACATGTTGATAGGGTGCTCAAACTATTGCAGGAGAAACAATTATATGCAAAAACATTCAAATGTTTATTTTGAGTACAAGAGGTGGAATATATGGGTCATGTTGTATCTCACGAGGGTGTTAAAGTAGACCCTAACAAAATTAAAGCCATTAAGGAATGGAAAGTCCCCACAACCATAAAGCAGTTGCGAGGATTTCTTGGGTTAACAGGGTATTATCAAAAATTTGTTAAGAATTATGGGAGAATAGCAGCACCTCTAACAACATTATTGAAGAAAGATGCATTTTCATGGACTCCTGAAGAAACTAAGGCCTTTGAACATCTTAAAGAGGCAATGTACCTAGCACTGGTCTTAGCTACGCCAAACTTCACAAAAACCTTTATTGTGGAATGTAATGCCTCAGGAAATGGAAATGGTGTTGTTTTAATGCAGGAAGGAAGACCCATTTCTTTTGAAAGTTGTCCAATCAAAGGAAAGTATTTACAAAAACCTATTTATGAGAAGGAAATGTTATCAATATTGTATGCACTAAAGAAATGGAGAACTTACCTAATGGGAAGACACTTCAAGGTAAAAACTGATCATGATAGTCTTAAACACTTTTTGGAACAAAGACTCTCTTCAGAAGAGCAGCAAAAATGGGTCACAAAGATGTTGGGTTATGACTTTGAAATAATCTACAAAAAAGGAAAGCTTAATGTTGTTGCAGATGCACTCTCAGGAAAGAATGAAGAGGTGGAAGCATTGCTTTGTGCCATTTCTATTATCCAACCAGATTGGATAACTGAAGCAAGAGATGAATGGAAGAAGGACAAAGATGTATGGACACTCATTCAAAGTTGCAGCAAGATCCTAGTACATCTGATACATTTAGTTGGAAAAATGATTCCTTATGGTACAAAGATCGCTTATATCTTTGTAAGAATTCCCAACTAAAACAAAAGATTCTTCTGGAATTGCACACTTCTCCTTTAGGAGGACACTCAGGATTTTTTAAAACTTACCATAGGGTGAAGAAAGAATTTTTTTGGGATGGCCTTAAATCTGATATTCAAAATTTTGTGGCAGAATGTTTGGTTTGCCAGCAGAATAAAGTGGAAACAATTAAGACCCCAAGACTTCTACAACCTTTATCCATTCCAAGTCAACGTTGGGAGGAGATTTCAATGGATTTTATCACAAGTTTACCTAAGTCCGAAGGAAAGAGTGTCATCATGGTGGTATTTGATAGACTTACCAAGAATGCACACTTTTGTGCATTATCTCATCCATTTAATGAAATTACAGTTGCTACTCCATTTATGGACAGAATTCAAAATCTACATGGAAGCCCAAGGGTTATTATGAGCGACAGAGATCCCATTTTTACTGGAACTTTTTGGATGAAGTTATTTTCTTGTTTGGGTATTCAATTAGCTCATAGCTCATCTTATCATCCTCAATCTGATGGTCAAATTGAGATAGTAAATAAATGTTTGGAAGGATATCTTCGTTGTTTTGTATCTGATAAACAAACACAATGGGTCAAGTGGTTACCTCTCCCTGAATGGTGGTATAACACTTCCCTCCATACTGCAGCAAAAATGACCCCATTTATGGCACTTTATGGATATCATCCACCATCCATCACATCATCTTTAAGGGAAAACTCGAAAGTTCAAGCAGTGGAAGATCATATCGAGCATCAGCAAGAACTTCTCCAACTCTTAAAGGATAACCTAAATTTGGCACAAAATCAAATGAAACAACAGGCAGTTCAACATCGCAGCGAGAGAAGTTTTGATGTAGGAGATTGGGTATTTTTACGACTACAACCATAGAAACAAATGTCCCTCAGGCAAGCTAAGAAGGATAATAAATTATCGCCAAAGCACTATGGTCCTTACAAGGTGTTGCAAAAGATTGGTACTATGGCATACAAATTGGAGCTTCCTGCTTCTTCGCGAGTGCATCCATTTTTCCATGTTTCATGCTTAAAGAAGGTTATAGGTGAAAATCTTCCAGCTCAAACAATATTTCCAGAACTTTATGAGGAAGGAAAAATCATATTGGAACCTGAAGCAGTCACGGAAACAAGAACTCGACGGCTACGGAATCGATCAATTTCAGAGTATCTCATCAAGTGGAAGAACTTACCCATTGAAGATTCTACATTGGAGGATGAGAAGTTTATACAAAAGCACCCAGAGCTACTCAAACGTTGAGGACAACACTTTTTTGAAGGAGAGGGGCATGTCAGGTCCCTATATTACTAGTATAGTCCCTTATTGTTATTAGTGTAACCCGCTTATTGTTATTATTGTACCCTTGTAACCCCCATTTTGTTATTATTGTTCCCTTAAATTATGATTTTTAGGTCGGCTAGGATTACATTGTGGCCCACTAGGATTACATTATGGCCACATGGACTCCTATATATAGAAAGGAGGTTTTGTAAATTGTATCATCCAAGAACTGTTCATTTATGTAATGTATTGGAGGTTGCCCCCTCGAAGTGGCTTATTTCTAAGGCGTTGATATCTCTTTTCTTCTATTTTTGAAGCTGGTTACACAACAGTGATGATTTGGGCATTTCCTTTTATCACAAATTGAAATAATTTTACCAAATTTCCAATTAAAACGGTTTTTGAAGCCTCAAATTTCTGATTTAGAAGGTGTTGCGGATGCACACAATACTATAATTTTATTCCTCTTTGATTGGTTAAAAATACCTCTGAACCACGATTTTTCTACTTTGAGGAGTTTGTGTGAAATTATCAAAATTTCTTGTGCTTAGTAGAGTCGTGTTGATCATTCCTTTGCCCATCATCCTTTCATTCCCTTAGCACTACACACAGGAGGTGCTTCACACAGAAGAAATAGTCTTTTTCACCTATTTTCCCTTTCTAAAACTTAAAAATTCATAGTGTGCTAGCTTTATTTGAGTAAATTTTTAGTTATAGAGGGTTCAGAAAGGTTTATATATGTCTTCATCTTTTGTTTGATCAATTGAATTTTCCTCCCTACATTGTTGTGGTTTAGGTTCCACGCACAAACTAAACATTGCATTTCCATATATTTCATTACAAGTCACCAATTGTGATCTATATTTGTTGTTTTAGACATTTAAGGTTTTAAAAAATAAATTTCAACTCGGTCTTGAATTCTCCAACCCGATTAATTATAAAACCCTGGCACGACTTTTGCACCTTCTGAAATCTTGTTTTAGCAATGGTGAAGACAAAAGGAGGAGATATTTTGAACAACAAGATATTTCACTCATCAAATCACAACCTACCATTAGGGTATCCTTTGAACAAGCATGTTGGGTTAGATTCTGTGAAAAAATACAGGGATACCATGTGGACGTGACCAAATATTTTTCCCTGGATTTTGATGGTGATAAAGTAAGAGTTGGTAAACTGAAGTTCATTGTGTCATATTCCACCATAGGATCAGCCACATAAATAACTTTGGAGGGGGCGAAATGTTTCAAAATAATGCCTTTGGAGTTGGAGCATTATAATTATTCTATGAAACCATAGTATAAAATCCAAGAGTTTGGTGTTGTATTTCCTAGAGACTATGTATTGGAAAATTTTAGCAAGCTTGCCAAATAAATTCATAAGTAATTCACATGTGAAGGAATATTCACCAAGGTCTATCAATATCACTTCAGGCTTCTCATGCATTTCACTGGTAAAAAAACCCTGAATTTACCCTTTTTCCTCTTCATGAGTTTAGGAAAGATGGCTAAGGGAGTAAGAATGAATAAGGGCATGGTTGACTCAAGATTGTTTCATTTTTCAGTAATAAAACTCTTGATATTAGAGGAGCTAGAGAAAAAGAAACAAGTTTGGAAGGATTTCCTAACCTCATCCAAGTTCATAGTGCAATATGTTGGAAGTCCATCAAGCTACATGGATACTCCTTCATCTGACACTAAGACTACGTCTTCACCCCTAAAGAGTTATGTCAATAAAAAATTGCCATCTACAGTTGAGAAATCACCAAAGAAGAAGGGCAGAAAATTAAAGTTCTCACCAAAGGTAGTGGAGATTCTAGTGCCAAGAAAGCCACTCATAAAGGAAATTGCTAAAAGGTTAACATTCTAGAAGTAAGCTTAAGTAATTTTTGAGCCTAAGGAAATTCAAACAAAAGAAAGTTCTATGGATGAGACAAATAATAAAGTTAAGGAGTTGGAAAAGAAGTTAAGAGAATCTCACTTTTTTATAGCCCAACTACAACAAGAGAATAAACAACTAAAGAAGACCATCCTGGAAAAAACAACTCACTCTACTGAATACCTATATGTGATTAAATCCACCTGAGCTATTGTCAAATTGAAGGGAAAAAGAAAGGTAATCAAGGAAGAAGTTAAGAAGGTAAAAATATTAGTAGCGAGGGTTACAAGATCGTCATCCACAAAGTTACAAATCCAAGAATGGAAGACAATGCAGGAGGAAAAGGTGGATGAAGGGAAGGTAACTTTCATGAGAATGAAGAAGAAATTAAATGAGGCCCGAGATGAAATTTTTGAGCTCAAGAAACAATATGAAGAATACCAACATATTAGAAAATTAAAGGATCAATTAGAAAAGACACATGTGACCATAGCTTATTTGTAGTAGGAAAAATGGCAGCTTAGACCTAAAGTGTCTCAAGAAATAGTTAGATATGATGCCAAAGGAAATGTTAAAGTAGTGATTGATGTTGAGAAGATGAAAGATCCAACTCAATATTCAAGGATACCTAAGACTAGATATATTGGTAAGGTATAGGAACAAGAAAAGGTGACAGTGCAGCCTATGGATTTTGATGAACAAAAGGAATATGAGAAGTTACTAGAGAAACTTGAAGGTGTACAACATCAAATGGATAATATTAAAGAGAAATACCATAGAGATAATATGGCCTTGTTTAAAAAGGAGGAAGCTTCTTTTCCTACTCTTCAAAAGGAAAAACACAAGCTAAAATAGAATTTTCCTCTGCATAGGAAAGTGAATAACCTATATTTGAAAAACCTAGTCCTAAAATGAAGGCTTAGGTTGATGAAGAAAAGGATTGCTGAAGTCAGGGAAGTTATAAGAAAGAAGAAGAGGATTAATCTATATTTTCTGGTTGAGGCAGGTTAAGAAGAGAAAAGCAGTGAAAAGGCCAGTTGAAAGTGCTACCCATAGGTGTTCCGCACAACATGAGCAAAAGGACTAGTGGCATTTTTTGGGAAAATTTTGACACTTGCATGGCATATAAATATTTGTTACAATCAACAGGACATTGAAAAGGAATTATTTTTTTATCAAAGTACAATGTTTTATGAAGTCAAATAAGGAGGAGAGAGTTGTTGCGCATAGGTGTTGCACACAAACACAATCAATGTTTTTTACATAAAATTTTCACCTAAAAATTGGAAATGAAGGCATGAATAATGTAATTATTTATGTTTTATCATTGTAAAAGCTTCACCCATGTTGTCTTGAAAAAATTTGACGTATTACGTGTATAGGTAAGTTTATAAGTAAAATTCAAAGATGTTTTCCTAGTTTCTATATTAGTGGTTTTTATTTCCTATTTTTATGAAATCAGTTCCATCTAGATGGGGAGTAGGTGGGATTTGGCCTCCTTGGATATAGAAACATTTTTTTATATAGTGCATGACCTTGAATGAGAAAATGGTTGATTGTGGAGTAAAAATAATATATTTTGAGATTGCAAGTTGTGGATTTCCAATACAAGTAATAAATTCAATAATACAGAGACAATTTTGTTTCAGTATTCTTGTGTTAGAAAAATGGTGATGTTTATCTCTTTGTAAATTTTCCTTCCCTATAGTTTTTCACATGGATTTTCCTTCTTAAAGACTCAAGTTGGTCAATTCATTCTAAGTATTTGTGTTAAAGGGGGAAAATTAGCCTAAAGTTTGAATTTGCAAAGACATGAAGGTAACGAGAGGTCATACTTTAAAATTTGAAGTCTTAGTGATAAAGATCCATTATGAGTTAGTTATGGGTTCATTGCCTTGAGAGTCAGTTTAGATTCATGTCAATGAGTTGTAAAGAAATGTTAGCGGTGGGTGACATTATCAGATATTTTAGCAGATGTTTTTTTTTTTTTTTTTTACCTGTGCACTTTATGGAGCAAGAAGCCTCAATGCATTACTTATAGAAACACAGTAGGATTCATATATAATTAAGAGCAGTGGGGTGTTTAATTCAAAGGTCATTGACACCTGAAATGTATACCACATCGGTGCTTACAATAAAAAAGGCCCTGACGCGTTCAACTCAAAGAGTATCGAGGCTTGAAACATATACCCCGACGGTGCTTATATACAAAAATTCCAAGTGGTTCCTTCATGAAGGAATGTTTCCGGGGCACGAAACAAATAATTGTAGTATCGGTGTTTTCTCTTAAAGATGCAACACTAACACATATTTTTTGTATAAACGCAGAAGTGTGTTTGTTATATAAATGTACTGGTGTTGTTAATTTTAATAGTGCACCGCGAATGGAAATAATATTTTGTAGATCCGGAGGGTGTTATTTCTATGAAATCACTGGTGTATTAAGAGTTACAATGCACCAGGGCATTAACTAAAAACAATATCGGTGCTTGAAGACCTGAAAACATCGGTGCTGTCGTTTTAAAAAAAGACACCGATTTTGATAAAATATGATGTCACAATGTTTTTATTTAAATTAAATAATTGATGCATTTTTATGTTATGGATGCACTAGTGTTTTTGTGTGATATTTTCTCTGTTTTGGTGACATCGACCCATGGCAGTGCAATTATTGTAATTTTTTAAATATGTTATTTATTGAAAAATCAACGTATATCTTATAAAATTATTCATATAAATTAATATTTGATTATTTCATTTGTATATGATGTTTCGATTAATTTTTTATATTATCATATTTTGCATATGTTCATTATTATAGTATTTAATCATTCATATATTTAGTCAATGGTGTAAAATTTCACAACGACATTGGGTAACACAATAGAACAAATTAAATTGTATTTTATTATACATCAAAGAGGCTCTTTGTCATACAAAATGGAATTGTTATTGGTAACCCCTTGTCTTTCAAATGGGACACTATGTCCATGATTACATTAAACAAAATTTCTAATTTTCATAGACAACTATTTCAAAAAATACAACAGGTTGCATTGATACCAAAATAGATCATCATTATTCGTTGGAACTATTGTTAGTGCTCAAGCTCTTCGATGAATGGGGTTATTTGAGTTGAAAAGTAAACAAGAAATGTGTGTCTAATTTAATTTTCCCTCAATTAAATTGGACAATAAATTGTAATCTTATCTCATAATCACTTGTAATAGTTAACTGAGTGTGGTAGACTCAGCTAGCTCATGAAATTTGAGTTGAGGGTGGTTGGTGAGGTATCTAGAGTGATTCTATTTGTTTTAGAGTCCAATTTGTAGTTAATGTATTATTTTAATGCATAAGAAATCAGTTAACTCAATTAAGTGAGTTAAAGTTAGTCTAACTAGTTGTAAATAATTGTTGCACTAGTGAGAGGTCAAGTGAATTAAATCAAATTTAATTCACATGCAGTGATCTGTCAAGTAAATTTACTATTAATAGTTACATGCATGTCAGTTCTGATGAAGACCCAGTTGAGACAGAGGTTAAAGGGATGCTATCTATCAGTTGTATTTTTAGCAAACTGTCCAGATGCAGTTAGACAACCACAAGATTTCCCATGAGCATTGCGCAGTTTTGGAAGTCTCAAATTCCTAAATAATAGGGATTTAATTCTCTTAGAATGGCACAAGAAAGGTAGGCTGAGAAGAGGAAGGAAATTGGCTAAGTGTTGGTCGATTTTTTCTGGATCAGTGTGAGACAGTTGGCAGAGTGGAACAAACTCTTGTGAGAAGTGCATTGTATTGTTTCATGATTCCTTGGTTGATTATAAAATAAATATAGAGGGTTTTGGAGAAGCAATCTTTCCCCAGGAAAATATATGTGTTGTGTGATTGATTTTATTCTTTCTCTTACTTGGTGTGATTGTGTGATCGTGTTTAATTTCCACAAATTAATTGTTAGAAGGATTTAATATCTTGCTCTAGAACATGGCATGATCAGATTGAATCCATTGGTATACATATTGCTTGCATATTTTATACATGGTATCGGAGCACCAGGAAATACTATAGTGGAGAAGAAATTGAGTTTGTGCTAAACAACATTCAAATTTACAAAAATATTCTTTGGTGTGATAGGCACATCAAGATGTCTTTCAATGGATTAAGATTGGAATATGCACTTGAGGGAAGTTCTAATTATATTGCATGGAAATAAATAATGGAGGTAGTTTTGGAGGACAGTGGGTTGAAATAATTTATCGAAACTAATACTCCAAGGCCCACAGCAGCAGGCGCTGCTCTTCTTGATGCTTGGAAAAAGAAGGTTGCAAAGGCGAGGAGGATCTTATTAGAGGGAGTTTGAGATCACATTGTCTCGAGTCTCCATGGAAAGGCGACTCCATATGAAATGTGGAAGGCCTTGAAAGATCTGTTTCAAAACAAAAGTGACCATAGAAAATTGGCACTGCAGGACAAGCTCAAGAAAATCAAAATGGAGAAAGGAAACACTATTCTGAAATACTTGACCAAGTTCATCCAATGTCAAGATGAGCTTGGAAGTGTCAGATTACTGTGGTGAATGATGACTTGGTGAGCCTAGCACTTCTAGGCCTTCCCAAGAGCTAGCATAGTTATTAGGACTCTGTCAATGGGAGGGAGAAGCTACCAAATTGGGAGCGACTTTGGTTGGATTTGGTACAAGAAGAATTCAGGAAAAATAACAGGGATGGATCCTCATCCAAGATAGATGATGGGGAAAATTGTGCCTTGGCTCATAATGCAAAGAAGGGGAAAAGAAATAAATCTTTTTTCAAATCTGAGACCGGCAAATAAGGAAAGAAGTGTGGCATATCCAGAGTGAAATGTTTTCACTATCACGAGCATGGGAATTATGCCACTAATTGTCCATAGAAGAAGAACAACAATAATAAGGCTTCAAGATCTACATTGGGTGATGCTTTGGCATCACATTTCAAGTTTGACTTCTCACTCATCGCATGCATGGTGTCTAGTGAGATGGAATTATTGTGGTACTTGGATAGTGGTGCATCTTTAAACATGACGAGAGACAAAGAACTCTTTAGTAGCTTGGAGGAAAAAGATCTTCAGATACACATCGAGATGGATGATTACAACAGGTATAACACTATTGGGATTGGTACAGATAATTTCCAAAGATAGTCAGGTAAACCGTTCTTATTAAAATATGTCATGCATGTACCAGGCTTGAAAAAGAATTTAGTTTAAGTTTCTATATTGGTGGATAGAGGATATGATGTGGTTTTCAGTGAAGGGAAATCATTCCTTCATCAAAAAGCCACGGGGTACGTTAAGAACACTGGGGTTCATTTGAAGAACCTCTATAAACTTGATATAGATGGTTGCACAACATATATGAGTAAAGCAGACATAGTTGTGAGCCGATATGAGGGTGAGTTATGGAACAATATATTGGGCCATATACACCACAGCGCTTTGAAGATTATGCAACATATTTCTATGGTGCTTCCAAAGGGTACTCTTTCACAGATAGACACATGCAAGGGATGTACCATGGGGAAGTATACAAAGGCCACTTTTCATGAGAAGTAGAACCGAGCAGCAGAAATCCTTGACAGAGTTCACTCAGATGTGTGCATACCATTCTCTAAATCTTCTTCATCAAAGCACATGTATTATGTGATTTTTGTTGATGAATTTTCTAGAAAGTGTTGGATCTAATTCATGTAGAAGAAAGATCAGACGTTCTCAAAATTTTGTGAGTTCAAAGCATTGGTTGAGAAAGATACATGGAAGTAGGTGAAGGCTCTAAGGAGCGATAATGGTGGTGAGTACATATCCAATAAATTCAATAACTTATGTGCCAAAGAAGGAATTCAGAGACAATTGATTGTGCCTCATAACCCACAACATAATGGGGTTGAAAAAATAAAGAACAGAACAATTGTGGGTGCGGCACAAGCTATGTTAAATGATCAGGGCCTACCGTTACATCTGTGGGCATAGGCATGCAACACAATAGTATTTTTGCAGAACCATATTCCTCATCAAACACTTGCCATGAGTACACTAGAGGAGGCTTTTTCTGGTAAGAAACCTAATGTTTCATATTTTAAAAATTTTGGCTCGTCTGTCTATTTGCATGTGACCAAAGATTCCAGAAAGAAGCTAGAACCAAAAATAGATATTGGGATATATGTCGGGTACACTGATACTCCCCAAAATTATTTGGTGTATTTTCCAAATAGCAAGATGACAATTGTCAGACGAGATGTAAAATTTGATGAGGAGAAAGCCATATGATTTTTCCTTGAGAGGGAGCTTGATTTTCATGTAGATGAGGAAATCTTGGTTTTGAAGAATGAACCTCAAGATGTGGATCAACCACATGAGGAGTATCATGGAGTGACAGAGACTACTCATATAGATCCATCCACCAAACATGGTAGGAGGCGCACCACAGAGGCTGACAGATTGAGACTTGATGCAGCATAACATGTAGGCACACCTACATCACAGGGCAGACAAAGACAATCACCAGACATGTATACTTGATACATGGCTCTTATGAGCAAGTGTATTGTGACAGAACCATCCTCTTTTGAGGAAGTAGTTCAACAACAAACTTGGGTTGATGCCATGGTTGAGGAGTATGACTCCATTATCAGGAAAAATGCATGGGATGTTGTCCCAATATCAATCAGGAAGTGAGTGGTCAGATCTATATGGATCTATAAGGTGAAGCAGGAAGCAGATGGGAATTTGGAGAAGTACAAGGATAGATTTGTAGCCCGGGGATTCTCACAAGCTAAGGGTATTGACTATGAGGAAACTTTTGCACCAGTTTCACTATTCTCATCAATTAGATCTATCCTTGAACTCTCAGCACAGATGGGTTGGCAGATACATCAGATGGATGTGAAGACTGCATTTCTGAATGGATTTATTGAGGAAGAAGTGTACATTGAGTAGAAAAATGGTTTTTAGACCTTTTATAGGGAGTCGCATGTGTGTAGAATCAAGAGAGCACAGTATGGATTGAAGCAAGAAACTCGTGCTTGGTACACCAGTATTGACAACTATTTCACTAAGCTAGGCTTCACAAAGAGTGAAGTGGATGTGAAGCTCTACCAAATTGTGGTTGATGGTAAGATTCTGATTATCATACTTTATGTTGATGATCTTATTCTAACAATTGATGAGCAGGTCATAAATTCTTGCAAACAAGATCTTGCAAGAGAGTTTGAGATGAAGGACATGAGACTCCTTCACTATTTCCTTGGTTTAGAGATATGGTAGCAGGATGGGGAGCTATTTGTTTCTCAAGTATTCCAAAGAGATTTCGAGGAAGTTCCACATGGAGAGTTGTAAACCCATGGAGACTCCTCTTGCAGGAAACTGGAGGAAGGAGGATTCTACTTCAGGTGAGGTAGTGGACACTATTGTTTACAGGAAACTTATGGGTTCACTCATGTACTTATTGAACACGGAACCATACATATGCTACATAGTTAACCAACTTAGTCAAGCTATGGTTAAGTCAACCAAGCTCTTTTCGAAGGTGGGAAAGCATATCTTGAGATATCTCAGGGGCACTACAAAGTATGGATTATGGTACAGACGGATAGAGGGAGTGAAGCTTGAAGGCTTCATCTGTATATTAGGTAGGAATTCCATCACACACGAAGAGAACATCAGGAGGGATCTTCAGCATAGGATCGACAACAGTTTCTTGGTACAACACGAAGCAAATATCAGTTGCACTTAGTTCAGTCGATGCAGAGTACATGGCAGGCAATCAGGCAGCATGTGTGGCCATCTGGATGAGGAAGATACTTGTTGGTTTTTTTGGTGATCAGATGGATCTGACGGTGATACGTTGTGATACCCAGAGTTGCATAAAACTCTCGGTTAATATAATATTCCATGACAGGTCCAATCATATTGACATACGATACCACCATCTCATATATTGTGTTAAGAGATGCATTATTTTACTTCAGTACATTCCCATGGAGGATCAGGATGCATATATTCGGATGAAGGCGCTCACCAAGAGAAAATTCGAATACCATAGAGGCAGGATCGAGGTAGTTGATAATCCCTTTCTTATTGAGAGGGTGTGTTGAAAAGTCAACAAGAAATTTGTGTCTAATTCAATTTTCCCTTAATTAAATTGGACAATCAATTGTAATATTATCTCATAATCACTTGTAATAGTTAACTGAGTGTTATAGACTCAGTTAACTCATGAGATTCAAGTTAAGGGTGGTTGGTGAGGAATGTAGAGTGATTCTATTTTTTTTGGAGTCCAAGTTGTAGTTAGTGTATTAGTTTAAGGCATCAAAAATCAATTAGCTCAATTAAGTGAGTTAAAGTTAGTCTAGATAGTTGTGACTGATTTTTGCAATAGTGATAGGTTAAGTGAATTAAATCAAATTTAATTCACATGCAGTGATCTATCAAGTGACTGATGATTTACTATTAATATTTGAATGCATGTCAGTTCTGATGAATACCCAGTTGAGACAGAGGTTAAAGAGATGTTAGCTATTAGTTGTATTTTTAGCAAACTGCCCAGATGCAGCTAGACAACCAGAGAATTTCCCATGAGCATTGCGCAGTTTTGGAAGGCTGAAATTCCTAAATAATAGGTATTTAATTCTCTTATAATTGCGCAAGAAAGGCAGGCTAAGTAGAGGCAGGAAATTGGTTAAGTGTTGGACAATTTTGTCCTGATAAGTGTGAGACAGTTGGTAGAGTGCAACAGACTCTTGTGAGAAGAGTGCATTGTATTGTTTCATGATTCCTTGGTTGATTATACAATATATATAGAGGAGTTTTGAGCTGCAATATTTCCACAAGAAAATATCTATGTTGTGAGATCGATTTTCTTCTTTCTCTTACTTGGTGTGATTGTGCGATCGTTTTTAATTTCCACAAATTAATTGTTAGAAGGATTCAGTATCTTTCTCTAGAAAATTGCATGATTGGTTTGAATCCATTGGTATACATATTGTTTGTATAATTTCTACCATTTGGAAGAATTTTTTCTTGATTGCATCGATTGTTTTCATCTTCTTAATCTTGTTCCATCTGTAAACATAAAAATAAAATGTAATTAGTGTATCTACATTGGTGAGAATAATGAAAACTGAAATAAACAATATGCATAAATGTAAATTGAATAGCAATGTACCAAATCAAGAAGTGACTCGTAAACTTTGCACGTGCCTCCTTGTTGCAACAAGTTTTCTATTGACGTAGTTCCATACTTTGTTTCCTGCATGTTTTAAACCCCATTATAAATCATGGATTTAATATAAAGGTTTTTTTTTGTTCTTTTAATTATATACTCAAAGAAGTAAAACAACATAAATACTTACAAATTCCACATTTAATTTTTTATATGCTAACATATTGTTAGAGTGAATTCTAATCGCAAGTGTACGAAAAAAACTCACTTAAGATGTGCATAACAAACAACCCTTACATCAAATGTGGCTGTTAATTTCCGTAGATCTCCAGTAGGTGATCAGAATAAATGCTACATGAATCCAAATATATGAAGTTAAGGAAATTAAACAATGAAAATAAACAAGAGTTGCTCCATACATCCAATAGACATTAGAGGTTTAGTTAAGTATGCCTAGAGGAAAATCAAACAAATAAGGATTTATATAATTATTCCTCATGGGGTTTCTTGTTTAGACCAGAAATAATTTAATAAACTATGGGTTATTAAATTATTTCTCATAGTGAAAGAAATTTTACTATGGTAAAATTCGTCTTAAATGGTACACATTAGTCCATATAATAGTAACAGGTTAGATGACCAAAAATTAGTGTAACGGATTTCCCCCCAACGTGCGAGTGTTAGGAGCTAATCATATGACCGATGTATGTCATAAGAACACAATCACTAGACACTGAAGGGGAGTCAAAGAGAGAGAAACATAAGACGAATTGAAGCGAGAGAGGAAAAGACCCTGAGGAAGTGAGACTTACAGGTTCGACAAGTCTCTTTTATTAGTGAGGACTTGTTCTCAATGAGACGAGGGAGGCATGCCTATGCCCACCAAGATGAAAAATAATAAAGAATAATGGTGTGCCCAAAAAACATGGGACTGAGCTATATAGTACATGCTGGCATAAACATGGACCAGATAAAAGAAATAATGGATCCCACATACATAATTTTCCTACGACAACAACTAGTACTTATAGAATAATATCTGAGTACATGATATATAATAACAACCAAAGAGGCCCTATAAAATAGGAGAGGGCTATGAAAATCTGAATAATATATGCAAACCAAAAGGCGCTGCAAGTCGCTAAGGATGGAACCATCAAATCTATGGATCTACATCCAAGGCTGTAGTAAAAAGGTCATCTAGGTATGTGAGGGGATACCTGAAGGGCCACCCCCTCATGAGGTCTAAAACATCTCACATACAACCCGAAATCACTGGTACAATCTGCTGAATCACCGAACCATCAACTATACAGATCGTGATCATGCCACGAAGAGCTAGAAATGAGAAACAATCAAGTCAAAGGGCAATAAAGGGTTCATTTTCGTGATCCAAGGCATCGAACAAGAGTGAAAGTTGGAACCAAGGTACACCGCTCTCTAGACATGTCTTCTAGAATGGATAAGCGGATGTCGACAGAAGGAGGTCCGCCATAAGTGAGGCAATAAAGAATCCTAAACTAAGGCATGAGGGATAATAGTAGAGCGACTAGTAGACTAACACTAGGGATGATGGTGGAATGGGGGATACTAAGTAGCGGGCTGACGACTTCCCTTATTGGAGTATAAAGGGCATGGATGATCTGGCAGCTACTGACTCGACTTCAGAGGGGATAGGGGGCAGTACGACTGGAGGCCAAAATGTGCGACATGAGGGAGGTACAAAGAAATGAAGGATGGAAGACTCTGATGGGAGACAAATGTAACTTAGGACAAACTCCATGGATGTGATGATGACTCAACTCGGATGCTCTAAAAAGGGTGAATTGATGATGCTACCAAATAGAATAGGCCCGGTGGGGACCATAAAAGCATGAGTAAAAGATGCTTACTCATGACAAAAATCGACATGAGCATCGAAAAGTATGAAGGAAAAATTGTGCCCCAAGTACAAGTTTTGCAAGTGGAGAAATTCAGTTTTGAGAAGCGACCAAGTGACTCATCTTGGAAAAAAGGTTTCCGGGTGAAGTATCAAATCACCGAAAATGAAAGGATACTCATATGAGTTCTTGGTGAGAGATTTCCAATGGTGCTAACGGTTCGTCAAACCGAGCTACGGTTTGGTTGTAATTGGCGAAAGAAAATTTTGGGTTTTTTCTTTTAATAAGGAAATTTCCCTCCAATTTGATTCATTTGAAAGTGTAGCTGTGGTGAACTTAAAGAGGAGAAAAGGCCCTAAATCTTGCGATGATCATAGCAGCCAATTCGAGCATTGGAATTAGGATTCATGACTTTCAGGTAGTTGGCCATACTTGTCTAAAGATGGCCTTAATGCTTCTTAGAAGGGTGGTTCCTGGTGAAGAATTAAGGTAAGAAAGGAACACGGGAATTAAATACTAGAGAAGTTCTAGAATCATCCCTGCCCACCAAGTCAAATATGGGGACCAAGTGGTAAGTATGGTATCACATAAAGTAGAAGATTTGAAGGAAGGGTATCAAGCATCTACGATATGTGGCTCGTTAGAGAGGCTGGTAGGATAAACCATCCAAGGAATGGGAGGATAGTGGACCATACCTATATTGATGGGGTCTAGGCCGATACTTAAGGTAATCACATGAGAAGATGGCTAGGGGTACCATCATGCCCCCAAGAATGGGATACTACCCCCAAGAATATGTGATGGAGGGGTATGATCTAGTATGCAAAGGTGGGAATGATGCCCCTAACAAAAAAAACTAGCTACCTAATAGAAATAAAATGCACATTTCAAAAGGGAAATTCTAAGGGTAAAATCTCTTAAAGTAGAGTGCATTAAAAGGATTAGGAAGAGGGCGGCCTTCAAAATCCTCTAGAAGGTATGCCCCTTTACCCAAATCCTTACTAATGATGTAAGGGAAATTTGATGAAATAGTCAACCGCTAGGATGATATACTTGTGGTTACCAGCATATGGAGGTTGAAACTCCATAAATTATATGGCCCATTTACAAAAGGGACCAGCTAAGATGACATGATGGAGGGGAGTCGAAGGGGCTCGAGCCGGGCGAAATGTTGGCAATTGGAACAATGTTTGACTGCTTCAATACAATCACCAAAGAGAGAAGTCCAAAAATACCCAGTGTGCATGATTTTCTGGGTGGTAGTGAGACTGGAGAGGTGGCCACCACAAGCGTCGCTATGGAAGGCGTTAAGGACTTTCTCAGCTTCAGCGTGTGTGAGACAAAGACGAAGGACAATATTTACACAATGACGATAAAGGTCGTCACCGAAGAGAAGGTAGTAGGGGGACTGGTGTCAGATACGTCATTGAACATCACGATCAAGATGGAGGGTGAAATTTTGGGTTTTCAGATAGGTGAGGATGTCACCATACCAGGGATCATGGCTTCGGAAGTTCAAGACCCGAAAAACTGCTAAAAATAGTAAGTTGTGCCGAAACCGAAAAACTGAAAAATAAAATGGTGGGGCCCCAAGTGGAATAGGCAGGTGGCCACCAATATCCACCTGGATCAATAATAAAGCATGGGAATCACACATTTAAAATGTTGATATGTCCTTACTACTCTTGAAATACAACGAGTTAATTGTGAAGTGTCCTAAATGTGTTTTGGGAACTCTCACGATTAAATATTTGACCCATACTATAAGTTAGGAGGGATTATAAGTTTATTCCAAGAAAGTGGTAGCTCTGCAATATTGGCCTCCTCCCAAGGCACTGGAGATTTTAGGGTATTCTTACATGTGACAAGATGCTAAAGAAAATTTGTGAAAATTTGTGGAATTTTGAGTTCCCGTAGCTTCATTACCTAAAGTGAATGTCGTTATATGAAGTGAGGAAGATGCATTGGAATCCATTGTTTTAAAGGTTGGCATGTATAATACTCAAGTATTAACAATGATTGAATTCAACATGACTTATATGTTTGAATGTGATGCATTAGGTAAACAACTAGGAGAAGTATTGATGAAATATCAATGCCCCTTTTCATTTGTAAGTAAGTAATTATGTGACCAAAATTTGGAAAATCCACATATGAGAAAGAAATTATGGCTATCTTTCATGCAGTGTAGGCTTGAAAACAATGTATCATCTGGAGGCACTTTTATATCAAGAATGGCCATGATAGCATAAATCACTTCCTCAAACAACAATTTCTTCACCAAAGTAACATAAAAAGGTTACCAATATTTTGGGGTACGATCATAAAGTCATATATAAGAATGGAATGTATAATGTTGTGGTTGATTCTTTAGCTAGAAAAATTGAGGAGGATGGGTCACTCCTTGCTTTTTTATTCCCAAATTCAGTATGGCTCTAAGAGGCTTGTAGGGAATGGCTAGAAAAACATACATTAAGGTAGTGTGTCCAATATATTTATATATATCCAAGCCACCTTAAATGTAAGCATGGAAATGAGAAATATGGTGATATAAAGGAAGCATTTTTTTGGATAAAGATATGACTATAAAAGATTGATTTTTTTAGGAGATATATGCATCACTCACATTGGGTCACTTTGGCTTTCATAAGACATATTAAAGAATAAAGTGTTCATTCTTTTGGGAAGGAATGAAAATAGATAAGCAAGATTTCATAAAATCCTGTAATGCTAGAAAAATAAATAAGGGAAAGACAATGTAGATGCCATATAAATTGCAACATCTAGCAATCCAAACACAAATTTGGATATACATTTCAATAAATGTGATCATGGGCCTCCAAAAGAGAGAAAAAAATCAATCATCATGGTGGTGGTTGATCATCTTTCAAAAGTTCCTCATTTTTTCTCCCAAATTCATTCTTTTGAGTCTTTTTGTTGCCCAAACATTCACCGATCAAATATTTAAGCTACATGATATTCCTAGATGCATTGTCTCATATTGTGACCCCACATTCACTAGAACATTTTGGGAAGAGTTATTTAAGCTTGAAGGTACATAGATAAATATGAACATTACATGTCATCCTCAATGTGTTGGTCTAATAGAATGGTCAACAACTGATTAGAAACCTATTTGAGATGCTTAGATTCAAAAAAATTCCACACTAATGCAAACATTGGCTTCTCCATGCATAATGGTGGTAAAATACCACTTATCAAGGAACTAACAGAATGACGCTGTATAATTTTTTTATGGCCAAACCCCATGTTAATGGAAGCCTATGTAGAAAACACATCCAAATTTCATGTAGTAGATAATATTCTTAACCTGAGATAATCCATTATATATGTCTACAAGGATACGTTGGTTAGGGAGAAAAATAGAATGAAACAACAAGTTGATAAAAATATATTTGAACATTATTTTTTTGGAGTGATCAGGAGCTCAAGTCCAAGCCATGGAAAACGCTCAAAATTTAAAGTGCTCAAAATCACTTGCAACCTGAATGACTAGATAGGCCTCGATGATACGATCCCAACGCCGTGAACGTCACTCGAATCTGACGTCACATGAGAAAGTTATGAAGGTTTGAAGTTTACAATATCCTTCAAAAATTGAGTTTGACCAAGGTTGACTAAACTTTGGAAAATTATTAAAAAAAGAATATTTCGGGAATATACCTCGAAATATTCTAGGAATATTCCTCAGAATATACCCTTTGCGCCAATCATTTTGCGACAAATGGCATTTTCAGATTGGCTTGTTATTTGACTTTTATATGGCGGACCAATGGGAGGCTACCACGTGGCAGGCCCAGAGGCCGCCACGTGACCCCAAGGCCGTGGTGAAATATGTCTATGTAAAATTTTATGGCAGCACCGAGTTTTGAACCCAAGCGCCCACGACTTATAGCTGGATCGCATGTTGATTCTTATCATATGGAGCGGAGGAGTTTATGTTACTCCATGAAATTGTTTTGGGCGGCGGAAAAAAGGGGGCCAGCCCCCTATTAATATGACCCTTCCACCTTAAACCATGGCCTAAAGGCCCTAACCACTCAACTAACCTGCGTGGAGTCCATGGCTTGTGGCCACGTTACATAATATTAAATGCCATGTTTTATGTTGGTTAGACGGCGATTTAAAAAAATGTTTTCTCCGGCGGTTAATGCGGCCATGTGGCCAGCACTCACAAACACTAAATGGTAACCTTTACATTTCCGCCATATTCAGTACCGGTTCCACCAAATCCTAGTTTTGGCCATTTTGAGCGGGCTTATCTGCAGTTAACCCACTTTTGGTGGGATTTTTACCTAACATTAGGCAAATACCGTTTGGATCATAAATTTGGATAGGGAGATCCTTTCTGAGTGAATTTTTTTTTTATTTCGTATCTACTCAGCATTCTGAAGCCAATGCTACAATTTTTAGAGCCATTGGAGCTGATCTTCAGCCTGTTTAGCTTCGAAGAACCTTTTTGAGCTACTAGGGCCATTTTGGGTTTGGAGCTGTGTTGAGCTGTGGTTAACCATTTTACGTGAACCAAAAGTCATTTTTGAATATTTAAAAAATTATAGAGCCATTAGGATAGGTTTTAGTTCTGTTTGAAGGCTTCCAAAGGCCGAAATCCTTTAGAAGAGTTTTCAGGGCCACAAGGGCCATTTTGGAGTTGGAGCTGTGTTGAGCTGTGGTTAACCATTGGAGGTGAAACTGTAGTCATTCCTTACTGTTTTCTATGTTCTGAACTCATTTCTATAGCTATTTTTTCCTATTTAGGATTTCTTCACACTGTATAACCATTTTCTGAGCATAATAAGAGCAAGGACATGCCCATTTGGGGGCCTTGGACCTGACAGATGTAGCCCAGGAGGGGTGAACTACCTTATCATATGATATGTTATATTCTGTGATTTATTTGTTGTGTTTTTACAGAGTTAAAGATGTTAAACAGTAAAAATAAATAAGCCTCCTACACACAAAAAGACTCATAGATTCACCAGAAGCATTTTGTTCCAATTGCAAAACATATTGAACAGTTTTCACACATAATTTTATGGATAATGAATACCTTGCACCAGAAAACAAGTAGTTTCATTTCTAGATCATTAGTGATTGCTTCCATTATTTCTTTAGGTGGAGTCCGTAAAGGGCCAGATAGCTTCTGGATCTCGTCCTTTCTTTAAAGGTGGCATATCCAGTAAATGCCCCTACAGTGAATCTCTGTATTAGAAATAAGATGTTCTCACATTTCAGATCAGATTGGTATCAGAGCTTTGGTTAAGCTTGGTTGTGCTCAGGTTGAGCATTGAATGAGCATTTTTTGTTGTGCAAAAGGTTTTAAAACAGTCAATCTTACTGTTTTATTGGTTGAAAAATGGTTGCTTGTATGAGTTTTATTGAGTTGAAAAGATAGCTGTTGATAGCTAATTCTTGGAAAGGAAAAAAGAGTTGTAGGCTATTTCCTTATCCCAAAGTACGTTAAGATTATCTTTGGAAAATAAACTCCAATAGTTTGTGTTTTATGGCTGCTTGAACATGTAGGGGTCTTTACTGACATTTGGTTAAAAGCTTGTCATTTGTTGGAAAGCTTTGAGAACTTTTCTTCAGAAGTTCCTTTTGTTAATTTGACCATTTACATAATGTCAACTTCTTCCACAAGTGAAGTTTCCTCCTTCACGAGATTCTTCAATGATGACATGAAGAATGAATTCATTAAGGTGAAGTACATGGTGCAGATTCTCATAGAGGATCAAAGACAAAGTGTTAAGCTTCATGCACAATTGTTGGCTATGAAGGATGAGAAGGAAATTATTCTCCAAAGGTTGCATGACATGGAGAAACAACTCCTTCAAGCTCAAGAAGCTTTATCCAAGAAAATACCTGAGAAAGAGGTAAACCATTCAAACTTGTCTTCAATTTCCTCTATTGAAAAGTGTGTTGGTTCTTTTGAAAAACATACAAGGGGTATCGGGTCCAAACAAATGTTTAAGATGGGCTATCAAGAAGGAAAAGGTTTGGGAAAGCATGCATAAGGCATGGTTGACCCTATTTCAGTTGTGGAGCATCCCAAGAATGTTGGTCTTGGATATGAGCAGTTTTATGGCAAAGAATTCAAATCCCTGAATGCATGTAATGAAAAGTTTAAGAGAACCTTTATCCCAAGTTCTCAAATACATATATGTCAAAAAAATTTTAAGGATGATTGCCACTGTTTGAAGCCATCATTGCAGCAAGTAGTAGGTAAACATGTCGCTTATGGCAAGCATGCAAATTTAAGTATTTTTCAAGACAAGAACATTGATGAAAGTCTGAAAAGGAAATTTGTTTCCTCTACTAGTTCATCGTCTTTCGAAGACAAAAAGGATGGACATTCTATGCATCAAAAGAGGTATAATCATTCACATGATCAATTTGATTATGTTTCAGAAAAGAATGATAATTTTTCTTGTTCAAATGAAAGAAAATTTTGTTGCACATTTTGTGGTGGAGTTAACCATGTTGCTTCAAGAGGCTGGTTGAAAAGGAAAGCACATAGGAAGCAGAAGAGGCAAAGAGAACTTTCTCAGGAAGTGCTTAAGAATTGCACATTTTGTCAAAGGAAGGGACATGATGTATCTCATTGTTGGACCTTGCATCCAACTTATCGTCCAAAGCATATGCAGCTAAGGGACAAACAATTTGGTGCAAGTGGATCTATGGAGTCCATTATCGATGTGGAAATGGAAGATTCACATGAAGGTGTATTGCAACAAAAGACACCATGGAGTTGGCTTGGTAAGAAGTGGTTTAACTTCTTAATACAGTAATTCATATTCATTTTGTACATGCCAATTTCAGATTGGTATGGCGAGAAAACTTGGTTGGGATTCGGCACAAGTACTTGGCTCATTCAGCAAAAATTCGCCATGAGAATAGTTGGCAAGTCAGGAAAATTTTTGGAAGCTGAAGAGAAGAAGATGTTGTTATTCTCTCATTTTTTGTACTACAGTTCAGTTTCTTCATTTCAGTGAGCTTTTGGGGTCCAAAAGCTTCTCATTTGGGAGGTGTGATTAGGAGCTCAAGTCCAAGCCATGGAAAAATCTCAAAATTGAAAGTTCTCAAAATCACTTGCAACCTAAATGACCAGATGGGCCTCGGCGATATGATCCCAACGCCGTGAACGGCACTCAAATCTGATGTCGCATGAGAAAGTTATGAAGGTTTGAAGTTTACAATATCCTTCAAAAACTGAGTTTGACCAAGGTTGACTGAACTTTGGAAAATTATTTAAAAAAGAATATTTCGGGAATATACCTCGAAATATTTTGGGAATATTCTAGGAATATTCCTTAGAATATACCCTTTGCGCCAATCATTTTGTGACAAATGGAATTTTCAGATTGGCTTGTTATTTGACTTTTATATGGCGGGCCAATGGATGTGCGTGGCCCCCAGGCCATGGTGAAATATGGCTATGTAAAATTCTATGGCAACACCGAGTTTTGAACGCGCGACCAGTGGATTAGAGCGCCCATGACTTACCGTTGGGTCACATGTTGATTCTTATCATATGGAGCGAAAGAGTTTAGTTATTGTGTGAAATTGTTTTGGGCGGCGGCAAAAGGGGGCCAGCCCCCTATTAATATGACCCTTCTGCCTTAAACCATTGCCTAAAGGCCCTAACCGCTCTACTAACCTACGTGGATTCCATGGCTTGTGGCCACGTTACATAATATTAAATGCCATGTTTTATGTTGGTTAGATGGCGGTTTAAAAAAACGTTTTCTCCGGCGGTTAATGCAGCCATGTGGTCAGCACTCACAAACACTAAATGTTAACCTTTACATTTCCTCCATATTTAGCGTCGGTTCCACCAAATCCTGGTTTTGGCCATTTTGAGCGGGCTTATCTGCAGTTAGCCCACTTTCACTGGGATTTTTACCTAACATTGAGCAAATACTGTTTGGATCATAACTTTGGATAGGGAGATCCTTTTTGAGCGAAATGTTTTTTGATTTCGTATCTTCTTAGCATTTTTAAGCCAATGGTACATGTTTTAGAGACATTGGAGCTGATCTTCAGCCTATTTAGCTTCGAAGAAGCTTTTTGAGCCACTAGGGCCATTTTGGGTTTGGAGCTGTGTTGAGTTGTGGTTAACCATTTTAGGTGAACCAAACATCATTTTTGACTATTTATAGCATTCCACAGCCATTGGGATAGGTTTCAGTTCCGTTTGAAGACTTTCAGAGGCCAAAAACCTTCAGGATATTTTTCAGGGCCACTAGGGCCATTTTGGAGTTGGAGGTGTGTTTAGCTGTGGTTAACCATTGGAGGTGAAACGATATTCATTCCTTACTATTTTATATGTTTTGAACTCATTTATACAACTACTTTTTCCTGTTTAGGATTTATTCACATTGTATAACCATTTTTTGAGCATAATAAGAGCAAAGACATGCCCATTTGGGGGCCTTGGACCCGACATATGTAGCCCAGGAGGGGTGAACTGCCTTATCATATGCATTGTTATATTTTGTGATTTATTTTTTGTGTTTTTACAGAGTTAAAGATGTTAAACAATAAAAAGAAATAAGCCTCCTACACATAAAAAGACTCATAAATTCACCAAAAGCATTTTGTTCCAATTGCAAAAGATATTAAACAGTTTGCACACATAAGTTTATGGATAATGAATACCTTTCACCAGCAAACAAGTAGTTTCATTTCCAGATCATTAGTGATTGCTTCCATTATTTCTTTAGGCAGAGTCTGTAAAGGGCCAGATAGCTTATGGATCTCATCCCTTCTTTAAAGGTGACATATCTAGTAAATGCCCCTACAGTCAATCTCTGTATTAGAAATAAGAAGTTCTCACATTTCAGATCAAGGAGATCAAATTTTAATTCACTTATAAACTTTTAAAAAGACATTGGCCAAAGATAAAGTTCTAGAAAACCTGTCTCCTAAACTCTATAATCTCTATTTGACCATATAACGCATTGGCTAGGTGACCTACAAGTTGGATTTCCCACTCTAAGATTAATCTAGTATTTCATGTGATTTGTTGGAAGAAATTTATGGGATTAAATTGCAAAGTGTAGACCAATCTACTAGAAGATAGTGAAGAAGGATATATTTGGCTTCATCCCGAAGAAGTATTAGATACCAAAAAACATCTATTGCACTAATGCATGAGTATGGAAGTATGGATCCATTGGAAAGATATACATCCAAAAGATACGACATGATAACTTATAGTGATTGAGTACAATATTACTTTTGAAATGGAATTTCTTGCTGAATTCCCACCCCGGCCCCTTTATTTTAAATTCTTCATTAATTGATGATGTTTCCTTCATTGAATAAGGCCCATTAAAATAGTTAGCTAATAGTTAGTGATTGTAAAGAGGGTATTCTTTGTTAACAAGGCCCAAATTAGTTTGAAAACTCTTATTATAAGTGGGCCCACTTACAATATTCTAAGATTCTTTATGAATATATCAATATTGAGTAGAAGGTTATGAAATTTTTTAACAAGATTTCTTATAGTATTTAGAGAATTTCTCTAGGAGTTCTCCACCTTGACGAGGCAAGTAAACATAACTATTTATTTATTATTATTGAAGAGATATTTCTTAGGATATATCTCTCTATTATCATATCTTCTTTGGGTTTTGCATTGTATTTTATATGAATTATATTACACCCATGTCAACCATAAGCCAATAAAAATTAACCAAACTTAATGAAAGTCAACCAGAGTTAGTAAAATTGAACCTCAATAATTCAATTCAACCACAATTTTTCATAGTGGACTAAAATTTTCCACAATAAACATAATTAAAAATAATACCCAAAGTAAACCATACTTAATGAAATCAATCGTTGCCAACCATGGTTAACCCTAGATAGCTAATTAACCACACTCAAGAAAAGATAAAAATAACATTGCAATGAAGTCAACATATTTCAGTACACTCATCTATGGTTCGGAAAATTCAACTAAGGTCACATATAGTGAGTGAATTGAACCATAACCATGGTCAGAATTAGCTACATTCAACGAAATTCCACCATTATTATTTATGGTCAACTTACTCAAACATAGTTATACAAATATAACTGAAGTGAACATATTCAACCACATTCCATCCATGGTCAACTATGGTCAACCATAACAAATTAATTTAAGAAAAAGTAAACCCTATGTAACTAAGTCAACTGATGTGAACCCAAATCAACTGCAATAAACCAAAGACAACTAAAGTGGATAAAATTAGTCAACTAAAGTGGATAAAATTAGTCACATTCCTACTATGGTAAACCAGTTCAACCAATTTTAAGCATAGAAATTAATTTAAACCATAATGAATCTTTGGCATTTAAGTCAAGTAATATAAACCATGGTCAAATAAAATCAATCAAAGTTAGAAATAGTAAAAAATAACCTTAGTTATCCAGTGAAAAAGAAAAACCAGTGAAAGTTAACCTCAATTACCCAACTTAACCACAATCCACCAATTTTAACCATCTTTAACTTTGGTTGAATACAATTAGTTGTAGTTCACTGTGAATGAAATTGGATAACTGTCAATGACTATGCCAACCATATACAGTCTAATCAACCAATGTTAACCAAATTCAACATATTTGAAACCATAGTGAACTATAATAGTCATAGTCATGAAGGTCAACTATAATTAACAAAGTTAGATGAAGTTCATCATATTTAACCACATTTAGCAAATTCTAACCACCTTTAACAAAAGATCCCCATAGTCAACTGAGGTCAATTGCATTCATCCAAAGTCAATAATGATCAAGCATAGTGAGTCACCATAGTGAAGCTTAGGTTGTCAAGTTAACAAATGTTGATCGTATTTAATCACAATGAACTAACATCAACTACAATGGTACTCATACACACAATCAATTAAGTAATTTGCACTAGAAAAGTCAAGCTCACACATCCAAAGTCAAGAATGGTACCTTAATTGACCATAGTAAAGAATTTTTATTAAATTCAACCATAATCAACAAAAGTTGACCAGTCATCATCACAAACCAATGTCAACCACATTGAACAAAATTCAAGCTACATTAAAATACAAGTGACCACTATGAGAAAAATTAATTGAATTAAATAATAGTCAACCAATTTTTACCAACACAACCACAATTAATGCACTCAATCACAATTAACCAACCTTAAATAAGGTCACCCAGACTCAACCAACTTCAGCCACAATCAACTAAAACCAATAATCATCATCCAAATCAAGTTTACTGAAGCATATTCTCTCCCACCCAACTCAAACATCCATACCCCCAATTCCAACATCCATAATAATCCCATATCAACCAAATTGAACCTATTATTATTATTATTATTATTATTTAAATAACATTATTATTTTTATCAATTATCAAATTATTATTATAATTATAATTATTATTTGAGTTTTACTTCATCTTCCTATTATGATTTTTATTTATTCAATATTTTATGATTATAAAAAAAATTAATCTTTTCTTTACAGGATAATCCTTAACTAATACAAATACAAGTTATTTTTTTATTAATATTATACTAATGAGAAAACAATAATATTATACAGGTTGCAACAACACAATTATACTAATCAAGAAAAAATAAATAAATAATTTATTTTATCTTTAAAATAATAATTTTTTATACGTTTCAATACCAATACTTTCAGAAATTTTAATCCGTCCCTGTAACTTGAATTTACATTATTAGTAAATACCATACAATAAACGTTCCAAATACACTAAGCACAATCCCTCCCACTTTGCTTTACAAAGTCTTCAAATCTATTACCACGCTTCCCCTCACAATTTTAAAATATTTCACGACAAAGGCGAGTTTGAGTTGGTTGCGAAGAAATCAATTGCAAAACAAATACACATAAGTACCACATTTTAAAAATATTTTACAATAGAGGCGAGTTGTACCACATTTTAAAAATATTTTACAATGGAGACGAATTTTCAATGGAGACGAATTTTACTCGTGTGGAAGAGATCAATTTCAAACCAACCATGTCGTGGCTAAATAAAATATACTTTTTGAGTGTACCACTTTCCATAATTTTGATCAATTTCAATAAATGAACGTACCTTTTAAATGATTTGGCATATAATGGAATTTGATAAGGAAATTACATTTTATTAGTAAATGGCTTATTATTATGAATTAATTTTTTATTAATATATGTTTTTTAATTATCAATATTTCTCTTTTTCAACTTTGAAATCATTTAAGATATTAAGAAATTATGTTTTTGAAATTCAAGCTTTAATTTAATATACAATTATATTTTCTTCATTTAATATATTAAGAAATTATGTTTTTGAAATTCTAGGTTTAATTTAATATATAATTATATTTTCAACTCGATCAATTATTAAAGTTATGTAGCATTAGAGTGGACTAGGTTGTTACAAGTAAGGACTATAGTAAATAGTTATTTAAATCAACTTTTATAGGAATACGGCGAACAATACATATCTAGCTTGGGTCATTAATGGGCTAAACCGTATATGCCACGTGTTCAATAATAGAGTTGGTAAAATTAGACGAGTAGCATATACTGCCTTGCCTGACCCAATAACTACACATATATTTTGGAATACAAACCCGACAACCACCTAAAGATTCATATTTCCTTCTATTTTTCACGTGGTATTCGCTCTTTTTTGCTTTCACAATTTTCTATTTTCACGAGTTATTGGCAAATATAATTCAACGTAATTATTTTCCTACTTTTAAAGGAAATTTAATTATTATCCAATTTCAATGATTTTCTTTCACATCAATTCCTTATTTGAAAAAAAAGTGAAACATTTTCCATCTCTAGTGCAAATCTATCACGATACATGTTCATGTGCGAGTTGTTAGAGGAATCTTCACATTTCATGTAAATGTCTATTTTTGTTGACACTTTATGAATTAAGTGATTTTATGCATGCGAAGAATGTGTAAGGTAATAATTGTTAATGAGATTTAATTAAGTTATCTAATAAAAATAAATGCTATATTGTTTAACAGTGTAAAATAGAAGATTATTGGGTATATCGCTAAGGTACTTAGTGATGTGAAGATAATTGGTTTTAAATTTTATGGGTAAAAAGTGAGTCATGTTAAGGAATGGCGCGTTCAAGATGAATGTGATTACTTGGTGATTTTGAGAGCTTAGAGGACCGACTCTGTTGTGGTTTCCTAAGTCAAATATTAAGTGTATATTCATCTTAGAAATCACATAAATTAGCAAACAAAATAAAATGATATACTTCTCACTACTCTTTAAAAATATTGATGTGTTATACATTTATGTTTTAAATTCATAAATGAATTAAAAATATTATTTTGTAGAAAAATTTATAAAAAATTAAAAGAGAGTTGTTATAATAAAACTGTGTTAATTTTGTTTTATTAATGCAATTTCACATAAACTAATTAAATATTTGAATGTTTTGCATAAAGACACTTACTATTTTAACATAATCATAACTACTTGAGAAAATATCTTAATTGTACATTAATTTAAGAGCTAATTTAACTCACATCCAACTACCCCTTGAAATCACTTGAGGATTCCTCCATTTATCGATATTCTCTATTTAACAATAACCAATACTATAACAAATTATGTGGCTAAATACTAGCACACGAGACAAATATGGATTAACTATCCAAATACTCCCACTTAATGAGTACTTATTTTGTTCAGTAAAATATTCATTATTATTTGGTATATTGCATAACACCTTCTTCAAATCCTAAAAATGGTCCCGTGGGAAAATTATTATTTGGTGCCACCTAACACTTGTATCATGTAGCTTGAGCATAAAGTGACCACCAAACTCTCAAAGTTTGTATCAAGGAACAATCATCCACCAAAATATATGGATACTCAATTTTTGTGATCATTAGTCCAGTTCAAAGTCCTTCACTTGCATGGTTCATACAACTCCTTGATGAGTATCTCACTTGTACATGGTTCATACAACTCCTTGACGCGTATCTCACTCCTTCACTTGCATGGTTCATACAACCCCGAAAAAAAATTCAAATAACTAATAATCACAATTCATGTACCTTGCTCTCTATTTGCAATTGTTCCTCGAATTTTACCTAATTTGATTCCAACACAACTAGTCTAGTATACAACCAATGAATGCCTTACCTAACACACAAGAGTTAACAACTCCTTATTTTGGTGAACAACTTCCCCTTTAGGGAAACTCAATAAGGAACATCAAACCCTAAATTATGAGTCTAATCCACATAACCATTGTTGAATATTAGGCCAAGCACCATAGCCAACTAGGGGTATTCACGCCTATGCAGGAAATAATAACTATGAGCTCAATTATATAATGTAAATTTTGAACCTTAATATGAAAAACACATAACCATAATTTTTTCCTTCTTGTGATTCTTTGAAGTCATGTATAAACTTGTTGTCTCCATCCTTGTTTTCCACATTATATGCCTACAAAACAAACTTGCCCAATATTAGAATGCCTTATTCTGATATGGACAAATCCTCATGACATTAACTTAAATTACGAGCAATGTTACTTCCCATCACAAATCACTTCTTGAGAGCTGCAAAATTTTGTTAAAACCTTTCTGTAGAATCATGGGCTATTCCCTCTTTGAGATACTCCCTCTTACACTCCTCTCATTTACAACATGGGAAAAAACATATTATAAGACACTATATAATGTCTCTTCTTTGGATTGTTTTCGATTATTAAAACATTTGTTGTCACTCAAATAAACACCACTAAACTAGCATGCTACATGAAAGCCAACTATTACCCATGTGGTTGTTTACCATGTGACTATGTTATGTGCCTTATATCTTAAAATATAATAACATAGAAAATATCTAATCATTAGAAAGAACCCTTTAATATAATAGCATTACAAAATATCTCCACCCTTAATTAATATCAAACCCTTAAGGTAGGGAAAACACCTTACATTAGATCATTTTACTCCAATTGACTTTTCTCTTCAAGGGGGTAATCTCCTAATGAGCTAAGCTCTAATTACAATACTCTTCCACACATGTCATAAGGAGGAATCCATAGTAATTTTTAATTATAAAGACAAATCTAATCATGACAACCTCTAAGCACGTAGTCGACCTTCTTTAATGAGATCAACATTATATTTATTCATTACCAATTATTATAATAGGTTTTTTTGATAACATAGTGGACCTACTTCACCTTACAGTTGATGGATTCAACTATTATTATTCTACTATGGACCCTTTTATCCCCGCTACACCCCTACGGAGGATCAAAATAGACAAATGGCACTTTTACAATACTCTTTTAAATGATTCCTTCATAACCTTTTAATAATTATGCAAAATGTAGAAAATTTGAATAAATGATATATTATTCACCGAGATTCTCCTGATCACACACTATTTTAGCTTCATGCACAATATAGAATCTCTTCTACCATTGATCATCACATGCGGAAATAAAATCAATTGCATGCGTACATTAAAACCACAAACAATCACACATATGAACACCGTATTCCATGGGAAAGCTTAAAGCTGAAAAACCCCAACTATCTGTATATTATATGTCATGGAGATCATGTAACAATCATAGTACAAAGCTCTTTGCAAGCTCTCAGCACTACCCTCAATTGCTACACACCTTGCTCTGACTAGATCTAGCAAAACACATGCTCCAGCCTTTGCCACTTGATAGCCAGCCTCTATGTGTTACAATCTTATCTGGATGACCTCTTTATATAGATAAACCACACAGCTTGAGCTAGCAATCCTCATTGGATTCTCCAATCACTGGTTGTTGCAAATCATGCAACAGTATAGTCACAACTGATAGTCACACTGCTCTTTCACCTATCTCTTCACTGGTCTCCACTGAAACTGTCCATGCACTGAAGTTAACTGATGTATTCTTTAGTTGATTAATGAGTTATAATTAGTGAAATAATTAATTCACACCACTCTCACTACTAATTGTATCTATTAGTAAACTGGATACAAAAAGCTCAATTATGTTTATATTGGATTAAGCGAATACAACTCCACCCCCACTGCAGTCAACTCCACCAAACTGCGTACGCAAGTTCTAGCGAAGTCAACATCACAGTAAACTCACTTAGACCACAGGAATAGCATAATTCCTTCTGTCAGCTCCTGTGCCACATCTGTGCACTTAACTGAAGTGCTCCGAGAGAATAAGATAATGTTTATAGTCCAAATATTATTAAGAGCTAATAATATTCGACATATCTATTTTTAGACTGGCAATCTAAAAATAGATTCCGCCCAATATGTCTAAAAATAGAAGTCCATCTATTTTTTCCGACTTGACCAACCATCCACAAATAGCATCCTGCGACTCATAGAACATGATCCATATGTCTAAAAATAGACATAGTCTAAAAATAGACTTTGCGCCAAAAATAGCCTGCGGGCCCACTTAGTGAAGGCGACTTCTTTCCACTAAGCTCATCATCTTGTTGAAATCTCAACACTCCCTCTCAACAAGATAAGGATTATCTGCCACCCCTATCCTGCCTCTGTGGTATTCGAATTTGCTCCTGGTGAGCGCCTTCGTCAAGATATCAGCATCCTGATCCTCCGTAGGAATGTATGAAAGTAACATGATCTTAATTTAACGGACAATATACGATATGATGCGGATGTCAATGTGTTTAGATCTATCATGAAATGCGGATTAGTCAGTTTGATGCAACTCACGGTTATCACAATAAGATCGTGGAGGATCAGAGTGTGAACCGATTTGGTAATGAGAGGGCCGACCTCATTCCTGCCAAGCCTACATCTCAGGCTTCATTTGCCATATACTGGGCCTCTGCCCGAGACTGAGTGCCACGGATCTGCTTCCTGATGTACGAAGCATTGTCGACGATCTTGAAAATCCCTCAGTGCTCTTTATGCCTTAGATACTGCATAATACGCAGCTCGATCTGTGAAGCCATAGCTTCACCTCATCCTCTTTGTTTGTACCATAATCCATATCACCGTGTACCTATGAGATATCTCAATACATGCTCGCCTTGTATCCCGAAACGAGCTTGGTAGGCTTAACCATAGCTTGCGAAAGCTGGTTAACTACATATCATATATCGGGTCGTGTATTGACCAGATACATAAGCGACCCCACCAACTGTCGATAGACAGTGGCATCCACTACCTCCGCTGAAGTAGCATCCTCCTTCCTCCAACCACCAGGAAGAGGAGTGTCAACAGGCTTGCAGCCTTGCATGTTGAACCTCTCAAGAATATCCCGAGCATACTTTCCCTGAGAAATAAACAGTCCTCCGCTGCGCTGCCAAATCTCCAATCCCGGGAAATAATGAAGGATGCCCAAGTCCTTCATCTCAAACTCTCGTGCAAGATCCTCCTTGCATGAAAGTATCAACTGCTCATCGCCAGTCAAAATCAGATCATCTACATACAGTACGATGATCAACAGCTTCCCCTCCACCACAATCTGGTACAGGTTAGGATCCGCCTCAATCTTGGAGAATCCAAGCCCGGTGAAGTAGCTGTCTATCCGAGTGTACCAAGCACGAGGTGCTTGCTTCAGCCCGTACAGTGCTCTCTTGAGTCGGCACACATGCAACTCGCTGCTGAAGATATTGAAACCTTCGGGCTGCTCTATGTACACCTCCTCCTCAATCACCCCGTTGAGGAACGTAGTCTTCACATCCATCTGATGAATGTGCCACCCCATCTGTGCTGAGAGAGCAAGAATCGTCTGTATGGAAGAATACCTTGCGACAGGTGCAAAGGTCTCCTCATAATCGATCCCCTCTATCTGTGAAAAGCCTCGGGCAAAAAATCTTGCCTTGTACTTCTCCACACTCCCGTCAGCTGCCTGCTTCACTTTGTAGATCCATCTCGAACCCACCACTGATTTCCCCTCCGGTCTCAGGACAATCTCCCATGCACTGTTTCTAACAATCAAATCATACTCTTCCACCATGGCATCTACCCATGTGGGATCCTCCACATCTTCCTCGAAAGAGGATGGCTCTGTCACGATACGCTTGCTCATAAGAGCCATGTATCCAGTATACCGGTCCGGTGACTATCTCTGTCTGCGCTGTGATGTAGGTGCTCCTACAATCTTCTCTGCATCTTGAGCCAGTCGCTCAGCTTCTGTAGTGGGCTTCCGCCCTCTGATGGTTGGCGCTGCATGAGTGGTTTCTTCCACTCCATGAACCTCCTCTTGTGGCTGATCCACATCCTGAAGCTCATCCTTAGGAACTAATAGCTCCTCCTCTGCATGCAAGTGTGGCTCCCTCTCAAGCGAACACTTCATGGCTTTCTCCTCTTGAAATTTGATATCCTATCGCACAACAGTCTTACGACTATCTGACAAATACACACGATAGTTGTGGGGCGTATCAGTGTACCCCACAAATATCCCAACCTCTGCGGTCGGCTCCAGCTTCTTCCTAGCATCCTTCGTCACATGAATGTAAACAAGTGAACCAAAAATCCTCAAATGGGAAATATCGGGTCTCTTACCGAACGCCTCCTCGGGTGTACTCTGCCAAATATCCTGTAGGAGACCATGATGCATACTCTTTAACGTATTACATGCCTCATACCTGGTAGATAGGCCATTGCAGATATCTGGCTCTCGCCCATACGAGCACTTTACATACGTTGTTTGTTCTTCTTCAACCCAACCCCATTCTGCTGTGGGTTATGAGATGCTATGAGCTCTCTTGAATTCATACTGCCTTTGCAAAAGTCCTTGAATTCGCCAGAGATGAATTCACCACCATTGTCGCTCCTAAGAGCCTTCACTTGCTTTCCTGATTCTTTCTCAACTAGTGCTTTGAACTCACAGAACCTTGAGTATGTCTCGCTCTTCTTCTGCATGAAGAATATCCAACACTTATGAGAAAAATCATCAACAAATATCACATAATACCTGTGCTTTGTTGTCGAAGCTGTTGAGAAAGGTCCACACACGTCTCTATGAATTCTCTCAAGGATCGTTGTGGGCGACTATCCTTCTCGTGAAAGGTGGCTTTCAAAATTTTTCCCAAGGTACACCCCTTGCACTAATCTGACTGTGCAAGAGTGCCTTTAGGAAGTCCAGTAGAAATCTGCTGCAGTATCTTCAAAGCTCCACGGTGAAGGTGGCCCAATCTTCGGTGCCATAACTCGCCATCATCCTGGCTCACCACTCCTTCTGCCTTGCCTGCCATTGCTGCGCAGCCATCTACCTGCAATTGATAAAGGTTCTTAACTCGAACCCCTATCCTCCGGGTCTCACCAGTTGCCTTACTGCGCAGGAAAGCTTTTCCCTCCCTAAAGACAACATCATATCCCTTGTCTTCTAACATCGCCACAGAGATAAGATTCTTCTTCAATCCTGGAACATGCATCACTTCCTTCAATCTGAAGGGTTTACCAGACTCCCTCTTAAAGGAAATGGTACCGATACCGGTCGCACTGTATCTACCATCATCGCCCATCTCGATGTGCACTCCAAGATCTTTCTCATCCAGATCAGTAAAAAAATATCGATCTCCGGTCATGTGAAAAGACGCACCACTGTCCATAAACCACATTGATCCTGTCACACTTGAAACCAAGCATGCGACCAGCGAAAAATCTAGCTCAAACTCTGAGGCTAAGGCCTCTCCAACTTCAGTCCCAGTAGCCTGCTTATTTTTCTTCTTTTGCGGACAATTTGTGGCATAATGTCCGTGTTGGTGACAGTGAAAGCACTTCACCTTGGACATGTCCTGCTTCTTGCCTTTTGCACCGGATTCAGAAGCTTTCTTGCTCTTCCCCTTCTTTGCTTTGGCAGCCAAAGCGCAATTCTCTTCATCAGATGCCTTTGATGAAGATTCGTCGCCTTTCTCCATCTTTATGTTTCTGAGTTTACCCTTGAGCGCCAACTTCCTCTGGTCACTCTTGCTTTGGAATAAATCTGTCAAAGCTTTCCATACCAAGAATGGAGAAGCCTTACCATACAGGCTGGACACTATGTGATCCTTCACGCCCTCCAACAGAATCCTTCGACACTTTGATGTCTTCTTTTTCTATGCGTAAAGTACGGCAGCATCACTAGAAGTAGGCTTTGGAACTTCTGCATCTATGAAATCCTTCAACCCATTGTCATCTAGCATTGCCTCCATCCTATCCTTCCATGCAATATAATCCGAGCTGCCCTCAAGGGCATACTCCAATCGCAATCTGTTGAAAGACATCGCAACTTCGACACCAAGAAAACACTCCTGCAAATTCGAATTCCACCATCACAAAACTGAACCGCTTCAATGTCTTTGCAATTGCTCCAATGATCAATATCGCTCTGATACCATGTAGAAAATTTGAATAACTGATATATTATTCACCGAGATTCTCCTGATCACACACTATTTTAGCTTCATGCATAATACAGAATCTCTTCTACCATTGATCATCACATGCGGAAATAAAATCAATTGCATGCATACATTAAAACCACAAACAATCAAACATATGAACACAGTATTTAATGGGAAAGCTTAAAGCTGAAAACCCCAACTATCTGTATATTATATGTCATGGAGATCATGTAACAATCATAGTACAAAATCTCCTCACAAGCTCTCATGCACACCCTCAATTGCTACACACTATCAAGCTAGATCTAGCAAAACACATGCTCCAACCTTTTGCCACTTGATCGCTAGCCTCTATTGCGTTTTCAATGCTGGATGGCCTCTTTATATAGATAAACCACGCTTGAGCTAGCAATCCTCATGGGACCTCACCTATACGTATTGTTGCGAATGTAACTGATGTAGTCTAGCTTGATAGTTAACCTGCTCTTTCACCTATTTCTGCACTGGTCTCCACTGAAACTGCCCATGCACTGAAGTTAACTGATGTATTCTTTAGTTGATTTATGAGTTTATAATTAGTGAATTAATTAATAATTAATTCACACCACTCTCACTAATTGTATCTATTAGTTAACTTGGATACAAAAGCTCAACTATGTTTAGATTAGTTAAACTGAATACAACTCCACTAACTTCCTCAATCAACTCCACCAAACTCTGTCACATGAGTTCTAACTGAAGTCAACATGCAATAGCTTCACTTAGACCCTAGGAAAAGCGTATTTCCTTCTGTCAGTTGCATGTGCCACATCCAGGCATCAAACTGA
Organism: Pinus albicaulis; assembly: GCA_034641835.2. Lineage (NCBI taxonomy): Eukaryota > Viridiplantae > Streptophyta > Pinopsida > Pinales > Pinaceae > Pinus > Pinus albicaulis. The sequence continues at coordinate 854,752,741 of CM076576.1, forward strand.
AGTGCTCCAAGAGAATAAGATAATGTTTATAGTCTAAATATTATTAAGAGCTAATAATATTTGACATATCTATTTTTAGACTGGCAATCTAAAAATAGATTCTGCCTAATATTTCTAAAAATAGAAGTCCATCTATTTTTTTCCAACTTGACCAACCATCAATAAATAGCATCCTACAACTCATAGAACATGATCCATATGTCTAAAAATAGACATAGTCTAAAAATAGACTTTGCGCCAAAAATACCCTGTGGGCCCACTTAGTGAAGGCGACTCCTTTCCACTAAGCTCATCATCTTGTTGCAATCTCAACACAAAATGATTTTCAAATAAAACCAAGATAAATAACATTGTATACTACATATCAAAGGTAACCGTAACATTTGTATGTGGAGATACCATTTATGACTAATAATTTTTTTATTTTACAACCTCACATACCACCCTTAGATATGGTATACACATTTCTCCTTATCAAGTAGAATTGGCTCTGGATTTAGGATATACTAGACATATTTCTCCTTATCAAGGGATTTGTTCCTCTATTAGTGTTTTCAATAGATTTCCCAGTGAATTCCAAAATGAGTTTCATTGATTATTCCCCTAATTCAAGTCAAGTGCTCCTATAGCATCATATCAATTTTTCTTGAAGAAAAATCAAATCCCGTTGTAGCAAGACAAATTGCTCCTATACGTCGCAAGACAAATTTTAACCCTATTTTATGAATTACTAAGTAACAAGAGGAAACATGAACTCAATTTGGAAAAGTAAATAGTTTATTTCTCTTCATAATGATATATTGCACTATTGAACAAATTAGTAGCTTTATTGAACTCTCCCTTGCTAATAACTCGTGCTTGCAAATTCATTACGGTATCCTAAGACATGTCCAATTTTCATCATAAGTATTGCGGTTGAAGTCAAAAGGAAAGCTTGTGTCTACCCAAATGCACCTAACAAATCGGGATTGACATCGGAATTGACATTAGCAACACTGATAAACAAATTTCAACCATAAATTTTAGTTTTACACCATTCCTTTCTAATTATTAGAACCTACGAGAAACATTAATTGACCTTCCACTCAGTGTCCCATTTGTGCTCTTAAATGGTTCTCCAATTCCATGAAGGCTATCATCTAAACTCATATTTATAATTCAGATTCTTTTCTAGCATTAACTCAATGAGATAGCATTACAAATAGCTTCTCCAACTGTGTAATCATCCCAAGCAATTTGCGAGCAATCGCCCCTTTTTATGTTTTTTAAATACCATTCCTCCATTAAACATGTGACAACTCCTCTATCGTCACCACTAATCAATGATTTTTTTTATGACACATTGATATTCCATGTCTCATGAACCAATGAAAACTCACAAGTCCCCACTTAGCATGTAGAAATTTCAAAAATGTCATATCTATGTGGACATTGTATTTATAACTAGTGCGCCCATTCTTTTGGGGGATTATTTAAGTAAGCACTAAGAATGTGATTAACACCATGATCTAGAAAATGAATTTTATTAATATAAGTATATTGAGAGCACAAAGTTTACCAATCATATATGACATTCTTCTACAAAAAAAAAAAACCATTCCGTTCTCACTTTTGTGAATGAATATGAAATGAAATAGGAGAGACAAGAAAATGAAATTCTTCTATAAAGAGATGGGGCTCTATAATCATTTACATCATATAATTGTTGGTAGGATTACATGCATTTTCCACATATTATATATCGATGCTTTTGGTCCCATGGGAATATACATATCCTTCACTCACTATTTTTAGTCCTTCAATTATTAGACATCGAAAGTTGTGGCATGGACCAATTCAACCCCTTGAAATATTTTTGTAACTCTAAGCATCTGAATAATGTCTTTGTTAGTGTTTTCCAAGGCCCAAAATGAAGCTTGAATATAAAATTCCATGCCCCTATAACAATTAAACAATTTGAATAAAAAGCAACCATTCACATTTGTCTTACATGTCATCTCCAATGGTATCGATTAGATCTACAATGTCTAGTTTGTTTGGGGTGCCCAAATATTCCATGCAAAACCTCTTCCTCGTCATTGAGGGCTTCCTAACCAAAACATTGAAGATACTGAAACAAAAAATAAAGGTTCAACAACTCAATCCTCGAGTATGCTCCTTGCAAATCAAACTATTACTGACTGATATTTCATCATTGTTGGGTGTTTCCACTGATCCCAATCTCGATCTTGAACCAAGGTGTAAATCCATAATCAGTGGAGGAAGGTGATTGAGGTTCAAGCTAAGATCCATAAACACACCCTCATTCTCTCGATAATTTTCCATTTTATTTTTGGTCATAAACATACTTATTATACTTGATCTATTATCATTTGTTTTTCTCTACCACTAAAAAATCTTGATCACTCCTTCCCTAGGATAACAAGCATTTCCAATTCCATAGTCCAACAATTGCAAATTTAGGCAAGCTCTTTATACAGATCATAATCCAAATTGATCAAAGTGTCCCTTGAAAGCATGATATTTTTGGCTCTCACTAGAGGATCTCTGCACCAATGGCCCATCTTCTCTATAGCCTAACTCCCCTACATCAATTAGACAAGCTCTTGGTGGTGTGTAGCATTAACCAAACAAAAACCACATGGTTCCCTTCGCTGAGATGCCCTCATATTTCTTTTTTTTTTTACTCAACACTCTATGAAAAAGGATTGCACAACCCCCATATCTTCATTTCTTGATCATATATCTCTCTGTAAAACTATAATGATATCCTCTACATGAATATTAAACAAAACAAATGAAACACTCTCCTATGCTATGTTCAATGAATATAACACTCATGTTTTAGCTTTCTCTCATTCTTTAGTTGTAAACAGATTTTTGAACTCCTCATACAAACCTATTACCTTATAATCAATATTATAACAAACTATGTCACTAATACTAGCACAAAAGGGAAATATGAGTTAACTAATCTAATATAAATAACTACAAAAAATCATCGCTCTCTTATTTTTTGGTTTCCTCGTTCATTCTTTTGGTCTAGGGTGGCAAGGGAGTTTCACATTGTAGGGTGCTCACTCAATCAAAAGTCTTATCCTGGTTTCGGTAGAGCGAAAATTGGCAGTGGTGTAATAATTTCCAAAGCATGATTGGTATTTTTCTTAGATGGATGTATTTCTTATTTGGCGTCTCTATCTTTGTGGTAAATAGTTTGTAGGTTGCATGGATTTTAGTTATAGTGCATTCATGGGTGGGAGAAAAAGGAAGCATAATGTGGGGTCTAGTATGATCTCATTCTTAGGACATCCCAATCATTCTTCTAGAGAAACCGATAAAGCATGCAAGCATGTGAAAGGTTACGACTATAAATGCTATGATGTGGCCAAAGAGGAAACACAAAATATGGGGAAGGAGTTTTAGGATAAAAGGTTGAGCCTATTTGAGGCCTAGGTTTTTTAGGAGGTTCAAGAATGGGTATCAAACCTAATTCACTCATGCAAACTAGAACCATTTTTTTCAAAGTTGTTGAAGCATATACGTTGGTTAAGATCCTAATTACAGAAACCTTGGTGAAGAACAAGGAATACTAGGAAAATTGTTTGCACACAATTCAAATTTTTTAAGGCAAATTTGAAGCAATGTGTAAGGGGTTCTTTAGAATTAAAATTTCAGTCACGTGGATATCAAAGGGAGTAAACATTCAGAACTAAGAGACTAAGCTAGATGGTACTTAGTCCAACCTAATTATTCCTCACGATGAAGGGGCGACCTTTAACATTTTCCAAAGAACATGAAGAGACTAGAAGGAGATATGTGGATCTGCTAGTTTGGGAGGAGTTTTAACTCCCCTCTATTTGATTTTTGGTTTGGGTACTATTAATTTCTCCTTTTCTATTTACATGTTACTATATAGAATTATATTTAACTAATTCTTTATAGCACTTATAGTTTATAAAATTATTGATAAATAATATAAAGATATATGTTCCCTAGTCTAGTATGGAAAAATTGTTGTAATGTCCTTCTATATTATGTTATCTAAACAATTTGACTCAGTGAAATAAAATTAAAATAAATAAAAATAAAAACCGAGAAACATTTTAAATTTCAATTTTTTTTTTTTTTTGTATCCAAGAGGAACCCAACAAACCCCTTTACACTTAGCTCCTAGTAAACCTAATGGATCTATGACCTTTCCTCTTCTCCTTAAGATAACACTATGTTAAAATAAAAAGAACTTCAATCTAAAATAACAAAAAAAAATCTATAATATTAATATTATTATTAATAATTTAAAGTAAACTTGATTCGGTTAAATTATTGTAGTTTTTTGAACTCAAGATTTTTGAGAACCCATTGTATACATATATAATATAACCTACTTAAAAGAAATCAAACGGGTGACAGCTCCCTTTGATACCCACGTGACAGCTCCGGTTTGCGTAAGATCAATTAAATCTACTAGTCAAGAGTGTTATGTGTACCATCAAGAATACCCTGCAGCCCCATCATTTAAAAGGATTAGCGGATAATAATTGGTTTTCGTTTACCTCTTCTCTATAAATTATCAGTCTTGCTATTTAAATCTCTTTACTTTGAACGAATATATAAACTTTGGAAGTATTGTCGAGACCGGGACAAACTTATAGCATATATATATTATTTGTGGGATATATAATTTATTTGGGAAGGATGCGTGATTATATTTTTATTTATTATTATTTTTTTTCATGACTATATTTTTTTTATATTCAATATATCATGAATATTGTGGACATTATTATTATTTTTAATATTAAAATATATAATTAAAAAAACTATTTAATAAAAATAGATTTATTTTTATTATTATTATTTTACATGTTGGAAGCATGGGCAAGGGAAAACACTAAGTTGAGCTTAATTTTGATGGTTCAAGGAACCTGAACTCTCAAAATCTAAAAATTCAGATTTATTTTTTCTAATATTATTATTATCATTTTTCATGTTGGAAGTATTGGTGGACAGACTCTACTAAGCTCAGCTTAACCCTGATGAACTCAAGGATAAGTGAACCTGCCCTCATGACAGAGAGTCAAAAAAAACTTTATCCATCAGAGCTAAGAATTCAGGTTTAATAAATCGTAAAACCAACGCAGTAGAGCAACTGGAACGACAATTAAACTTTGAAGTGCAAACTCATGAATGGTATTGATATAGAGTATGAGAAGTTTGAGCGCCCACTCACTTACTTGGCAATTTGCTTAACCTTGAACTTTTGCATAGCAAAGTTCAAGTTGGTGATCAATTTTTACGGGAAACATCGAATCCAACCCTTCCAGGAAAATATCGCTCACAAACATAAACATACTATTTAATGCTAAAAATCTGCATGTTAATATTTGTTGTATCTATATTTATTGTTTTGCGTCAATGATCCTCCGACATTTGATGGGAGTAAAATTATTATAATAACATAGCGTCGTTGGAGAGAGATTGGGAAAGGAGTGATAGACCAAATTCAGGAGTACAATTGGCATGAGAAGGCACTGGTAACGGGACGGTCAAATGGTAACAACTCGGATTCTCGGAATCACGGAAGGCGGCTGGATGGAAGAAAGACAGTTCGCCTCGCCCAAGCTCCCAAAGCTTTATTATTGAGGGTCGTGTAGACTTCTGTCTTCTTGGTGAGCTCTTTTTACAAGTTTTAAATTGTTATCTTAAAGTGATTATATATCCTCACCCAACCTGCCAAAGCTTTATTATTGAGAGCTTTGTAAACTTATGTTTCTTTGGTGTGAGTTTTTTTATAAGTTTAAATTTTTATGTTAATGTGATTATATATATATTTCTATTTTAGAATTTTTTTGGGTTTCTTCAAGATCATGTAGATTTTAAAGATAAAAAAGAAGTTTATCTCGTTTCTTGTTTTTATGGTATTTTTTATATTGGAGAAACGGGTAGGTCTATTTGAATCAAGGAGCATGCTTCACACATTAGACACAATGGTTCAATGGTTCCCGCACAACAACTCTAGTTGAAAATGGCGAAAAATCTTGTCACCATCTTTGTATTTAGGAGTTCAAAGTCATTGCTAAAGTTGATCACTTCCACCATAGGAAGCTTAGAGAGACTATGGAGATTGAGAGACATGCTAGGAATGTCAACGGGGATGATGGTTGGAAATTGAGTAATCGCTGGACTTTTGCTCTCTCTATGTGATTCCTCCCCCTTTGGCTTGGTTTCTTATTGCATTAGGTCTTTGAGTTTATTTCCTGATTTTATTTATTTATTTTCCCTTCTATTTTATTCCATCTATTTCTTATTTATTTCCTTATTTTAATAATAACCCTAACAATTTCTTTGGTTATTATTCATATTCTTTATCCATCTTTAATTCTATATCTTTATTATAATAATATTTTCAAATAATCTCTTAACTTCTTTATTAATTTATGATATTTCGATCATATTCTAAATCCTTTGACTTTATTCTTTCTATTAATTTATATGGTTAAAATATATACTCCTAATAACTACTATTTTTTAATTTTTCTTATAATAAAATCTTTAATATTTTATTTTTATTATTATAAATCCATTTAATTAAAATTGATTATTTCCTAACAACCCTTTATTTATAAATATATATATATTTTTAATTCTTTGGTATTTTTTTAAGAATTATTTATTAAAATTAATCCAAAAATTAATGTAGTTGAATCCCAAAAATAATATCTAATATAATGCACTCCACAGAGAAACACAACCTGTCAAAGTAAGGAAACTCTACTTGAATGGTTCATGAGGTACAATACTTGCTAATTTTTTCCAAATGGGGTAGCAAGCTAAGTGGGCTTGATTTTGGGGAAAACTCCATATTTAATCACACTTAGCCATAGTATGGGTGACCTCCCTTAAGTCCTAGTTACCTGGTGCAAGTCCTAGTTACCCTATGCAAGTGTGGTGATGATTGACGCTATGTGATTCATTTCACTAGTTTCAATCCTAGTTTTTCACATTGTAAGCCAATGCAACCAGTGCTAAGTGGAATAACGCCATGTGATTCATTTCACTAGTTTCAATCCTAGAATCTGAAACCCCAAAAAAGTGATGATTGACTACATGTGATTCATTTCATAGTTTCAATCCCACTTCTTCACCCACAATGAGCATACCGATGAAATGATGTAAGTGGACTATTCAAAAATCATGAGAAACTAGTAAGTTATAGTGTGTTTAAAGAAATAAAAAGTTTATTGTAATTATTCTGAAAGAGCTTTTTAAAAACATTATGAATCACAAAAGTGTGAGTTTAGAAATATAACAATTTTTGTATAAATATTTTTAAACATAAAATTATGTTAGTAGACAATTGGCCTCCAAATGTATAGCATGTATACCTTCATAATTACTACTATTATTATTACACTAACCTAGATCCATCATAAAGCAACATCTATGAAGCCCCTAGAGGGATCAAATCTCTCTAGGCTCAAACCTTTTTTTAGTACAAAATTTGAGAAAAGCTTTCCACCTAGATTGATTTTATCCCTCTAGGAGAAAATCTAACCTTAGATGGATGTAGGTTGGTTAATAATTAAGAATTATATTAAAATTTTATGTGTTTATTAATGAAATTTAAATATGATTGCAGAATTATTATTTATAGGTTAAAATGGATCTTAATTTATAACTACTATTTATATCCTATATATTTTACTCAAAAGTAATTATAATTTTTTTGTTTTTAGATTTAATTATTATTTTTTTATAAAGTTAAATTAGAATAAAATATTTATAAAATATTTTTATTGTGAAATGAGAGATGATTTTTGGGCATGTGATATTCATTAGCCATTGCATTGTAACCAGGTGTATTTACAAATTATTAATACTTATGGTAAAGTGGGTGTGATTTGTATATTATGAATTTGTTTTCTTTACAAGGTTATTCATAATTTTATTAATAAAAAAAATCAATAATCAATAATTTTATTTTATTTACATTTTATTTATTATTATTTTTAATTTTTATGTAATTTTAGTGAATCAAAATGTTTTAGTTAATAATTATAACTAATGATTTTAATTTTCTTTATTTTATTTTTATTTTATGTAATTTGATTGAGTCAAAATGTTTAGATAACATAACATTACAACATCTCCTCTATATTATATATTTTAATGTAACAGAGGATTTAGATATATTATGTAAAGTAATTATAATATTTTTTCTTTTAGATTTAAACATATTGTTATATTGTAAATTTATTTAAAATATTAAAGTTTTTAATTAAATTTAAATATGGTAGCAAAATAGTTAATTTAATTTAAAATGTAAAATAGATTTTAACTTATAACTATTACTTATATGTTATACATTTTAAACTAATATGTATATTATGGTTTTCTTTTATCTAAAAAGTTATTAAGAATTTTATTAATAAAAACAAATTACAACATTATAAATCAAATTTTATTTATTTAATTACTTTTTAAATTTCTATGCACACTACAACATATTTGCCATACTAAACTCTATATTACTTTAACCTTTAATTATTATTTAATTAGAACTATATGTAAATGTTTACTAATCTGATAAGTCTTATAAATTGAAGATATTAAGCTTACATTTCATTGCTTTATTATGAAATCGCATTTGTTTTCTAGGAGAATACCTACCTCAATGGCAAGCAGCTTCGAATCCATATTGAAATGACCTTTAGCTTATACAAGTACTTAGCCAATTACATATGTACAAGCTCTTATATATATATATATATATAATAAGAAAACATAGTAGATAGTATAGTGTGTTACTATACCTAGTATTCAATTTACGTAACCCTTAATCTAGTTCATATTAAAAAAATGGTTATCATAGTGAGCTTAACTTAGCAAGTTACTCATGTTAATTGAATAAACAAGCTTATCTTATTGTATAAATCATGGCTTCAATTATATTTGTTATTAGTAAAATCAATCCATTACATTTAATAAATTAAAGATATTGAATTTATATGTAAAAATGCTAACAACTTTCTTACATTACATCTACACTATACTCAAATACAAAGCTCCTTAAATTATTATTATATAAAAAATATACAACTTACTATTATTTTTATTATTATATAATAACATAAAACTAATTTTTATTATTATATAAGTAAGATACAACCCATTGTCACTAACATTGTGGAGCATGGATGTAACGATTTAATTGCTATTATTATTAAATTATTATTATATAATAACGTATTTAATTTACTATTATTTTTATTATTATGGAGAAAGCATGCAACTCACTGTTACCAATGTTGTGCGATCAGCCACAATGTTGTGCAAAGCATAACTCTAACATTTCTACGTGCTACTGAGATATATTTCTAATAGAGATAGTGCAATAACATATTGGAAAAGACAACTTAATTAAGACAACTTAAATTTAATTAATTGTGCATTCAGCGAATTAGGTGCAAAGCATAAATTCTACGTGCTACCTGGGATATATTTCTAATGCAGTTGTTATCTATGTCAGTTAGCCCAGTGCAATAATATTGGAAGAACAATTGGTTGGTATTATGCAAAGAAAGGCTCGAACAAATTACATTCGGAATGATTCAAAGTACATATAGGAAGGTACACTGAAAATAAATTTTAGATTTTGGAAGTTGTAACAATAGGGAATATGTTGAATTATTTCTGAGAGAAAGGCTCGGACAAATTACATTCAGCAATGATTTAAAGTACATATAAGAAGGTACACTCAAAATAAATTTTAGTTCTTGACAAGAGGGAATATGTTGAATGTTAAGCCTGGAAAAATATCTAAGATACTACCTAAATATTATCTCATTCCACAAAAGTTCAAAAGACATGAGGGCACCTCAGAAAATTATATATATTTAAAAATGTTTTACAAAGTGAAACTGAATAGCCCACAATGGTTCTTATTAGATGTTCTAACTTACATTGTTAGCTAGAATGATAGATGATATTAGTATTACAACATTATCGGGATAAGTGATTATTATTTTTTGGGTTATAAGATATTAAATGTGGTTGGACATATATTGCTCACATTTAAATTTAAATTCGTTTAAATTTAAAAGTAAGTACATAAATCATTATTTCCTACACTACAACTAAATTTAAAAATTAATTTAAATCTAAAAATAAACAATATATACTAAACAACATTTAATATCTTATAACCCAAAAAACATATATAACCACAAGAATATGCTTCCCAAGAATTTACATCATTGTCACTTGGAAGGGGAGAAAATGCTCAAAGTGGCCGTGCGGCAGAAGAACCGTGCGCTGACAACAAGCATTGCGCAGGGAAGGACGTCATTGGCACTCTCGAACGCTCACTCCTTCCTGCGATATAATTCATCGTCAGTAAGGGCTCTTTCTGTTAAACATGTGAGCGCACTTGGGTTTGTTTATGTTTAACATGTGAGCGGCCATTGGATCACAGGAGTTGCTTCAGCATCTTCTCCCCTTCCGAGTGACAATGACGTAAATTCTTGGGAATCATATACCAGTGATGTTCCTAGTACTAACATCATCGGCCATTCTAGCCCACTATGTAAGTTAGAGCATCTAATCTGAACCGTTGTGGGCTATTCAGTTCCACTTTGTAGAACACTTTTAACTATATATAATTTTTTGAGGTCCCCTCATGTCTTTTGGATTTGTGTGGGATGAAATAATATTTGGGTAGTATCTAGATATTTTTCAACGCTTAGCACTTTTAACTATATATATTTTTTTGAGGTCCCGTCATGTCTTTTGGATTTGTGTGGAATGAAATAATATTTATCTAGTATCCTAGATATTTTCAGGAAACTATTAATAATTTAATCCTGCCAATAATATAAATCATAACTTACACAGTGATGTTTATTTAGCGTTGTTAAAACGGGAAGTTTCTAAACAACCTGCTCTTAAACTTTATTTCTTCGTGTTCATCATTTGCTGGAACTATATTGTTTTCAATCTTTTCTGAAGGATACGTACATCAAAAGCCTGCTCTTGATAGAATTCTTTGGTATAGTTCAACGCTCTACGAAACTTTTCGAAGTTCTATTTTATCCATAATCTTAGAAGGGAATTTAGCGAGTGCCTATAGAACACGAGTATGTGACTCTATTGATCCTCGAGATAGAACCAAGCAACTCCATTCCTGTCTTTCCGAATTGAAGTCTTTTCTCTGAAAGTGAAAGTGGTATGCCATGTTTGAAACAAAGTTTTAGTTTCTTTAAAGGTGTATCCGGTCCTCCTTAATATCATATGAGCATACTAAAATATCATATATATATAACTGAAAAGTTTTCAATCAAAACGCAGTACTTTACATTCCTTTGATATTTCACGTTAATTAAAATATAAACAATTTGGTTCATATCCTTTGGTGGATGCCAATTTGCCAAAAACCATTTTCCAAATCAAATTTAATATTGCAATTAATAATTTTGGACAAATCACTTTTCAAATCAAACTTACTAAAAATTATTACAATTATTGATTTTTACAAACAAAAATGACAATGAATATATGATATAGAGAACTGTAGAATTCACAACCCTAAAATTTATTATTATTGGATATCATTTTTTGGGATTCAATTGCGTTAAGTAAGTCACTTATCTATGACCATTTCCATGAGAGGTAGTTGTAACTAAATAATTTCTCATGATTTTTGAATAGTCCACTTAGCACTTATTGCATCAGGTGATGCTCATAGAGGTGGAGAAGTGGGATTGAAGCTAGTGAAATTAATCACATAGCGTCAATCATCACTTTTTGGGCTTGCACCCGATAACTAGGACTTTCTCGGAGGTCACAAATCCCATATCACCTCTCGCTCAAGCACGCTTAATTGTGGAGTTTTCTCCACAATGAAGACTACTTAGCTTGCTACCTCATTTGCAAAACCTTAGCAAGTATTGTGCCTCATGAACCATTCAAGTAGTGCTAAGTGGACTATTCAAAAATCACGAGAAATTACTCAGTTACGACTACCTCTCATGGAAATGGTCATATATGAATGACTTAATTAATGTAGTTGAATCCCAAAAAATGATATCTAATATAATGCACTGCAAAAACCCCTCAATACTTAAATACAAAGAGTGAAGAGAGCTCTACTTGAATGGTTCATGAGACACAATACTTGCTATGGTTTTGCAAATGGGGTAGCAAGCTAAGTGGGTTTGATTGTGGGGAAAACCCCAGAGTTAAGCGTGTTTGTGCTAGAGACGATTTATGATGAGTGACTTCTTGAGAAGTCCTGGTTACCCAGTGCAAGCACCGGAAGTGATGATTGATGCTATGTGATTCATTTCACTAGTTTCAATCACACTTCTTCAACCCTATGAGCACCACCCGATGCAATGAGTGCTAAGTGGAATATTCAAATATCATGAGAAAGTAGTGAGTTACGACTATCTCTCAAGGAAATGGTCATAGATGAATGACTTACTTAACATAGTTGAATCCCAAAAAATGATATCTAATATAATGCACTGCGAAAACCCTTCAATACTTTAATACAAAGAGTGAAGGGAGCTCTACTTGAATGGTTCATGAGGCACAATACTTATTAAGGTTTTGAAAATGGCATAGCAATATAAGTGGGATTGATTGTGGGGAAAACTCCAAAGTTAAGCACACTTGATCCGGAGGCGATCTCGGATGGGTGACCTCCCGAGAAGTCCCCATTACCGGTGTAAGCCTCAGAAGTGATGATTGATGCTATGTGATTCATTTCACTAGTTTCAATCCAAATTCTTCACCTCTGTGAGAATCACCCGATTTAATGACTGCTAAGTTGACTATTAAAAAATCATGAGAAATTAGTAAGTTACGACTACCTCTCATGGAAATATTCGTTTATGAATGACTTACTTAACACAGTTGAATCCTAAAAAATGATATCTAATATAATGTACTGCAAAATCCCCTCAATACTTAAATACGAAGAGTGAAGGTATATCTACTTGAATGGTTCATGAGGCACAAAACTTACTAAGGTTTTGCAAATGTGGTAGCAAGGTAAGTGGGTTTGATTGTGGGGAAAAATCCACAGTTAAGCTCACTTGAGCTAGAGGCAACCTGGGATGGGTGACGTCCCGAGAAGTCCTCGTTACCGGGTGCAAGCCCCAGAAGTGATGATTGACACTATGTGATTCATTTCACTAGTTTAATCTCAATTCTTCACCAGTGTGAGCAACACCTGTGCAATGAGTTCTAAGCGAACTATTAAAAATAATGCAAAAGATAGATACAAATGTGTGAAAGAAAAATATTTAATATCATAAAATCAAGCTAGTTATTGAAGGTAGCTAAAAATGTTGGAAGGAAAAACATTATATAATATTAAAAAAACACATAATTAATTTTTAAAAGGCATGTTGACTTAGGGACATACCAAATAGCTACAAATATTTATAATAGAGAGGACTTACTACAAATATTTATAATAGGGAGGACTTAAGACTTAAAAGATATTTTATTTAAGTAATAAAATAACAATTTTAGATTTTTTTTAATGTTAAATTGATTGTGTAGGTTAATATTATATATAAAAATTAATTTGACATTTAAAATGATATATATATATATATATATATATCCACAAAAGAATATCATACAAAAAAATGTGATTGTAATTTTTTTCAAAAACTTAGCAAACTTTGTAAATTATTTTCAAAAGATATATGTTAATTAAAAGTTGAATATGACTTTGACACATTTATTTAGAAATGAAATTTTTACAAATATTGAAATTTTCATAGATATTAATATTTGATGTGTGTACGATTATGACACTTGGTGGCAAGTATAATTTTATTTTATTTTATTTTATTTTTATGAATAATGAAATTTCATAAATATCGAGATTTGATGTGTATTATTTTTCATAAACATTGAGATTTGATGTGTGTATGGTTATGACACTTGGTGGCATATAGATTTTTTTTTTTTTTTTTTTTAATTTTGAAAAATTATATTTATAACTCTATAAAATTAGTCATTTATTCTATATGAGACAATAAGAAAATGGAGATTGAAATTTAAAAATTCAAAAAATTACTTTTAATTTTCAAAATATATAGTTTAATAATTATTTTTTTTCAAAACTTTAATAAATTTTATAAAATCATTTTACAAGTCACAACATTTTGACTTTAAATGATTAAAATATTAATAACAAAGGATATATGTTTCAATTAATATTTTTTCCAAACAAAATAAATAAAAAAAGATATATGATCGAGAAATGTAGCATTGAAAATCCAAAATTTATTACTCTTATTGGGTTTCCTCTTTTGTATACAAAATGTGATCCGGATTTATGCAAGAATGCAATAAAATACATAAATATACATAAATACAGAGATGCAACGGAAATAATATTTCATTTCAGTAATATCAAATAACAGAAATGTGCTTACACACATAATGGAAATAAAATAGCTATGGCATTGGTAGCTTATCTCTGAGAAGAGATGTAGTGGCTTCAGGCCTCTGAACTGTGTTACAATGAGGCTTGAGGGCCCATTTATTATTGAGAAACAATGGAAAACTCTGAACATCCAAAAACCTAACCTTGGGAGATGAAGTGCCAAAACTATGGGCCCAATTTGGGTAAATTGGCGTTTCAAATTCCTAGGAATGTAAATTTATCATAAAATTTCCGGTTCATGTGCACCATACCTCATTAGGGAGATCTATCCTGATTTTCCCAAAAAACGTCGTTTAGGGCCACAAAACTGTTCCAGAAGTTTAGGACCCAAAAAACTGCTAAAAATAGTAAGTTGTGTTGAAACTGAAAAAATAAAAGAACTAATAGTAGCATTTCAAATGGAATAGGTGGGTGACCACCAATATCTTCCTAGATCATTGCAGCTGCAAAACAACTCTGGAAGTTCAGGACCCAAAATCCTGCTAAAAATAGTAAGTGGTGCTGAAAGTGCAAAACTGAAAGAACCGATGGTGGGGGTCCAAATGGAATAGGTGGGTGGCCACCAATATCCATCTGGATCATTCCTCCCCCCTTAGGAAGAAATGGCCCCCATTGCGTTGAGATCCTCCATGAGATGAGGCAAATTCTGTTGAACGGCATATTAGATTTGTGGAAGATGTCACAGACCCACGGGTGGACATGCTGGATGCATTCAATAAATTTGGTTTCTTTATCAGTATCAGACAGTACACGTGTGGATTTTGTCTGTGTAGTTGCATGATGTATGACAACATTAGGCTAGTTGTACCACATTTTAAAAATATTTTACCATGAAGACGAGTTTTACTGGTGTGGAAGAGATCAATTTCAAACCAACCATGTTGTGGCTAGATAAAATATATATTTTGAGTGTACCACTTTCCATAATTTTGATCAATTTTAATAAATGAACGTACCTTTTAAATGATTTGGCATATAATGGAATTTGATAAGGAAATTATATTTTATTAGTAAATTGCTTATTATCATGATGTAATTTTTTATTAATGTATGTTTTTTAATTATCAACATTTTTCTTTTTCAACTTTGAAATCATTCAAGATATTAAGAAATTATGGTTTTGAAATTCAAACTTTAATTTAATATGTAATTATATTTTCTTCATTTTAGATATTAAGAAATTATGTTTTTGAAATTCTAGGTTTAATTCAAATCGACTGATTCTTAAACTCGTGTAGGGTTCGAGTGGACTAGGTTGTTACTAATAGTTATTTAAATCAACTTTTATAGGAATACGGAGGACAATATATATCTAGCTTGGGTCATTAATGGGCTAAACCGTATACTGACCCAATAACTACATATACTTTGGAATACAAACCCGACTACCACCTAAAGATTCATATTTCCTTCTACTTTTCACGCGTTATTCGCTCTTTTTTTCTTTTACATTTTTCTCTTTTCACGAGTTATTGGCAAATATAATTCAACGTAGCTATTTTCCTAGTTTTAAAGGAAGTTTAATTATTATCCAATTTCAATGATTTCCTTTTATATCAGTTCCTTATTTGAAAAAAAGTGAAACATTTTCCATATGTACTGCAAATCTATCACATACATGTTCATGTGCGAGTTGTTAGAGAAATCTTCACATTTCGTGTGTGTGTCTATTTTTCTTGACACTTAATGAATTAAGTGATTTTATGCACGCGAAGAATGTGTAAGGTAATACTTGTTAATGAGATTTAATTAAGTTATTTAACAAAAAAATAAATGTTATATAGTTTAACAGTGTAAAATAGATAATGATTGGGTATATTGCTAAGGTACTTAGAGATGTGAAGATAATTGGTTCAAAATTTTATGGGCAAAAAGTGATTCATGTTAAGGAATGGTGCACCAGGATGAATGTGAGCTTAGAGGACAGACTCAGTTGTAGTTTCTTAAGACAAATTTTAAGTGTACATTCATCTTAGAACTCACACAAATTAGCAAAAAAAATAAAATGATATACTTCTCACTACTCTTTAAAAATATTGGTGTGTTATATATTTATGTTTTAAATTCATAAATGAATTAAAAATATTATTTTGTAGAAAAAATTATAAAAAATTAAAACAGAGTTGTTATAATAACACCGTGTTAATTTTGTTTTATTAATGCAATTTCACATAAACTAATTAAATATTTGAATGTTTTGCATAAAGACACTTACTATTTTAACATAATCATAACTAGTTGAGAAAATATCTTAATTGTACATTAATTTAGGAGCTAATTTAACTCACATCCAACTACCCCTTGAAATCACTTAAGGATTCCTTCATTTATAGATATTCTCTATTTAACAATAACCAATACTATAACAAACTATGTGGCTAAATACTAGCACACGAGACAAATATGGATTAACTATCCAAATACTCCCACTTAATGAGTACTTATTTTGTTCAGTAAAATATTCATTATTCTTTGGTATATTTCATAACACCTTCTTCAAATCCTAAAAATGGTCCCACGTGGAAAATTATTATTTGGTGCAACCTAACACTTGTATCATGTAGCTTGAGCATAAAGTGACCACCAAACTCTCAAAGTTTGTATCAAGGAACAATCATCCACCAAAATATATGGATACTCAATTTTTGTGATCAGCAGCTGAGTTCGAAGTCCTTCACCTGCATGGTTCATACAACTCCTTGATGAGTATCTCACTTGTGCATGGTTCATACAACTCCTTGACGTGTATCTCACTCCTTCACTTACATGGTTCATACAACTCCGAAAAAAATTTCAAATAACTAATAATGACAATTCATGTACCTTGCTCTCTATTTGCAATTGTTCCTCGAATTTTACCTAATTTTATTCCAACACAACTAGTCTAGTATACAACCAATGAATGCCTTACCTAACACACAAGAGTTAACAACTCCTTATTTTGGTGAACAACTTCCCCTTCAGGGAAACTCAATAAGGAACATCAAACCCTAAATTATGAGTCTAATCCACATAACCATTGTTGAATATTAGGCCAAGCACCATAGCCAACTAGGGGTATGCATGCCTATATAGGAAATAATAACTATATGCTCAATTATATAATGTAAATTTTGAACCTTAATATGAAAAACACATAACCATAATTTTTTTCTTCGTTAATTTTTTCCTTCTAGTGATTCTTTGAAGTCATGTATAAACTTGTTGTCTCCATCCTTGTTTTCCACATTATATGCCTACAAAACAAACTTTCCCAATATTACAGTGCCTTATTCTAATATGGACAAATCCTCGTGACATTAACTTAAATTACGAGCAATGTTACTTCCCATCACAAATCACTTCTTGAGAGCTAGAAAATTTTGTTAAAACCTTTCTGTAGAATCATGGGCTATTCCCTCTTCGAGATACTCCCTCTTACACTCCTCTCATTTACAACATGGGAAAAAACATATTATAAGACACTATATAATGTCTCTTCTTTGGATTATTTTTTATCATTAAAACATTTATTGTCACTCAAATAAACACCACTAAAATAGCATGCTACATGAAAGCCAACTATTATCCATGTGGTTGTTTACCACATGACTATGTTATGTGCCTTATATCTTAAAATATAATAGCATAGAAAATATCTAATCATTAGAAAGAACCCTTTAATATAATAAAATTACAAAATATCTCCACCCTTAATTAATATCAAACCCTTAAGGTAGGGAAAACACCTTACATTATATCATTTTACTCCAATTGACTTTTCTCTTCAAGGGGGTAATCTCCTAATGAGCTAAGCTCTAATTACAATACTCTTCCACACATGTCATAAGGAGGAATCCATAGTAATTTTTAATTATAAAGACAAATCTAATCATGAAAACCTCTAAGCACGTAGTCAACCTTATTTAATGAAATCAACATTATATTTATTCATTACCAATTATTATAATAGGATTTTTTGATAACATAATGGACCTACTTCACCTTACAGTGAATGGATTGAACTATTATTATTCTACTATGGACCCTTTTATCCCTGCTACACCCTTGTGGAGGATCACAATAGACAAATGACACTTTTACAATACTCTTTTAAATTATTCCTTCATAACCTTTAATAATTATGCAAAATGACTTTCAAATAAAACCAAGATAAATAACATTGTATACTACATATCAAAGGTAACAGTAACATTTGTATGTGGAGATACCATTTATGACTATAATTTTTGTATTATACAACTTCACATACCACTCTTAGATATGGTATACACATTTCTCCTTATCAAGTAAAATTGGCTCTAGATTCTCCTTATCAGGGGATTTGTTCCTCTATTAGTATTTTCAATAGATTTCCCAGTGACTTTCAAAATGAGTTTAATTGATCATTCCCCTAATTCAAGTCAAATGCTCTTGTAGCATCATGTCAATTGTTCTTGAATAAAAATCAAATCCCGTTGTAGCAAGACAAATTGCTCCTATACGTCACAAGACAAATTTTAACCCTATTTTATGAATTACTAAGTAACAAGAGGAAACATGAACTCAATTTGGAAAAGAAAATAGTTTATTTCTCTTCATAATGATATATTGCACTATTGAAAAAATTAGTAGCTTTATTGAACTCTCCCTTGCTAATCACTCGTGCTTGCAAATTCATTATGGTATCCTAAGACATGTCCAATTTTCATCATAGGTATTGCGGTTGAAGTCAAAAGGAAAGCTTGTGTCTACCCAAATGCACCTAACACATCAGGATTGACATTAGCAACACTGATAAACAAATTTCAACCATAAATTTTAGTTTTACACCATTCCTTTCTAATTATTAGAACCTACAAGAAACATTAATTGACCTTCCACTCAGTGTCCCATTTGTGCTCTTAAATGGTTCTCTAATTCCATGAAGGCTATCATCTAAACTCATATTTATAATTCATATTATTTTCTAGCATTAAATCAGTGAGATAGCATTACAAATAGATTCTCCGACTGTGTAATCATCTCAAGCAATTTGCGAGCAATCGCCCCTTTTTATGTTTTTTAAATACCATTCCTCCATTAAATGTGTTACAACTCCTCTATCGTCACCACTAATCAATGAATTTTTTTATGACACATTGATATTCCATGTCTCATGAACCAATGAAAACTCACAAGTCCCCACTTAGCATGTAGAAATTTCAAAAATGTCATATCTATGCGGACATTTTATTTATAACTAGTGTGCCCATTATTTTGGGGGATTATTCAAGTAAGCACTAAGAATGTGATTAACACTGTGATCTAGAAAATGAATTTTATTAATATAATTATATTGAGAGCACAAAGTTTACCAATCCTATATGAAATTCTTCTACAAAAAAAAAAAGAACCATCCTGTTCTCACTTTTGTGAATGAATATAAAATGAAATAGGAGAGACAAGAAAACGAAATTCTTCTATAGAGAGATGGGGCTGTATAATCATTTACATCATAGAATTGTTGGTAGGATTACACGCATTTTCCACATATTATATATCGATTCTTTTGGTCCCATGGGAATATACATATCCTTCACACACTATTTTTAGTCCTTCAATTATTAGACATCGAAAGCTGTGGCGTGGACCAATTCAACCCCTTGAAATATTTTTGTAACTCTAAGCATCTGAATAATGTCTTTGTTAGTGTTTTCCAAGGCCCAAAATGAAGCTTGAATATAAAATTCCATGCCCCTATAAACAATTAAACAATTTGAATAAAAAATAACCATTCACATTTGTCTTACATGTCATCTCCAATGGTATCGATTAGATCTACAATGTCTAGTCTGTCTGGGGTGCCCAAATATTCCATGCAAAACCTCTTCCTCATCATTGAGGGCTTCCTAAACAAAACATTGAAGATACTGAAACAAAAAATAAAGGTTCAAAAACTCAATCCTTAAGTATGCTCCTTGCAAATCAAACTATTACGCACTGATATTTCATCATTGTTGGGTGTTTCCACTGATCCCAATCTCGATCTTGAACTAAGTTGTAAACCCATAACTAGTGGAGGAAGGTGATTGAGGTTCAAGCTAAGATCCATAAACACACCCTCATTCTCTCGATAATTTTCCATTTTATTTTTGGTCATAAACATACTTATTATACTTGATCTATCATCATTTGTTTTTCCCTACCACTAAAAAATCTTGATCACTCCTTCCCTAAGATAACAAGCATTTCCAATTCCATAGTCCAATAATCACAAATTTAGGCAAGCTCTTTATACAGATCATAATCCAAATTGATCAAAGTGTCCCTTGAAAGCATGATATTTTTGGCTCTCACTAGTGGATCTCTGCACCAATGGCCCATCTTCTCTATAGCCTAGCTCCCTTACATCAATTAGACAAGCTCTTGGTGGTGTGTAGCATTAACCGAACAAAAACCACATGGATCCCTTCGCTGAGATGCCCTCCTATTTCTTTTTTTTTTTTTACTCAACACTCTATGAAAAAGGATTGCACGACCCCCCTATCTTTATTTCTTGATCATATATCTCTTTGTAAAACTATAATGATATCCTCTACATGAATATTAAACAAAACAAATGAAACACTCTCCTATGCTATGTTCAATGAATATAACACTCATGTTTTAGCTTTCTCTCATTCTTTAGTTGTAAACGGATTTTTGAACTCCTCACACAAACCTATTACCTTATAATCAATATTATAACAAACTATGTCACTAATACTAGCACAAAAGGGAAATATGAGTTAACTAATCTAAATAAATAACTACAAAAACTCATCGTTCTCTTATTTTTTGGTTTCCTCGTTCATTCTTTTGGTCTAGGGTGGCATGAGAATTTCACATTGTAGGGTGCTCACTCAATCAAAAGTCTTATCCAAGTTTGGGTAGAAGCCAAAATTGGCAGTGGTGTAATAATTTCCAAAGCATGATTGGTATTTTTCTTAGATGGATGTATTTCTTGTTTGGTGTCTCTATCTTTGTGGTAAATAGTTTGTAGGTTGCATGGATTTTAGTTATAGTGCATTCATGGGTGGGAGAAAAAGGAAGCATAATGCGGGGTCTAGTATGATCTCATTCTTAGGACATCCCAATCATTCTTCTAGAGAAACCGATAAAGCATGCAAGCATGTGAAAGGTTACGACTATAAATGCTATGATGTGGCCAAAGAGGAAACACAAAATATGGGGAAGGAGTTTTAGGATAAAAGGTTGAGCCTATTTGAGGCCTAGGTTTTTTAGGAGGTTCAAGAATGGGTATCGAACCTAATTCACTCGTGCAAACTAGAACCATTTTTTTCAAAGTTGTTAGCATATAGGTTGGTTGAGATCCTAATTAGAGAAACCTTGGTGAAGAACAAGGAATACTAGGAAAATTGTTTGCACATAATTCAAATTTTTGAAGGAAAATTTGAAGCAATGTGTAAGGGGTTCTTTAGAATTAAAATTTCAGTCACGTGGGTATCAAAGGGAGTAAACATTCAGAACTAAGAGACTAAGCTAGATGGTACTTAGTCCAACCTAACTATTCCTCACGATGAAAGGGCAACCTTTAACATTTTCCAAAGAACATGAAGAGACTAGAAGGAGATATGTGGATCTGCTAGTTTGGAAGGAGTTTTAACTCCCCTCTATTTTATTTTTGGTTTGGGTACTATTAATTTCTCCTTTTCTATTTACATGTTACTATATAGAATTATATTTAACTAATTCTTTATAGCACTTATAGTTTATAAAATTATTGATAAATAATATAAAGATATATGTTCCCTAGTCTAGTATGGAAAATTGTTGTAATGTCCTTCTATATTATGTTATCTAAACAATTTGACTGAGTGAAATAAAGAGGAACCCAACAACCCCCTTTACACTTCTCTCCTAGTAAACCTGTGAGATCTATGACCTTTCCTCCTCTCCTTAAGATAACACTATTTTACAATAAAAAGAACTTCAATCTAAAATAACAAAAAAAAAAAAATCTATAATATTAATTTTAATATTATTAATTTAAAGTAAACTTGATTTGGTTAAGTTATTAGTAGTTTTTTGAGCTCAAGATTTTTGAGAACTCATTGTATACATATATAATATAACCTATTTAAAAGAAAAAATCAAACCAATCTAAATACATCGAGAAATTTGGATTTACAAGTGTCAAAAGATGAAAATCTCTTAAACATACAAACCTCTTTTAAAATAAAGAAAAATAAATATATTTAATAAATCTAGAGTTAGAATAAATTTAATTTTTTCTTAAACATACTCTCTCATAAAGACATGAAAAAAAAGGATGCTTTCACATATAAGTCAGCGTGGATAATCGAGAAGTTCACTTGTCGAAGGCCATGCAAAGGCGACCTATAAGGACATCTCCAAAGGCGATCTATCTAGATTTGTAGGGCCATTCATTACAGGAACGATACACCTAAAAAGGAACATAACATTTTAAAAGATGCTGTGGTGGCACGTACCGGGATTCGACCCTGGCCATGATAAAATGAAATAAAAATCTTTGATGACATATTGAATAAAAGGACATCACGAAAATGAAATATAGAAAACGCTTTTAAAAACCAACTTTGAAACCCTATAACCATGGAATTGACGTACAGACCATTGGATGAAACTATTTAATATTGCACGTGGTTCAGAAGTCGGCCTCTTGCTATGTCTGTGTTAAAGAGTCTCTAATTTCCACCACAACACAACACGGTTGGTTGGCAAAGGGCTTCTACCTTCCCTGTTGTTTGATTTACCATATTTCGGTAAATTTAGATATCCGCAAGATGATGGACACAGCAGGCGCGGCCGCACCAGAGCGGGTTCCTGTAATGGAGATCCCTGGAACTTATTTTTTTTCGAAGAAAAAAAACGCTGTATATATTATATGATAGTATATGTTCATCATTACATATACTAGACAGCGAGAAACTCCATATATCCATTTACATACCAATACAGATATTCTATGTGCATGGCAAGCCAAATTATAGGTAGATTTTACCTGGCCCCAACAAATTCTTTCTAAACATCCCTGTATACATTGAAAAAACATTCATAGATAATATAAATGCATTTAGAAAGAAAGCAATCAAAAAAGAGTTGTCCCAAAGTATACTTCCATAATTCACATAGAGCTTGACAGGCTCGCTTGAAATCACATTGACCATCTTCAAATCTCCCGCGCGCAAAGTACATGGAAGCAGGCTCGCTTGTGAATCCAAAAGGACAGGCTCACTTGAAATTCAATATATTTATTATATATTGAATTCCATATATTTTTATTTATTATTATTATTATTTTTTTAATGATTATATTTTTTTATATATTCAATATATCATGAATATTGTGGACATTATTATTATTTTTAATATTAAAATATATAATTAAGAAAACTATTTAATAAAAATAAATTTATTATTATTATTATTATTATTTTACATGTTGGAAGTATGGGTAAGGGAAAACATTAAGTTGAGCTTAATTTTAATGGTTCAAGTAACCTGAACTCTCAAAATCTAAAAATTCAGGTTTATTTTTTCTAATATTATTATTATCATTTTTCATGTTGGAAGTATTGGTGGACAGACTCTACTAAGCTCAGCTTAACCCTGATGAACTCAAGGATAAGTGAACCTGCTCTCATGACAGAGAGTCAAAAAAAAACTTTATCCATCAGAGCTAAGAATTCAGGTTTAATGAAAGTTCAGACTTGAAAAATAGTAAAACCAACGCAGTACAGCGACTGGAACGACAATTAAACTTTGAAGTGCAATCTCATGAATGGCATTGATATAGAGTATGAGAAGTTTGAGCGCCCACTCACTTACTTGGCAATTTGCTTAATCTTGAACTTTTGCATAACAAAGTTCAAGTTGGTGATCAATTTTTACGGGAAACATCGAATCCAACCCTTCCAGGAAAATATCGCAAATGGTAACGGGACGGTCAAATGGTAACAACTCGGGTTCTCGGAATCACGGAAGGCGGCTAAATGGAAGAAAGACAGTTGGCCTCGCCCAAGCTCCCAAAGCTTTATTATTGAGGGTCGTGTAGACTTCTGTCTTCTTGGTGAGCTCTTTTTACAAGTTTTAAATTGTTATCTTAAAGTGATTATATATCCTCACCCAACCTGCCAAAGCTTTATTATTGAGAGCTTTGTAAACTTATGTTTCTTTGGTGTGAGTTTTTTTATAAGTTTAAATTTTTATGTTAATGTGATTATATATATATTTCTATTTTAGAATTTTTTTGGGTTTCTTAAAGATCATGCAGATCTTAAAGATAAAAAAGAGGTTTATCTCGTTTCTTGTTTTTATGGTATTTTTTATATTGGAAAAACGGGTAGGCTTATTTGAATCAAGGAGCATGCTTCACACATTAGACACAATGGTTCAATGGTTCCGGCACAACAGCTCTAGTTGAAAATGGCGAAAAATCTTGTCACCATCTTTGTATTTAGGAGTTCAAAGTCATTGCTAAGGTTGATCACTTCCACCATAGGAAGCTTAGAGAGACTATGGAGATTGAGAGACATGCTAGGAATGTCAACGGGGATGGTGGTTGGAAATTGAGTAATAGTTGGACTTTCGCTCTCTCTATGTGATTCCTCCCCCTTTGGCTTGGTTTCTTATTGCATTAGGTCTTTGAGTTTATTTCGTGATTTTATTTATTTATTTTCCTTTCTATTTTATTCCATCTATTTCTTATTTATTTCCTTATTTTAATAATAACCCTAACAATTTCTTTGGTTATTATTAATATTCTTTATCCATCTTTAATTCTATATCTTTATTATAATAATATTTTCAAATAATCTCTTAACTTCTTTATTAATTTATGATATTTTGATCATATTCTAAATCCTTTGACTTTATTCTTTCTATTAATTTATATGGTTAAAATATATATACTCCTAATAACTACTACTTTTTAATTTTTCTTATAATAAAATCTTTAATATTTTATTTTTATTATTATAAATCCATTTAATTAAAATTGATTATTTCCTAACAACCCTTTATTTATAAATATATATATATATATATATTTAATTCTTTGGTATTTTTTTAAGAATTATTTATTAAAATTAATCCAAAAATTAATGTAGTTGAATCCCAAAAATAATATCTAATATAATGCACTCCGGAAACCCCTCGTACTTAAATAAAAAGAGTAAAGGAAGCTCTACTTGAATGGTTCATGAGGTACAATACTTGCTAAGGTTTTGCAAATGGGGTAGCAAGCTAAGTGGGCTCGATTGTGGGGAAAAACTCCACAGTTAAGCGCCCTTGAGCCAGAGGAGTTATGGGATGGGTGACCTCTTGGAAAGTCCTGGTCATAATCATGAGAAACTAGTCAATTATGACCGCCTCTCATGGAAATGGTCATATATGAATGACTTACTTAACCCACTTGAATCCCAAAAATGATATCCAATATAATGCATTGGTGCAAGCCCCAGAAGTGATGATTGATGCTATGTGATTCATTTCACTAGTTTCAATCCCCGAATGCAAGCCCCAAAAGTGATGATTGACTCTATGTGATTCATTTCACTAGTTTCAATCCCACTTCTTCACCCCTGTGAGCATCACTCGATGAAATGAGTGCTAAGTGGACTATTCAAAAATCATGAGAAACTAGTAAGTTATAATGTGTTTAAAGAAATAAAAATTTTGTGTAATTATTCTCTAAGAGCTTTTAAAAACATTATGAATCACAAAAGTGTGAGTTTAGAAATATAACAATTTTATTATAAATATTTTTTAAACATAAAATTATGTTAGTAGACAATTGACACTCAAATGTATAGCAGAGATATAACCATTTAATTACTACTATTATTATTACACTAACCTAGATCCATCATAAAGCAACATCTATGAAGCCCCTAGAGGGATCAAATCTCTCTAGGCTCAAACCTTTTTTCAGTACAAAGTTTGAGAAAAGGTTTCCACCTAGATTGATTTTATCCCTCTAGGAGGAAATCTAACCTTAGATGGATGTAGGTTGGTTAATAATTAAGAATTATATTAAAATTTTATGTGTTTATTAATGAAATTTAAATATGATTGCAGAATTATTATTTATATGTTAAAATGGATCTTAATTTATAACTACTATTTATATCCTATATATTTTACTCAAAAGTAATTATAATTTTTTTGTTTTTAGATTTAATTAATTTTTTTTTATAAAGTTAAATTAGAATAAAATATTTATAAAATATTTTTATTGTGAAATGAGAGATGATTTTTGGGCATGTGATATTCATTATCCATTGCATTGTAACCAAGTGTATTTACAAATTATTAATACTTATGGTAAAGTGGGTGTGATTTGTATATTATGAATTTGTTTTCTTTACAAGGTTATTCATAATTTTATTAATAAAAAAAATTCAATAATCCATAATTTTATTTTATTTACATTTTATTTATTATTATTTTTAATTTTTATGTAATTTTAGTGAATCAAAATGTTTTAGTTAATAATTATAACTAATGATTTTAATTTTCTTTATTTTATTTTTATTTTATGTAATTTGATTGAGTCAAAATGTTTAGATAACATAACATTACAACATCTCCTCTATATTATATATTTTAATGTAACAGAGGATTTAGATATATTATGTAAAGTAATTATAATATTTTTTCTTTTAGATTTAAACATATTGTTATATTGTAAATTTATTTAAAATATTAAAGTTTTTAATTAAATTTAAATATGGTAGCAAAATATTTAATTTAATTTAAAAGGTAAAATGGATTTTAACTTATAACTATTACTTATATGTTATACATTTTAAACTAATATGTATATTATGGTTTTCTTTTATCTAAAAAGTTATTAAGAATTTTATTAATAAAAACAAATTACAACATTAAAAATCAAATTTTATTTATTTAATTACTTTTTAAATTTCTATTCACACTACAACATCTTTGCCATACTAAACTCTATATTACTTTAACCTTTAATTATTATTTAATTAGAACTATATGTAAATGTTTACTAATATGATAAGTCTTATAAATTGAAGATATTAAGCTTACATTTCAGTGCTTTAATATGAAATCACATTTGTTTTCTAGGAGAATACCTACCTCAATGGCAAGCAGCTTCGAATCCATATTGAAATGACCTTTAGCTTATACAAGTACTTAGCCAATTACATATGTACAAGCTCTTATATATATATATATATATAATAAGAAAACATAGTAGATAGTATAGTGTGTTACTATACCTAGTATTCAATTTACGTAACCCTTAATCTAGTTCATATTAAAAAAATGGTTATCATAGTGAGCTTAACTTAGCAAGTTACTCATGTTAATTGAATAAACAAGCTTATCTTATTGTATAAATCATGGCTTCAATTATATTTGTTATTAGTAAAATCAATCCATTACATTTAATAAATTAAAGATATTGAATTTATATGTAAAAATGCTAACAACTTTCTTACATTACATCTACACTATACTCAAATACAAAGCTCCTTAAATTATTATTATATAAAAAATATACAACTTACTATTATTTTTATTATTATATAATAACATACAACTAATTTTTATTATTATATAAATAAGATACAACTCATTGTCACTAACATTGTGGAGCATGGATGTAACGATTTAATTGCTATTATTATTAAATTATTATTATATAATAACGTATTTAATTTACTGTTATTTAAGCATGCAACTCACTGTTACCAATGTTGTGCGATCAGCCACAATGTTGTGCAAAGCATAACTCTAACATTTCTACGTGCTACTGAGATATATTTCTAATAGAGATAGTGCGATAACATATTGGAAAAGACAACTTAATTAAGACAACTTAAATTTAATTAATTGTGCATTCAGCGAATTGGGTGCAAAGCATAAATTCTACGTGCTACCTGGGATATATTTCTAATGCAGTTGTTATCTATAATCAAGTTGTAGTGCAATAACATATTGGAAAAGACAATTTAAGTTTAATTATTTATGAGAGAAAGGCTCGAACAAATTACATTCAGGAATGATTCAAAGTACATATAGGAAGGTACACTGAAAATAAATTTTAGATTTTGGAAGTTGTAACAATAGGGAATATGTTGAATTATTTCTGAGAGAAAGGCTCGGACAAATTACATTCAGCAATGATTTAAAGTACATATAAGAAGGTACACTCAAAATAAATTTTAGTTCTGGAATATGTTGAATGTTAAGTCTGGAAAAATATCTAAGATACTACCTAAATATTATCTCATTCCACAAAAGTTCAAAAGACATGAGGGCACCTCAGAAAATTATATATATTTAAAAATGTTTTACAAAGTGAAACTGAATAGCCCACAATGGTTCTTATTAGATGTTCTAACTTACATTGTTGGCTAGAATGATAGATGATATTAGTATTACAACATTATTGGGATAAGTGATTATTATTTTTTGGGTTATAAGATATTAAATGTGGTTGGACATATATTGCTCACATTTAAATTTAAATTCGTTTAAATTTAAAAGTAAGTACATGAATCATTATTTCCTAGACTACAACTAAATTTAAAAATTAATTTAAATCTAAAAATAAACAATATATACTAAACCACATTTAATATCTTATAACTCAAAAAAATATATATAACCACAAGAATATGCTTCCCAAGAATTTACATCATTGTCACTTGGAAGGGGAGAAAATGCTCAAAGAACTCCTGTGATCCAATGGCCGTGCGGCAGAAGAACCGTGCGCTGACAACAAGCATTGCGCAGGGAAGGACGTCATTGGCACTATCGAACGCTCACTCCTTCCTGCGATATAATTCATCCTCAGTAAGGGCTCTTTCTGTTAAACATGTGAGCGCACTTGGGTTTGTTTATGTTTAACATGTGAGCGGCCATTGGATCACAGGAGTTGCTTCAGCATCTTCTCCCCTTCCGAGTGACAATGACGTAAATTCTTGGGAATCATATACCAGTGATGTTCCTAGTACTAACATCATCGGCCATTCTAGCCCACTATGTAAGTTAGAGCATCTAATCTGAACCGTTGTGGGCTATTCAGTTCCACTTTGTAGAACGCTTTTGAGGTCCCCTCATGTCTTTTGGATTTGTGTGGGATGAAATAATATTTGGGTAGTATCCTAGATATTTTTCAACGCTTAGCACTTTTAACTATATATAATTTTTTGAGGTCCCGTCATGTCTTTTGGATTTGTGTGGAATGAAATAATATTTATCTAGTATCCTAGATATTTTTCAAGGCTTTATGTAATTTAATCCTGTCCGACAACCTCCAAATGCTAACTTACGCAGTGATGTTTATTTTGGCATTGTTAAAGCGGGAAGATTCTAAACCTTCTGTCTTGCATTTTGTATTTCTTTAGTGATTTCATCATTTGCTGGAACTATATTGTTTTCAATCTTTTCTGAAGGATACGTACATCAAAAGCCTGCTCTTTATAGAATTCTTTGGTATAGTTCAACCCTCTACGAAACTTTTTCGAAGTTCTATTTTATCCATAATCTTAGAAGGGAATTTAGCGAGTGCCTGTAGAACACGAGTATGT
Organism: Pinus albicaulis; assembly: GCA_034641835.2. NCBI lineage: Eukaryota > Viridiplantae > Streptophyta > Pinopsida > Pinales > Pinaceae > Pinus > Pinus albicaulis. The sequence continues at coordinate 854,782,786 of CM076576.1, forward strand.
AACTCTATTGATCCTCGAGATATAACAGAACCAAGCAACTCCATTCCTGTCTTTCCGAATTGAAGTCTTTTCTCTGAAAGTGAAAGTGGGATGCCATGTTTGAAACAAAGTTTCAGTTTTTTTAAAGGTGTATCCGGTCCTCCTTAATATCATATGAGCATACTAAAATATCATATATATATATATATAACTGAAAAGTTTTCAATCAAAAAACAGTACTTTACATTCCTTTGATATTTCGCGTTAATTAAAATATAAACAATTTGGTTCATATCCTTTGGTGGATGCCAATTTGCCAAAAACCATTTTCCAAATCAAATTTAATATTGCAATTAATAATTTTGGACAAATCACTTTTCAAATCAAACCTACTAAAAACTATTACAATTATTGATTTTTACAAACAAAAATGACAATGAATATATATATAGAGAACTGTAGAATTGACAACCCTAAAATTTATTACCATTGGATATCATTTTTTGGGATTCAACTGCGTTAAGTAAGTCACTCATCTATGACCATTTCCATGAGAGGTAGTTGTAACTGAATAATTTCTCATGATTTTTGAATAGTCCACTTAGCACTCATTGCATCAGGTGATGCTCATAGAGGTGGAGAAGTGGGATTGAAGCTAGTGAAATTAATCACATAGTGTCAATCATCACTTTTTGGGCTTGCACCCGGTAACTAGGACTTTCTTGGAGGTCACTAATCCCATATCACCTCTCGCTCAAGCACGATTAATTGTGGAGTTTTCTCCACAATGAAGACTACTTAGCTTGCTACCTCATTTGCAAAACCTTAGCAAGTATTGTGCCTCATGAACCATTCAAGTAGTGCTAAGTGGACTATTCAAAAATCATGAGAAATTAGTCAGTTACGACTACCTCTCATGGAAATGGTCATAGCTGAATGACTTACTTAATGTAGTTGAATCCCAAAAAATTATATCTAATATAATGCACTGCAAAAACCCCTCAATACTTAAATACAAAGAGTGAAGAGAGCTCTACTTGAATGGTTCATGAGACACAATAGTTGCTATGGTTTTGCAAATGGGGTAGCAAGCTACGTGGGTTTGATTGTGGGGAAAACCCCAGAGTTAAGCGCGTTTGTGCTAGAGACGATTTATGATGAGTGACTTCTTGAGAAGTCCTGGTTACCCAGTGCAAGCCCCGGAAGTGATGATTGATGCTATGTGATTCATTTCACTAGTTTCAATCACACTTCTTCAACCCTATGAGCACCACCCGATGCAATGAGTGCTAAGTGGAATATTCAAACATCATGAGAAAGTAGTGAGTTACGACTATCTCTCAAGGAAATAGTCATAGATGAATGACTTACTTAACATAGTTGAATCCCAAAAAATGATATCTAATATAATGCACTGCGAAAACCCTTCAATAATTAAATACAAAGAGTGAAGGGAGCTCTACTTGAATGGTTCATGAGGCACAATACTTATTAAGGTTTTGAAAATGGCATAGCAAGATAAGTGGGCTTGATTGTGGGGAAAACTCCAAAGTTAAGCACGCTTGATCCGGAGGCGATCTCGGATGGGTGACCTCCCGAGAAGTCCCCGTTACCGGTGTAAGCATCAGAAGTGATGATTGATGCTATGTGATTCATTTCACTAGTTTCAATCCAAATTCTTCACCTCTGTGAGCATCACTCGATTCAATGACTGCTAAGTTGACTATTAAAAAATCATGAGAAATTAGTAAGTTACGACTACCTCTCATGGAAATTTTTGTTTATGAATGACTTACTTAACGCAGTTGAATCCTAAAAAATGATATCTAATATAATGTACTGCAAAAACCCCTCAATACTTAAATACGAAGAGTGAAGGTATATCTACTTGAATGGTTCACGAGGCACAATACTTTCTAAGGTTTTGCAAATGTGGTAGTAAGGTAAGTGGGTTTGATTGTGGGGAAAAATCCACATTTAAGCTCACTTGAGCTAGAGGTGACCTGGGATGGGTGACATCCCGATAAGTCCTTGTTACCGGGTGCAAGCCCCAGAAGTGATGATTGACACTATGTGATTCATTTCACTAGTTTCAATCTCAATTCTTCACCAGTGTGAGCAACACCCATGCAATGAGTTCTAAGCGGACTATTCAAAATAATGCAAAAGATAGATACAAATGCGTGAAAGAAAAATATTTAATATCATAAAATCAAGCTGGTTATTGAAGGTAGCTAAAAATGTTGGAAGGAAAAACATTATATAATATTAAAAGAACACATAATTAATTTTGAAAAGGCATGTTGACTTAGGGACATACCAAATAGCTATAAATATTTATAATAGAGAGGACTTACTACAAATATTTATAATAGGGAGGACTTAAGACTTAAAAGATATTTTATTTAAGTAATAAAATAACAATTTTAGATTTTTTTTAATGTTAAATTGATTGTGTAGGTTAATATTATATATAAAAGTTAATTTGACATATAAATATATATATATATATATATATATATATATATATATATATATATCCAGAAAAGAATATCATACAAAAAAAATGTGATTGTAATTTTTTTCAAAAACTTAGCAAACTTTGTAAATTATTTTCAAAAGATATATATTAATTAAAAGTTGAATATGACTTTGACACATTTATTTAGAAATGAATTTTTTACAAATATTGAAATTTTCATAGATATTAATATTTGATGTGTGTACGATTATGACACTTGGTGGCAAGTATAATTTTATTTTATTTTATTTTATTTTTATAAATAATGAAATTTCATAAATATTGAGATTTGATGTGTATTATTTTTCATAAACATTGAGATTTGATGTGTGTATGGTTATGACACTTGGTGACATATAGATTTTTTTTTTTTTTTTTTTAATTTTCAAAATTTTTTAATTTTGAAAAATTATATTTATAACCCTATGAAATTAGTCATTTCTTCTATATGAGACAATAAGAAAATGGAGATTGAAATTTAAAAATTCAAAAAATTACTTTTAATTTTCAAAATATTTAGTTTAATAATTATTTTTTTCAAAACTTTAATAAATTTTATAAAATCATTTTACAAGTCACAACATTTTGACTTTAAATGATTAAAATATTAATAACAAAGGATATATGTTTCAATTAATAATTTTTCCAAACAAAATAAATAAAAAAAGATATATGATGGAGAAATGTAGCATTGAAAATCCAAAATTTATTACTCTTATTGGGTTTCCTCTTTTGTATACAAAATGTGATCCAGATTTATGCAAGAATGCAATAAAATACATAAATGTACATAAACACAGAGATGCAATGGAAATAATACTTCATTTCAGTAATATCAAATAACAGAAATGTGCTTACACACATAATGGAAATAAAATAGCTAGGGCATTGGTAGCTTATCTCTGAGAAGAGATGTAGTGGCTATAGGCCTCTGAACTGTGTTACAATGAGGCTTGAGGGCCTATTTATTATTGAGAAACAATGGAAAGCTCTGAACATCCAAAAAACTAACCTTGGGAGATGAAGCGCCAAAACTATGGGCCCCATTTGGGTAAATTGGTGTTTCGAATTCCTAGGAAGGTAAATTTATCATAAAATTTCCATTTCATGTGCACCATACCTCATTAGAGAGATCTATCCCGATTTTCCCAAAAAACGTCGTTTAGGGCCACAAAACTGTTCCAGAAGTTTAGGACTCGAAAAACTGCTAAAAATAGTAAGTTGTGTTGAAACTGAAAAAATAAAAGAACTGATAGTAGCATTTCAAATGGAATAGGTGGGTGACCACCAATATCCGCCTAGATCATTACAGCTGCAAAACAGCTCTAGAAGTTCAGGACACAAAATCTTGCTAAAAATAGTAAGTTGTGCTGAAAGTGCAAAACTGAAAGAACCGATGGTGGGGGTCCAAATGGAATAGGTGGGTGGCCACCAATATCCATCTGGATCATTCCTCCCCCCTTAGGAAGCAATGGTCCCCATTGCGTTGAGATCCTATATGAGATGAGGCAAATTCTGTTGAACGACATATTAGATTTGTCGAAGATGTCACAGACCCACGGGTGGACATGCTGGATGCATTCAATAAATTTGGTTTCTTTATCAGTATCAGACAGTACACGTGTGAATTTTGTCTGTGTAGTTGCATGATGTATGACAACATTAGGCGACGGTGCATTGGAGGTCAGATCAATGGAGCGCTTGTCATGACAGTGTAGATGAACCTCTCTGAGTGAGGAGAAAATGTCCTCGTATTCCTCCATGACTTTATCCATATGCTGCAACCATGTAGGAGAACCCTGTTTCGAGGTTGTGGCCACAATATTCTTCTTTCCCTTTGAGCGAGTTGTAAGGAAAATAAATTTCCTAGTTTGGGAAACAATCTTACTGCATTGTTTTGCAGTAGTCAAAGAGATAACAAGAGGCGGTACTACCTCAGGTATCATGTACAAGTTATTTCCCAAAGTAATAATAATAGAACGAGACCTAGACTCATACACAACATTTTTCCTCCATAAGTATGGTTGGCCCAATAATACATGAAACACATCAAGAGGAGCAAAATCACACAATACCTCATCCGTGAATGGCTTGATGTTGTACGGAAGGAGGAAATTTTCGCAGATACGGAGATCTATTCCTTCGTGAAGCCGCCCAATGGTAAACGACTGCAGGTGTGCTATGGTCGGTAGGCCAAGCCGCTTCACGACCTCTGCTTAAATCAGGTTCTTTTGGCTTCCGTTATCGACAAGGAATTGTAGTGGAGAACCCTTCACCCACATTTGCGAATGGAAGAGGCACTCCCCCTCCTCTGGATCCTCTCGATCCTACCCTTGGAGCTTGACATTGGCAACAATGGCACTGGGATCCACATAAATGATCTACTTCCCTTTGTAATTTCCTTTTTCTGTTCCTGACTCAAGATCAGAACAGGCATCTGATTCAGGCACCTTTAATTCGGTTACCAACGATTGTTTGGCCTGACACTCATTTGTGCTGTGAGTGGGGCTGTTATGAAATTCACACCACTTCCCCGTGTCCTTATTTGGATTTGTGGTGTCGTTTTGAGTCACCCCGCTTTGGCCTTGCCCCTTGTTTTGTGGTTCGGGGGTGCCTTTCCCTGGCTTCGGATTTGCCTATCCAAATTCTTACTTCTTTTGCTTAAATTTCTGCTCGATCTTGGCGGCATAGTGATAGGCCATGCAAAGCGATGTAATGTTGAGGAACTCCATTTTCTTCTGAACGTATATGTGCAGACAACTGCGGTACTTGAGGACCAAATGTCTCTCTAAATATTTAATACCCAATTTTTTGCATAGGGCATGGAACAAATTCATCAGTTCATGAACATCTTGATCCCTTTATTGCCACAACATGGTACGTTACATGTATTTGTCCTCATAGCCCTCCACGGCATAATATTTTTCCTTGATGCCATCTCGGAACAAATTCCAGGTGGGTGCGGCTGAGAAGAGAGAGGGTTCCCCCTCGTCCTTTTTCTCATAGTATGTTTCCCACTAGTCCTTGACATGGGGGCCGGCTTTGAGGAGTGCAAAAATAATCTTTTCTTGGTCAGAGAAATCATGCACTGAGAAGTACCCTTCTAGAAAATTCAACCATCTATCGAAGACATCGACATATATATGGCCTTCAAATATAGGAGTGTCAAAGTTTACCTATACCTTGAAGGGATTTTCGCCTCCAGAGTGGTTGTTGGAAGCAGATGTATCGTAGGTGGGTAGTTGTTGAAGGATCTGAGCAAAGTTATCCATCATCGCGTTCCTTTGTTTCTTGAGGGCCTCCTCAAGAAATATTTCGATAGGATCTCCTGCCCCCTCGTACTTCTTTTCTTCCACCATGGGAGGTCATCGGGGTTTATGGGGATGATCTTGCAAGGGTTCAACCAGATCAAGACTTAACTCCTTATACCCTGACCACGATGGGACATGCAAAGAAAAATAGAGAAAGAGCAGACCACTTTGATAGAACTGATCCAGATTTATACAAGAATTAAATAAAATACAGAAATATACATAAACATGGAGATTCAGTAGAAATAATACTTCATTTAATTAATATCAAATAATAGAAATATGCTTACAGACATAATGGAAATAAAATAGCTAGGGCACTGGTAGCTTATCTCTGAGAAGAGATGTGGCGGCTACAGGCCTCTGAACTATGTTACAATGAGGCTCAAGGGCCTATTTATTATTGATAAACAATGGAAAACTCTATACATCCAAAAACCTAACCCTAGGAGATGAAGCGCCAAAACTCTGGGCCCTGTTTGGGTAAATTGGTGTTTCAACTTCCTGGGGTCGTAACTTTGGCATACGATCTCTGTTTGACACGCACCATACCTCGTTAGAAATATCTATCCAAGGAATGCAAATTTTGGTGTGAGAAACATTGATCTATGGAGCTGTGTTGCTCCCGGTTTTCCCCAAAAACATTGTTTAGGGCCTCAAAATGGCTCCGGAGCTAAAAATAGTAAGTTGTGCTGAAAATGAAAAACAAAAAGAATTGATGGTGGTGTTTCAAATGGAATAGGGGGGTGGACACCAATATCCACTTCGATCATTATGGCCCCAAAACGGCTCTGGAAGTTCAGGACCCAAAAACCTACTAAAAATAATAAGTTGTGCTAAAAGTGCAAAACTGAAAGAACCGATGGTGAGGATCAAAATGGAATAAGTGGGTGGCCACCAATATCCACCTGGATTAGAATTCTTACTGAAACAAAATGATATGCACTCTCTCAACAAGTTATGTTTAGATATATTAATCCTCTTTGTAGTAATTAAATAATTTTATACTATGGGAAATATTTGATTAGCAAAGGCCTTCTAATTATAGTTATATATTTGAAAATTCACTTGCTTTTAATATTAATTTCACATTATTTTAAACCATTGCGAAAATAAGACATTTATAAGAAATCGTCACATATCACAAGTAGAAAAATATAGTCTAGAAATTTTATGTGCATTTCTTATGTGATGTAGGAACATAAAGCCAATTCCACCATTTTTTGTTCACACCTAAAAAGGTCTTGGAATATTTTAAATGCAGCAAATTCCCTAATTTTGATTTATAAATTGATTTTCTCATGTAAATATAAGTGTTTAAATTCAAAAAAGTAACTTAAGTTGTTAAGGGAGTTATGATGAGCTAGCATTCTCAGCCATGTGGCAAATTATAAAAGAGAAAAATAATTAAACTATGATATAATTATTTTCTAAATGGAGGACACATGTAGATCTACCCTATGATGTAATCTATATATTTGATTAGTAAAAGGTTAAAGAGGATGAGTTAAATAGAGAGGGGAAAATCCAAGAGAGGCTAAGGACTACGACGAAGAGTGGAAAAGGGCCAACTATTGTGTAATAAAACTATATTATATAGATTATATGTTCATAGAAATGGGTGAAATTATCATCCATTATTGTGCATGCTTGATCACTGTGTTTCAAAATAAATGTATTTCAGATTGATGTGAAGCACAGAGGTTTTCCAAAATTAGGGATTGTGTTATGGTGTGTAATGAATTGGGAAAAGGGTCAACATCGTTGTGTATTGATGTTATGAAGTATTTGTTGTAGTTCACTTAAACTTACGTACCATTCCAATGAACTAGGTTCTCCCAACTTAGGATTATAAAATTAGTTATTTGATTATTTAATAAACCCACGTACGAATACAAACCCGACAGGCATCTAAATATTCTTTTGAATAAAATAAAAACTTCATATTTCCTTCTCATTTTTCACGTGTTATTTTCTTTTTTTGCTTTTAGAATTTTCTCCTTTTCAAAAGCTATTCGGAAATATAATGCATGGAATTTCTTTTCCATGTTTTGAAGGAAAACCCAACTATTATCCAATTTCAATGGTTTCCTCTTATACAAGGAGTTCTTTTTGAGAAAAAAAAAACCAACGATTATCCAATTTCAATGATTTCCTTTTATATAAAGGATTTAAAAAAAATAAAAATAAAAAAAATTCCATGTGTACTAGTTGTCCATAAGAAGCATCACCTTCCATTTCATGGGTGGGCAGATGAGAATCATCACCTTTCATTTTATGGGTGGGTCTATATTTCTAACATGTATTAAATTAAGTGATTTTTTTGTCTACATTGAATATCCGAGGTAATAACAAAAATGTTTACTTATTCAAATTAAGTTATATAACATAAATAAATATTATATTTTTCCATATTTTAAAAAATTATTATATTTATATTAGTGTAGATTTATTTTAAGTATACATTTAACATAAGTCTAGAAGGATCAATTTTTTCCAGGTGTAAATTTATTTGGGAGTGCCAAAAACAATGTGTAATGTTTTATTGTTTAAATTGTATTTTTGAATGCTATAAAAATTATATAACTTAACCTTGTAAGTCCAAAAAATCTTTGTTGGATTTCAGCAAAAAAATATATATATACTTAAAAAAGGGTTAAAGTGTAAAATAATGAGACCACTTCAAAGACTATAGCTATAATATTTTTTTTAATAGCTTTATACAATATATACATCATTTTTTAAAACAATACATAAAATATTTTACATAACATGTGCATTGAGTGATTTGGTTTTTTTGTTATTAATATATTTTAACTACGTGAGAATATTAATTCATATTAAACTATTTATTCATAACCCACATTAGATTTTTTATTACATACAACATTAAAATATATTTTTTTTTCACTTTATATATATATAAAGTTGACATCGACTTAAATTAGTTAATATAGATCTTCTAATAGTTTATCTAAATTAGGTGTTAAAATATTTTTGAAAAGTATGAGGTTTAAACATTTTACTCACATTTTTTTACTTCTAATTACTTCATATGAAATTGTATTAGGTCATATGGACAATTAATTAAACACACATAGTATATTCTTTTTTCTTTTTTTGTTATAGCCAACATTACTTTGGTATTTAAAGAATCCACTCCAAGTTGAGCATGAACAAACTTACACATTGCCTTAACATTGGGTTGTAGAACCATCCTAGATCCATGTAATTGTTGATCTATCATGGGCAAATATGGATCGAATCCCTCAAGGTGAAAACCTTCTTTTTGGACTATACAATTTGAGGATAGGTTTGCACCTAGAGGTATTCAATCCCTCTCTGTGCATGATAGATCCAGAGTTAGATTGATCTAGGCGTCATATTTTTAGATTATTATTATTATGCATATGTTTGAGGTTTAGATTATGTTTTAGTTGCCTCACATGACCATATATTTTTGTTCTTTAATATAGTCTATGTTGCTTGCCTTGAATGATTTGTACGTCTGTGTTTGGATGTTTTGAGTGGTTTGTGTGTGTCTGTGTTTGGATGCTTTGAGTGGTTTGTGTGTTTATGTGTTTGGATTTGGTTGGTAATTTTTTGAATGCTACAGTTTTTGTGTTATATTTATATATGTGTATGCAATTGTCTATTAGTAAATAGTTGGTGATGAAGAAGGAAGACAATATTATTAATAACTTGCAGGATGATTGATATTGCACATCTCTTTCATTTAATTTCAGATATTAGAGTTTTTGACAACTAATTAATTCTAAATAGTGTCCCTCCAGGTATTACTAAATATATCTTGAAGAGAAGTTTTAATTTTAAATTTTTTGAGTTACCTCAGTCTGTTGAGATGATAGATATTGTTAATAACTTTAGTTATGAAAAATGATGAAATAAAATTTTGGAGTGCAAAGTGACAAAGTTATAGTGTTGAATGACAAAAAATGTTAATAATAAGAATATAGTCAATTACAAATAGTCTTCATTTTGATCAATATAAACTATTTTCTTCTACTATTCTTATTATCACCCATCTTAGTTTTGTGATACTTTCATATGGATTATATGAAAAGTGAAATTTAAGTCGTAAATCATTCAAATATTTAACTGGAGTTATTGTAGTACACATATTAATTGTATTTAACTAGAGTTATTGTAGTAAAGATCTTATCTGTTCTCTCTTAGGTTAAATTGCAATAATACAAAATTCAATGCACATTGTCAATACTGTTTTCGTGCTTAACCTAAAATCATTCATAGTGTTAATTCAATCACTTTAAAATGAATGTATCATCAATCAATTTAAAATTAATGTACCCTCATACATCTAGTTCCATCAAATCAGAAATCAACATTTACATTGAAATCAATGCATCTAATGCAAGAAATAAAATATGATTAGAAAAAAAATGTACACTGAAATCAATGCATCTAATGCAAGGAACCAAATAGAATTATAAATCAGCATCTACATGGAGATCAATGCATCTAGTGCAAGCAATCAAATATAATAATAAAAAGAACATCTGCACTGAAATCAACACATTTAGTGCAAGCAATATAATATAATTAGAAATCAACATATACAGTGAAATCAATGCATCTAGTGCAAGCATTCAAATAGAAATAGAAAACATATACACTAAAATCAATGCATGTAGTGCAAGCAATAAAATAGGATTAGAAATCACATTTACATTGAAATCACTGCATTGCAAGCATTCAACTATCATTATAAATCAACATCTATATTGAAATAAATGCATCTAGTACAAGCAATCAAATAGAATTATAAATAACCATCTACAATTAAATCAATGTTTTTAGTGCAAGCAATTAAATATGATTATAAATAATCATCTACACTTAAATAAATGCATTTAGTGCAAGTAATCAAATAGAATTAGAAAACATCTACACTGAAATCAATGCATCTAGTGCACACAAATAAATAGGATTATAAATCAACATCTACAATGAAATCAATGCATCTAGTTAATGGAACCAAATATCATTAAAAATCAACATCTACACTGAAATCAATGCATCTAGTGTAAGCAATAAAATAGAATTATAAATCACCATGTATGTTAAAATTAATGCATCTAGTTTATGAAATATTATTCCCTCTCTTCCCCCTCCATCTATATCTCCCTCCATATATCCTTATTTGTCTCTCTTCCTCTCCACCAAACATACACACAATCTCTACATCTCTCCCTTATCACTCCCCCCCTCTCTCTCTCTCCACTTCTCTCTCTCTATGTATTTATTCTTCCTTCCATCTATCCCCTTTGAACTCCATATAGTTATGCATACCTCTCCCCCTCCCCCCTACATCTATATTTATATCTCCATTCATCTATCCTTCTTTGTATCACTACCTCACCCCAAAACATACACACACTACATCTCTCCCTTGTCACTCCCTCTCTCTCTCCACTTATCTCTCTATTTATTCTTCTTCCTTCCCTCTCTACCATTCCAACTCCATCTCTCCTCATCTCTTTCCCTCCCTCTCTCCTCCTCTCTCTTGTCCTTCATCTCTATCCCTTTACCTCACCCAATCTCTCTCTCTCTCTCTCCCTTCCCTCTAACCCTGTCACTTTCTCCCTCCCTCTCTCCCCCTCAATATTTGTGACTCTCTCTTTCTCTCTCTTATCCTTCTCTCCCTCTCTTACTCCTCTCCCTATCTCTCTCTTCATTCCTCCTCCCCCCTCTAATTTATTTTATCTTCTTTAGTGCAATCAATCAAATAGGGTTAGAAATCACCGTCTACGCTGAAATCAATGCATCTAGTGCAAAAAATATTCTTCCCTCTCTCCCCCCTCCATCTCTCCTTATTTATCTCTCTATCTCAACCCCCCCCCCTAAACACACATGATATCTCTCTCCATTTTTATCTATCTCTCCCTCTCTCTATCTCTCTCTTCTTCCCTCTCTTCACCTTCCATATGTAACTTTATCTCCCTATGTCTCTCTTTTGTCGTTCTATATCACCCCAAAAACATACACACTCTTTCTCCATATCTATCTATATGTCCCTCTCTCTTCCTCACCCTCACACACTCTCTCTATTTTCCCATTCTCTCCCTCCCCCCCCCTTCTATCTCTCTTCCCTCCTGCTCTTCTATCTCCCTATATCTCCATATTTGTTATCACTCCCTATCACTCTCTCCACCTTTCTTTCTATGTGTTTTTCTTCTTAACTTCCTGTTTCTCTCCCTTCCTCTTTCCTTCTCTCTCTCACGTCCTTGATCTCTTCCTTACTCTCTCTACCTTTATCTCCCATCTCCCTCTATCTCTCCCCCTCTACTCTCTCTCTGTCTCTCTAACTATTTCACTATCTCCCTCCCTCTCTCCTTCTCTCTACTCCTCTCCATATCTCCTTATTTGTCTCTCTATGTCACACCCAAGAATACACATTCGCTCTCAATCTCTTCTTTCTCACTCCCTCTCTCTCTACTTTTCTCTCTCTATGTCTTTCTTCTTGCATACCTTTCTCTCCTTCCAATTACATCTCTCAATCCCTCCCCCTCTCCTGCTTTTTCTCACTCCCCAAATCACCTCTACCACTCTATGTCTTTGTTCTTCCTTTCCATATATATATATATATATATATATAGATAGATAGTTAATATGTATCATTATAATACAAGAAAAGTAATAATATATTAAATTCAATATTGTATTAATTAAAAGTTATTAAGTTGAATAATATTAATATTATATTTAATAATAATATTAATATGAATATTAATATTTCAATATCAATAATAGAATTAATGATGTTTTTACATGACATGATAACAAAATTTATAATAAAACTACATCAAATGAATATTTTTGAATATTCATACTTTGACATGGAAATATTTTTGTGTATAGAGATTTTAATATATCTATAGGATATGGTTTCCCTTTTAAATATTATTTTTACAAATAGTTAAATAAAAGAAATATCAAAATATTTTACAACAATAGTTTGGAGTCTTTGATTGAATTAACCTTTTCACTTTGATTTAAAATATGGTATTGACTTTAGTAAAGAATAAATATGTTTAAAATTTTAACTAATTTGGAATTTTGATGTGGTAAATATTTTTGTTGAAGGTAAATGTATGATCCATTCAAATTCAACTACATATGATAAAAGAAATATTAAAAAGATGAGATAATTGTATTGTAGTTTTTTTTATCTAAACATATCAGATAATTGTATTGTAGTTTTTTTTTTTTTTTATCTATATGGTTATTTTCATTTTTGTTTGAGGCCAACATTATTTTTTTATATTTTCATTATTATTATTTATTGGAGATACTAACATAAACATTATTTATATTTCTAATTTTTTATTTTATGTTGGTTGACATTAGCTAAAACTTAATTTTGAGAACGGACATACTGGGTTGTAGAATGCGCCTCTCATACAAATGAGCCTTTCAGCTCAATAAATTAATTCATGATATATGGTATATTTGATGTTTCTAAAATTAAAAAATCATAAAATTAAAATAATAAATATCATTATTATTATTATTATTACTTATAAAAATAATTAATATTTATGTTAAACATATATACATTTAAAAAAACATGGAACAAGATTCATCAATGGAGATTTAGCCCATTTTATCATAAATATTCTTTATTTGTAAATATAATTTGTTACAATATCATGGGAAAGTGTTATGGTTAATATCACATGCCCAAAAAAAACTGTAGCCCACTTCATATGAAAATTGTTCATATCATATATTTCTTAATTAATAAATAATAATAGTGTAACTACTTTAGCGATAAATCTCAATCTCTCATTGTGTATACTACTATGAATATTCAAGAATATTCCATGGAGGTTAAATTCCTAAGATCCACATAGTAATTATTTATAATTAAATTAAAATTATAGAAATCTTATTCCAAAATAGGCAAGTCTATTGTGTAAATATTATTGTGTTATATTTTAATGTTTCAATCGAATCATTATTATGTAATGAATTAAGAAACAAATTATATAAAAAAACTTATAAAATATTAAAAGAGACTTGTCATAATAAAATTGTGCTAAATGTTTCCCTGATGCGGGTGTAAATGCGAATGGAATGGAGGCCTTCGAGGTAGCCCCCGCCACCCCAAGTAGGCACTCAACATTTAAGGAGGAGGGACTTGACTTGCCCTCACATGCATGTGCATATAGCGTCACAATTATGGTCATTTGATTTAAGGGTTTCAATGGTTATTGAGCCATTATCCAGTGAGGGGAGAGGATTTGAGGTAAGGTCCTTAATATCCTAGTGCAATTTCTCTTTTTGAGTTGAATGGGTAAGAATCCTTGTGTTGTGGGATACTCATAAGGAAAATTTTAAGCTCGAGACCCAAGCGGGGCTGGAATGACAATCTCTTTCATATTTTGAGCTCTTTGAGGACATGTCGGCTTGGGTTCCAGGCCTTGGGCATACCAAGGGTAGGAAGAACCAGTACGTAAACTTTGTGGCACTTCGTTGTCAAATGAAGGCCTTGTTGGGCCTAGTCTTGAAGGATAAGAAAGTGGATAAGTGTAATGTTTTTTCATCCACGGAGGACATCAAGAGGATGCTCAGGAATCAATTATTTTTCTTGTACAATATTTACTCCCTCTTGATGCATTTGGAGAGCCATATTTTCTATGAAATAGATGGTATAGACCTAATGGATTCTCTCGATTCTAGTGTGAGTGATCCAAAAACTATTTCTTCCACTAATAATGATCAGTGAGCATAGAGAGTCTGCGATGAAGTATGTTGGTCTTCGTGGTGGTTACTGGCCCAATTATGTAGGGCACCTTTTATCTCCTTTTGTTCCCTTGTCATGATAGTAATAGTTAGTCACAACGTTGTGGGTTTTCGTGGTGGTCGTGGGCCCATTTTTCTAGGAATTTATTATTTCTTTTGGTATCCTTGTCATGTGGGAAATTATTAGACAAAATTTCAGTCTCAATTTGGTTGCCTATGGATTGGATGTGATAATTTTGTATAGTTTTTTATGATGGGATTATGGGAAGTTATTTTTGTTGGGTGTTTGTTATATTATTTCTATGATTAGAGGCAGGTGTGAAGCGAGGGATGTGAGGGGGGCAACAGGCTCCTTTAGCTTGTTCCAGGTGCAATAGGGTGGCAAATCCCCCCCTATTGAGGTCTGGGGCAGCGCCTTGGGAATTTGTTTTTGGACCCTATATTAGGTGGGCGGACCTGCCTATGGTTTTGTGCATGGGTTTTCACATGGTTTTGGGCATGATGGTTTTCTTCTCCTTGTATTTTATAGATTTGGTCAAGGTAACTAGGGTTATGTTCTAATCTAGGGTTAATGAATTTGGGTTTATGAATGCTTCGACATGTATATATATGCATTGTAATACTAAAAGGAATATAATGAAAAATCAAGCTCGTAGTCCCAATTTGGGATCAAGGGGAAAATCTCTATGTATATATTTTTTATGTTTTATGCTCTCTCTATTGTTTATTTGTTGTTTTTAAGAATTATTTTGCAGATAATTTCTGTACAGGGTTAAAACCAACACTTTTGGTGTTATAAAGCCATTGGTAGTGCTTATACTTGAGCAATATGGTTGTTATATTTGTATGGCACTGTTGGTTAGTGATACAAGCCATTTCTCGCCTTGGCCACAATGTAATTTGGTTATGGGATTCTTTTGTTTTCTGATTGTCAGTGGAAACATGATGAGGATAGTTTGTATCTGCCATGGTCATTGTTGAAATGCATGTAAATCTGATTTTTTATTAATATAAAGTATTAATTCACCAAAATAATTTGTTAAATTATTTTTGTTAATGTAATTTCACAATTAATTAAATATATGAACGTTTTAGGTAAAGATAAATACACTGTTTTAACACAATCATAATTAGTTCAGAAATTATCTCAATTGTATATTAAATAAGGAGCTAATTTAACACTCATCCAACTACCTCTTAAAATTAGTTAAGGACTCATTCATTTACATGCATTCTTTACTTGATGATACTCAATACTATAAAAAACTACGTGGCTAAATACTAGCACACAATACAAATATGGGTTAACTATTCTAATACCCCCACTTAATGAGCATATGTTTTTTCCTCTAAAACCTTCGTTATTCTTTTCTCTATTTCATAAATGCTTCTTCAAATAATAAAAATGGTCACACAACCAAAAGTATTACTTGGTCCAAAAATGACTTGTATTATGTAACTTGAACATAAATTGAGCACCAAACTGTAAAATTTTATCTAAAGGAAAAACCATCCACCAAACTACAGGGATAATCAATCATTGTGATCATAGATCTAGTAGGAATTCCATAACCTACATCGTTCATGCAACTCCTTTATGAATTTTCCATGAATGGAGAACAACTCTACCAACAATTTCAAAGAACTAATAAGTGAAATTTATGTACCTTGTTCTCTATAGGAATTTTCTCCTTGAATTTTACCTAACACACCTAATATAGCATTGCTCAGGGTATACAACCAACACATGAATTACCCTAGACACAAGCGTTAACAATTCCTTATACTGGTGAAAAACCTCCCCTTTAGGGAAACTCTATAATGAACATCAAACCTCAAATTATGAGACTAATCCATATAATCATTGTTGAACATTAGGAAAAGCACCATAGTTAACTATGGCATGCATGCCTATGTATAAATTATAGTTATACGGCCAATTACATTATGAAAATTTTCAACCTTCATACTAATACCACAAAACTAAAATGCATTCTTTCATTAGAATATTCTTTCATGTGATGCTTTGAATTTATGTGCATAATTAGTGTCTCCATATTTGGTTTCCATGTTCCATTCCTACAAAACAAACTTGTTCAGTATTAGAGTGCCTAAATCCAATATGGACAAATCCTTGCAACATTAATTTAAATTACTTAATATTAATTCTCATCACATATCACTTCTTTAGATCTACATAGTTTTATTAGAACCTTCTTTCGGAATCGAGAGTTATTCCCTCTTTGAGGTACTGCCTCTTACACTCTTATCATTTACAACATGGGAAAAACATTTGAGAATACATCATATGAATGTCTCTTCTGTGGAGTTAATGATTTTTAAAACATTTTACACCACTAAACCAACATGTTACATGAATACCAACTATTACCTATGTGTTTATTTCCCATGTGATTATGTTATGTGCCTTAAATTTTCAAATAGAGCCACATACAAACTATCCAATCATAATATATAAATTCTCCACACTTTATTAATATCAAACTCTTAAGGTAGTTAAACATCTCAAAATTGATCCTTTAGTCCAATTCACTTGTCGCTTGAAGGGGGAAATATACTAATGAGCTAATATCCAAGTACAATACTCTTCCACACATCTTGTAAAGAGGAATCCATACTAATTTATAATTGTCAATAGAAATATAATCATAAAACCCTCCTGAGCACCTAGTGGACCTTATTTAATGAGACCACCTTTACACTTACTCATTAACTATCATATTGGGCCTTGTTTGATAATATAGTGGACCTAATTAACCTTATAGTGAATGGCATCAACTATTATTATTATTATTATATGACCCATTCTACCCCCCATTACACCCATGTGTAGGATCATAATATATTAATCACACTTTTACAATACTCTTTCATAATCTTTCAATCATATAATGTGAAATTATCATTGATCAAAACCAATATCGCTAACACTATTGAAACGTCCTGCTCAATTGATATAATTTTTTGTTTAGGTTGGACTTGATCTATGTTTCCTCTAACCCTACAGAACTCACATAAAATGTATATCCATTGATGACACAGCATATCCATATACATCTGTATGTAACCATCCCAACTCCTGCTTCTAAGTATTATGTGCTTGGACCTCCTTGGTCATTTGTCAACATAGAAAAAGGAAATTCACAATGGGGACATAGATATCCCTAGGTCCCATTTCCAAACCTTGGAACCCAATCCTTCTCCTTTTGGTGGCTATACTTCAACTCGACCCTAGTTAGCATATGGTACCACTCATTCTCCAACATGAATTGGTTCCTTTCTCATCTTGAGCATGGTTGTTCTTCACTTCTTGGTGTGGGGTCCCTATCAATAGCCATGATCACTCAACCAAAGTCAATGACCAGGGAGAATCATGGGGACCTATCCCTATGACATTAGCCAAAGGGGTGGGAGGGTGTCTCTTAAATTGCATCTCCACTGAATTAATTGAATAAGGGAGTTTTGACAAAAGTATTTAATGAATGTTGTTAATTTCTTGGGGGTGTGACCCCTCATTTTAGCAAGAGGGGAGGGGGGGGTTTCGAAATTGTCGTTCTTCTCTTGCTGGAAACTTCATTTGGACTTTTCATGCCAAAATGACAACGTTTTCATGTCAAGCTCTTTCTATTTAAAATCACTACTTCAAAAATTCATTGGCAGTATTTTGAACCCATACTAGTGCTCTAAGAATTCCACACTCTTTCGTTCTTGCTCCAGGGGAGGCATTGATTATGTTTCGTCATTGAGATTCAAACACAAACTAAGAAGGATCATGGATAGATCTTTAAAGCTTCACTTGATAACAAGGCCGACCATTATGTGCCCTCTTCTCACTCTTTCAAACCTATGCTCTTCCCAATAACATTCAACCTAACTAGTAATCTTTACATTCCTTCACACGAATGGTTATCTTAACCGAGTACCCTCACTATCTTGGGAACTAGGTGCATACATTCGATTCAAATTGGGGTATGTATCACAAACTACACATAGGCCAATAATATTGGATATTGTTCACCATTCTATAAAATAAGTTAACACCTAATGAACACATAATAAAAAAGAAGGAGAAGAAAAAAGGACCCCTAATTCTGTTTACTTCTATGACTAGTATAATTATAGAGACTTACATGTCTTACTACCCACATTTTCATGAGAAATATATCTTAGTAGCTTACTCCCTTAAATACTTGAGTTATACTCCCCATAGACCCAATCATGGTCTAACTGTACATACATGTATAGATCCTACTGGATAGAAAATATCCTAAGAAAATAAATATAAATTTGACATTTATCCCAAAATACTAACACCTCCACATGACACTTTTTCGTGTTTAAAAATGCCCATTTTGGAATAATATAGTCTCGCCAAAACAACCTAACAACCCGATAGTCTAGATCCTTCTAGAGTTTGGACACTTGTAATTACAACAAAAATTTCTTATTATAGATTTTTCTTCAATTACACTCAAGGGAATTTATGCCCCTTGGGGAAATTTCATGATGCCCTTGTGTATAACAGGAAATGGATAATTAGTTGTTGATGCTCTGCATGAGACTCCTGAGTTATGAATTTTTCATAGTTTCCCAATCACATGCCTTTGATTTTTGCATGCTCAAGGATCCTAGACTTTATGTTGTTGTTGGCCATTGGCTTTCTTTCTTGGTTGTTTATTGTTGCACTTATCCTTTGAGGAACCCATTTTTATTTTTATTTTTCTTTATTTTTGTTCTACTGATGTAGTCTTTTTCAATGAAGCATGTTCTGTAGCTAATTTATTCCTCTTCTCCATTGTACAATTTCTTAAGGACCTTCTTCAACATGCTCATTTCCTCACTCTAGACGTTTATCTCATCTTGTTCTTGAACCAAATTACCTAATTTCAGCAGTATTTTCAAAAATTTCATGGCTTTAATTTCCACCTCTTCATTTTCATAATTTTCTTCCATTCTTCATTATTAGACATCTGAAATATTTTTAAGCACCTTGACAACGTTATTTATCATTTCTCCATGAGAGGAAAATTTTCCTCTCTTTTAAAAAAAATTACTGCCTTCAACACCTTGTGTTCTTCCATGAGTTTCCATGGAAATATATTCATGATTGAACAATATACATATTTTCCCTTCATATTGATTCACTTATTATTGGAGCTTTCTTAGTTGAAAGTTTTTCCCGTCAACACAAGGTGAAACTTCAATTCTGGTAGCATTAAAATCTATATTCAGATGTTGAGAAATTCATTTTTATGAAACAAACTTTCCTAATGTCCTTCCTTTTTATCTTCTTATAATAAAAATTTGTTTCCTTCAACTATAATGTTAGCAGAAATCCTTACATCATGAATTTTATCAGAAAAATACTCACATTCTTGAAACACCCTGACTTCTTCCTACTTATTGGTTGCATCCTTTATACAATCTCCTTAAACCCTGGGACTGTCCATCCAGTCCTCTATGAACTACAACTCCTTCTCATATTGTAACAACATTGCAATGGAATTTTGTCCCTTTTCCTTTATGAAGTATTCCTCTTCAATGACAATTTATGTTATAACAACTTCTAATGGGTGTCATTTTTCCTTTACATGGCTACATTTTTAAGCCACTTTTAACATGGTTTTCTTTGTCAACTATTATTAAGATTCCTTTTGAATACTATTAGAAGAAAATTTCAGGTTTTATTTCCTTTTCCTCCTAAAATATATTCCCGTTCCTTCTTCTTCCTTGGAGGAAATATTCAAATATTGTCTATCTCTTTCTGAATTCTTTTTCTTATATTATTCTTGGATAAAATATGCATTTTCTTCTCCCTTTTGAAAAACATTTTCATGTTCATGAATTAAAAATCCTAAATTCACGTACAACTTATTAGTTCTAAAAAATGAAGCCATCTAACCTCTTTTGTTTCTTTCATCATTAATTTCTCTTGTTGTGTAAGGTCCTTATTCCGGTTGCCTTGATGAGACAATATTATTTCATCTTCTTTCATGACATCTTATAAATTTTTTCCCTCCCTTATGCTTAATAATATCATTCCTTCATACCTCTCTATTCAAATTACAGTTATAGAAAAAATTCATTCTCTAACATTCTTTTTACCTACAACCATACACAAAATATGAGTATTAAAATCATAAGGCTTTCTAGCCCAATTTGGCACCTCTACCACCACACCTCCTATCAACAACTCATTATGCTGGTATAGACCCTTGATGCAGTCCATGAGACTCTGAGTCAGTCTCTCTTCAACATCTTCCTCATCAGCTTCTCTAAGGAATTCTCCTTTCTTTAGTTCAAAATGGTGAACTTCCTCCTCTCCATACTCAACTAATTTGAGTTATTTATTTCTAAATTGAGCACTTAAAATGTGCCTCAACTTCCTTCTTAGATTCCTAGCATACAATTTCCTAACATGCCATCATATCTTCTTTGACAAGAACAAACCCGATCTTTGGAAATCATGTCAGCATGCAAAAGAAACACAACATTATCCTTCATCATCATTATGTAAATATAATTCAACAAATGTTGCAATTCTAAACTATTGTAGTAGCAGTCCTCAATGTATAGTTCTCATAAGAAAGATTCAAACCCTAGGGAGCTCAATGCTTTGTATGGAATGACAAAAATACATGACAGTAAAAATATAACTCAATATCATGAAAATACATTGGACTTTCCTTGTTGATGTTGCTTCCTAGGGCTTCATTTGACTTTATTTCTAGTGGACTTATGGTCTCTTGCAACATGGTTGTCCTATTATTTCTCCTTTTCCTTCATGGAGCATGCTTCTTCTTCAAAATTGAAACCGATATTTATGGGAGGGAATATTTGATTGATAAGGATCTCGTCTAAGGTTCTAATATTTTTCTCCAAATTTTGATATTAAGATAGTTGAATATTAGCCTTTATAATTCATATCTCAATGAGGATAATTTAGATTCTAATTTTGTGCAACAGGCTTCATGATCTTGTAGCTGATTTGTTAACATATAATTTTCTTTGTTGGAATATTCGTGCTATCTCTCTAAATAAATTATTGGCACATCACTAATATCATGGATACTTTCACTATCTTCTTGGGAAGAGTCCAAATTTGTAATTTCTATGAATGTAATGTCTTCTGAATTATTCTCCTTTTTTATTTTCTTTGTTAACATCTTCGCGCTATATCTCTAAATCAATTATTGGCGCATCATTGGTCTCATGTATATTTTCACTCTCTTCTAGGAAAGAGTCTAGATTTTCAATTCCTATGAATGTAAGGTCTTCTGCATTATTATCCTTTTCCTCAAGAGTGTAATGGGTTCCTTCAGAAATTTTTGGACCTTGAAACCATTATCTTCCATACATATTTTGCATCATGTCCAAAATATATTTTGTAGTCTTGTAATGTCTCACTTCAGCTACATATTGATTTGATAAGACCTTAAAAATAATATTCTTCACTTCCCTGTTAAATTCCTGCTATTTACCATACTCTATTGAAATAAACAATTTCACATCAAGAGATATGAAATATGATTCCAATCTCACCTTCCACAGCACATAATCAGGTACATAAAGAAAATAAACTCGACCTGATACAATATTCCCTAATTCTCCATGATCTACCTTCTAATGGTGAAGCTACACTAGAAGGAACCAGACTCTGGTACCAATTGCTAGAAACTAGGTCACTATTTAGAGGGGGGGGAGGGGGGTTGAATCAACAGTGATAACAAATATAAAAATTTCAACTTTTTTCAAATATACTAAATGATCAATATCCTAGCATATACGCGGTAAATATGAATATGAAACTACATAAAGAATCAACACATAAGAACCATTCCACATAAAATAATCATGCACAATGAGATATAAGATATTTTTGGTGGAAACCCCAAAGGGAAATAAACCACCCTAGTGTTGATTTACTTCCCTTTTATTATTATGTCTTCATATGTTTTTTTTTTAAATCATTTAGCTAGCCACTACCAAATAGGAGCGACAACCCCTGCTACAGTTTGTTGGCCACCACCAGCTAGGAATCCCCAACTACCTATCAACTATCTATTGACCACCATCAACAAGGAGCCACTACTCTTATCGTAGAAAGGCACTACTTTCTAGGGGCCCAAACCCCCTGAAATTCTCTAAGGAAAATTTTAAAAATACCTTAGATTAAACTTGAATACAAGAAAATAATCTCTTCTCTCTACAATACAAATTATTCTCAACACAATCAGTAGCAACCTCTCATTGTGCCCTTCAATCGGCCCATATACAACATGACATTAAAAATAGCTCATGAAAAACACCACATTATAGATTGCAGCATATAACTGAACATCACTCACCAAATACAAGCACTCTACCTACAAACCAACTTTTCCACTCATGACACAAACATATAAATCACACCAAAATACAAGGCCACACATACATATGGAATTCATGATCTTTGAACATATAAAATTAACCATATGACATCTCAAACAATATACCATCATTTTTGTCTTTGATAATCAATACCTATAAGCACAAGGTTAAATATATAAAACACTAAAGCCAATAAGCTTTGTTCGGCCATCAATCTATGCACAATGCCGCACTAGGTCGACCTCTATCCAAAACTGACCATTGAAACCTTGATCCAATGCATGGATGCATAATATTGCATCACCTATAGGTCTGCATAATGTTTTTATTTTCCTCTCTCATTTTCATTGTTGTTCTTTGGCCATTGCTCCATTTAGTAGGATCATATGCATCACTCATGTCAAATATGCTCTACAACCGACCTTTTGCTTACACTTTGTCTCCATACTAAGTGTATACCATACTTTGCTTCTTTTTCATAATATTCTAAAATATAAATTATGTATACCTTACTTTGTCCCTGCTAAACAATTTTTAGATACAATTCATATTAAAACCTCACAAGCTATGAATACAAACCATGTTATAATATTATCGTCTCACTCTGCAGGGTTTCTATGCTATCTTAGGCAGGAGCATGCATTCCAGTCTTGAAATTTTTTTTTCCAACTCTTAGATATCAATAAATATATCCTAATGATCAATTATGACTCAATCAACCATTACATGGAATATTATCTTAATTACCATGGGAAACTGATTGGTTTTCCGAGTGGGTTTTTCATTTTCTTGTCCTACAGGCTATGATGCACCACTTACATTCGTGAAGTGTGTTACGACACAACCTAGAAGAATGATTACCTATGTTACAATTCATTGTGGCCACTTTCGATCTCCTTTACCTCTGTCTTATTTCTATATTCTCACTTTCAAGCATCTCCAAAACTTGTTATACCTCCTGCAACTTCTTTAGACCCTATGCAACCTCCTAAAACTCCTTTGCAAGAATCAAGGAGACCATCATAAGGCACTATTTTTTGAAACAACTCTACATAAAGTCAGGATCATGAGGACCTAGTTAGCCAAATACCTATGCATCAAGTTAGAGGTAACTCATTTCTAGTAGATATTTATTCTTACCACAAACCATAAGGATTATGAGGGCCACAACTAGCAAGTTGACATCAATGCCAAGTAAAATTGCCATAATTCCAACATGATCCCCCTTTGGCATTGATGGAAACCTACTATAAACACCAGATCATTGACCAGACCATCTAATATTCATCTCTTCCCCTTTGAAATTAATTGAAAGATGAAACACTTCAATATCTAGATCAAAAATTCAAAAAATCACTTGCAAAATTAATGATTTGTAACCAACATTCTAACACCATGCTTCTTTGTCCCTAATATGCTCCATATGAATATGTATGAGAGGTTGTAAATATCTCATCTGAGCTATTGTGTAAAAACTTATTCTACTACCATTTCCTCCTTACCACATGCAAGATGCTACTCCAAGTGTGATTATTTCCTCCATAATTACTCATGACCGCACAATGAAATTAGACTACAACACTATGATTTGATATACAAGGATACCTCACAATAAATACAAAGTTACAACAATGATTCCATTAGTCCACACATGGTTGTAATAATACTGAAGAATTTCTCCACACATGGTTGTAATAATACTAAAGACTCTCTCCTCTATTCATGCCATCACTAAGACCACTCTCTCTATACATGTCAGAAATAAGGCCACTCAACTAGGACACCAAACGATAATAAATAATGATATAATGCATCATAATGAAAGTACAAGCATATAACACTAGAAGTACAATGATGTAATAATGCATTCAACAACCCATACATGGGTAAAATATGATAATTCTTATGAATCTCAGCAAATTCACCATTAGCAACAACAACTCTTCATCAACATATAACAACGACCAACAATGTACCATTAACCAACCTCCTGCAATCAATTACAATGCATAGATCCATCTACATACTGATAACAACCAACAATATAAACTCCACTTGTGAAGAGAAAGTAGTATATGAAACCATACTTCTACAAAAAAAACTTTGTGACCATCAACACCTTCAAATAATTTGCAATACAAACCCTAGACACACTCTCTTGATACAAAATATGCATCAACAAGCACAATAATCCTCAACGATAATAAGCATAAATATTGTCCTTGGAAAGCATGTTAGCAGGAAATAGAAACACAACACTATATTTCATCATAATCATGCACATAAACATCAACAAATGTTGCAAATCCAAACCCTTGTAGTAGCAATCCTCAATGTACGGTTTTTATAAGCAATATTTAAACCCTAGGAAGCTCAATTCTTATATATTAACTCAAATTTGCATGGCATGATAGAAACACATGGCAGTAACAAAAAAAATAAACCTCATGACAATATAATGAAAATATTGTGGTGGAACATGAATCATGAGGATACATGACATACACACATATATATGGACTCTTGGAAACGCTTGATCCATAATATAAGGGCTTAGCAAGAATATGAAATACAAGGGAGTTTTATAAATCCTTATCTACACATACATACATCAACAACCATTCCTTAATGGGAAAGAACTATCAAATAAATGAGAGTTTAAATTTGAGAAAAAAAATTTGTACTTATCCATTATAATATTCATCATACTCTCCATGGAGGAAAAAATATCCTGCATTAAATCAATGTCAGATAAAAAACCATAAAAAAAAACATGTCAAACTCCACTTGAGCATGTTCCATCTCTTCGTGATCCAAGAGAATGTTTTGATAACTATCCTTTTGAGATAATTACACTCCACAATTATTATTTTCTGTACAAACTCCTAATAGCATACATGGATAGGAATTTGAACCTTTTACATTTATGAATAAAACCATTATAAAAGATGAACAAATGACAAAATAAAAATGAGATCAAATCCCTCAAACCTTCTAAAATTCCCCCTGAACTCATGCGCTATGCTTCTATGCTTCCTAATGATCTTGTGGACCTAGAAAATGCATGATGCTGAAATTACTTATGTTTAGTGGATGCATCTATCATGTTTGGCTTCTCTTGATGCCATATTATTTTTAACACAGGTCAAATATCTACTCCCCATGAGTAGATTATCCTTTTGCAAGGAAAATTATTCTTCCTTGAATTCCTTTGAAAGACGACTATCTCCTTACAACTCATATTTTCTACTCCATACTTTTTTTGTCTTCAGCAACTTGGCTGCTCCTTTAGTAGATTTAATCCTATAATATCTGTAAGATAGTGCTTTGTGGCCAATTTTTCCACACTTGACACGTCTGTCTTTCAAAAATATTTTTTTTCTTGCAACACAATTACATTATATTGCTTGATGTCCAAAACTATTGCAAGAAAAACATTATCCATAAAACAATCTTCGATACCTTGGGTTTTGATTTATCTGAACATAAGAGTTGGGTTGCTTCTTCACTCTTCTTGAGTGGTGAATATTATTGTGGTTATGATATTATTTTCTTTATTTTTTATGATAAGTGTTTTTCTTCCTTTTTGATGTTGTTACGTAGGGCTTCGTTTGACTTTATTGTGTTGAAAAATACAACAAGAAAATATCAATTTGACCTTTCCTAGGTTAAAATAGAGAAAATTAGAGTTTCTATTTTAGTAGAAATATTGGAGGTATATAAATGAGGTGACATGAATTTTTTCACTCAGTTAACTCATTTAATTCTAGTTGGAGGCCTTAATTTTAGATAAGCATGAATGATTGCTAATTTGTAGAAATCTAATTCCGTTAAATTGAGTTATTGTTAGTTAAACTAGTTCTAATTGTTAGAGGAACTAGTGGAAGGTCAAGTTGTGCAGTCTGACATCAATCACACTCATTAGTCATCTAGTTAACTAGTCATTCAACACAAAATAATTTTTCATGAATAGAACTTGAGTTACCCAGTTAAGATGGAGATTCCAGGGTCGTGTTCTATCAGTTGTAGACTATTTCAATGTGTATAGGCGGTGCATGCAATCAAAGGATCAACCTAAGGTATTTCACAATTAAAATTGAAAAATTTCATAATTAACTGGGGCTTTATTCCTCAAGGAACAACACAAGTAAATAGGGGCATGGTGGGTTGAATTTGTTAAGTACTAGCCAGATCAATCATTCAGTAGAAGAGAATATAATTTCTTTTGTAGGTTGAGCTCAATCATTGAGATGACAATTCTAATAACTTATCTCACTCATTTGATTAATGAACTCAAGGATGAAGGGGTTTTGAGCAGTTGCTTTCCCCTAGATAAATATATGTGTATGTGTTATTTTTAATCTTTCATTTTTATGATTTGAGTTCTATATTGTGAATTGAATTCCATAAAATAGTAGAGTATATTTGAGTCTTGTGATTTAGAAAATTTCATGAGAAGTTTCAAATATACACAATTTCTACATATTTCTAGTGGAATTATGATCTTCTGCAACATGGTTGTCCTCTTCTTTCTCCTTTTCCTTCATGGAGCATGATTCTTCTTTAAAACCAAACCTAGTATTGATGATAGGGGATATTTTGTTGATGATATTGAGATAGTTAATTGTTAGTCTTTTATAATTCACATCTCATTGAATCTAATTAAACTTCTAATTTTTCATAATAGGCTTCACAATATTGAAGTTGATTTTTTAACATTTGATTTTCTATGTTAAATTCTTCGTGTTGTCTCTTTAGATCAAATATGATTGGTACATCATTACTCTCATGGTTTCTTTCACTATCTTTTTGACAATATTCTATATGTGTGACTGCTACGAATGTAAGGTATTCTATATCTCCTTTTCATCAAGAGCGTAGAGGGGTCCTTAAAAATTTTCTACATCCTGAAACCCTTCTATTCCATACATATTTTGCAACTTTTCCAAAATTTCTTGTATAGTCTTATAGTGTCTCAGTTCAGCTAGATCATTTTCTAATAATCCCTTCAAAATAATCTTCTTAGATACCTCATTAAATTAATCTTGTGTACCATACTCTGTTGAAAGAAAAAAATTCACATCAAGATATATGGAGTATCCTTCAAATTTCATCTTCCATAGTGCATATCGAGGTCCATGAAGAAAAGGAACTCTATCCATTTTAAATATTCGCTGGTTACCCATGATCTACCTTCCTATGGTGAAGTTTCACTATAAGGAATTGGGCTTTAATATAACTTGTTGGAAACTAGATCACCATTGAGAGGGAGGGGGTGAATCAATAATGATAAAAAATATATAACTCTTGAAACATTTTTCCAATATATTAAATGATATATAGCCCAACATATATGTAGTAAATTTGAACATGCAACTACACAAAGAATCAACACATAAGATCCATGGCAAAGAAAACAATCATGCACAATGAGACAAAAGATGTTTATGGTGGAAACCGTGGAGGGAAAAAAACCACATTTTTGTTGTTTCTTTGAATCTCTTCTATTACTATATCTTAAAATTATTTTCTCTTACATTGTTTAGTTGGTCACTACTAGATAGGAGCCACAACCCCTACAATAATTTTTTTTCCATCACTGGGATAGGAAGCCCCCTGCTCCCTACGAATAATTTATTGTCCACCACTAGCATGGAGCCACTACTCATATCTCGAGAAATCCACCACTTTCCGGAGGACCAACCTCCTCAAACTCTCTAGGTCACATTTCAAAATATTTCATATTGGACCCCAATACGAGACAATAATACCTTGTTTTTGTAATAAAAGTATCCTCAACAAAATCGGTAGCAACCCCTCACTCTAATCATCAATCAATCCATATTCAACATGACATTACCAAAACTCATGAATAGTGCCATATTATAAACTACTTCATATAAATCAACACCACTCACCAAATCCAAGCACTACGAATACAAATAAACTCGCCCACTCATGAATCATGCATATAAATCACACAAAAAATAAAAAGGCCATGCATAAATATGGATTTCATGCTTTCTAGACATATAAAGTCATTCATATTGCATCTCAAAAAAATATACGAACAAATTTTTTCTTTGATAATTAAGACACTGAAAGCACAATTTTAATTATATAAAACACTATATCTAATAAGATTTGTTGTGCCATCAATCTATCCACATTGTCGGACTAGCTTGACCTCTTGTCCAAAACTAGCCATTTAAATCTTCATCAAATGCAAAGTTGTATAATACTCTATCGCCTAAATTTCTGCATAATGTTTTGATTTTCTTATTTCATTTTCATTGTTGATATCTACCAATCGCTCCATTTAGTATGATCAAATGCATCACTCACGTCTAATATGCTTGAAAACCAACCTTTTTTCTTTCACTCTATCTCCCTACTAAGGGTATACCATAATTTTCCTCTTTTTTCTTAATCTTCTACAATCTAAAGTAGTCATACATTACTCTATCCCTAGAAAAAAACTTGTTAGATACAACTCATAATAACCCCTAACTAGCTCTACATATAAATCATGGTATAATGTTATCATTTCAATTTGTATGTTTTCTCTGCTATCTTAGGAAAGATAATATGTTCCACACTCAAACAAACCTTTTTTCCAACACATAGATATAAATAACTAGATCTTCATGATCAATTGTGACTCAATCAACCACTACGGTGAATTTCTTGTGCATTATCTTGGGAAATGCATTTGTTTTCGCATTATTTTTTTTCATTTTATTTTCCTACGGACTATAAAATTACCCTATACATTTGAGAAGTGAATTATAATGAGCAGCTGGAAGAATTATTATCTACATTATAATTCTCTGCGACCACTTTGTTCACCTATGTTACATGTGTCTTATTTCCGAGATATTCACTTACAAACATCTCCAAATCTTGTTAGAACTCTTTTAAATTCTTAAGAACCCTGTCCAACCTCCTACAACTCCTCTACGAGGCATGAAGGACACCATCATAAGGCACTAGTTTTGCAAACACCTTTGCATAAAATCGGGACCATGAGGGCCTAGTTGGAAAAAACACCTTTTCATGGATAATGAGGGCTTAATTTGCCAAACACCTCTTGCATCAAGTCAAAGGTAACTCATATCTATTACATCTTCATTCTTACCATAAACCATCAAGATCATGAGGGCCACCACCACTAGTTTCAATTCCAACACAAATTCCTTTGCTTCCCGACACGACCATCACAAGTCTTTCTTCTCATCCTTATGCACTTGGCCCTCTTTGGTCACTAGTTAACATAGTAAAATTAAATGTGCAATGGGCACCCAAATAGCCCTAGGTCATGTGGAAATAACTCATAACCTGGTCCTTGTCCTTCTAGAAACTATACGATATCCCAACGCTAGTTAGCCCATGGTCCCACTCATTTTCCCATAGGAACAATTTCCTTCTTCTCCTTCGGTGGTATTGCTCCTCACTTGTTAGTGTGGCGTCACTATTAATGGCCATCGGGAATTATGGGGGCCCTCCCCCTAGGACATTAGCCAAAGTGGTGGGGGGGGTTTGCATTCATAGTTCTACTCTTGGTTCTATTAGGGTACTATAATATAGGGATCAAAGTTTATTTATCTTACTATTCATTTTTGGTACTATCTGTTTGTAAGATCTAGCCTATGGATTCACCCAAGTATCACGAGTCTAAGGGATATTTGTAGAAAATACTCAAATTGGTCAAGTCATTGTAAATATTTGTGTTAAAAGGGGAGTCAATTAGCCTAAAATTCAATTTTGCAAATCCATGAAGGTCACAAGGGGTCATAATTTAAAATTTGAAGTCAAGGAGATAAGGAGTCATTAGGAGTTACTTATGGGGCCATTTTCATGAGAGTCATTTTAGATTCATATCAATGATTTGTAAAGAAAATTTAGTGGTGGGTGACCTCAATAGATGTACAAAAGTCGATATAAATATTGGAAAAAATCCTTTTTGCTACACTCAAGACCTTGATGATCCTAAAGTACCATCATTTTCAAAGGAGGAGTGGGTTTCTTTTTCGGTGCCATCAAAATTGTATACATGTTCCTCTTCCAATCTTCGGAATTTGCAGTTTTTCCATCTCCACGATCTCGTGAAAAGAGAAGCGGGTTGTTTCTATGAACAAATTTTTTGGGAATGTTGTGCATAGATCAAAGGATACGATTTTCATCTTCAAATGTGAGTTCCGGGTGTGTGTGACGATTTGGGGGATTTCATTTTATCAAAAATTGAAATAATTTTACCAAATTTCCAATTAGAGCTGAGTTTTGAAGCCTCAAATTTCTGATTTAGAAGGTATTGCACATGCACACAATACTATAATTTTCTTCCTCTTTGATTGGTTAAAAAGACATTTGAACCCCGGTTTTTATACTTTAAGGTGTTTGTGTGAAATTATCAAAATTTCTTGTGCTTAGTAGAGTCGAATTGATCATTCCTTCGCTCCCCCATCCTTTTTATTCCCTTAGAACTACGCACGGGAGGTGTTGCACATAGAAGAAATAGTATTTTTTCACCTATTTTCCTTTTTGAAAACTTAAAACTCATATTGTGTTTGCTTCATTTGAGTAAGTTTGTAGTTATAAAGGGTTCGAGAAGGTTTATAGATGTCTTGAGATTCAGTTTGATCAATTGAATTTTCCTCCCCAAATTTTTGTGTTTGAGGTGCCACGCGAGAAACCAAACATTGCATTTCCCTATATTTCATTACTAGTCACCAATTGTGATCTATATTTGTTGTTTTAGTCATTTAAGGTTTTAAAAAAATCAATTTCAACTCAACCTTGAATTCTCCACCACTGATTAATTATAAAACCCTAGCACGACTTTTTGCACCTTTAGAAATATTGTTTTAGCAATGGTGAAGACAAAAGGAGGAGATATTGTAAGTTTTGAAAAAAAAGGATATTTCACTCATCAAATCAGACCCTACCATAAGGGTATCCTTTGAATAAGCATGTTGTGTTATATTATGTGAAAAAAATACAGGGGGATACCATGTGGAGGTGACAAAATAATTTTCCCCGAATTTTGATGGTAAAAAAGTAAGAGTTGGTAAAGCTGAAGTTCATTGTCTTAGATTCCAGACATAGCATCAACCACATAAGTAAATTTGGAGGGGGGGGAAATGGTTCAAAGGAATGCCTTTTGAGTTGGAGTATTATAAGTATTCTATGAAACCATAGTATAAAATCCAACGAGTTTGGTGTTGTATTTCCTGTCGACAATGTGTTGGAAAATTTTACCAAGTTACCAAATAAATTCATAAGTACTTCACATGTGAAGGATGATTCAAGAAGGTATATCAATATCACTTTAGGCTTCTCATGCATTTCATTGGTAAAAAAAACCCCGAATTTACCCTTTTTCCTCTTCATGAGTTTAGGAAAGATGGCTAAGGGAGTAAGAATCAAGAAGGGCATGGTTGACTTAGGATTGTTTCATTTTTTCGAGTAATAAAATTGTTGATATTAGAGGAGCTACAAAAAAAAGAAACAATTTTTTCTAGGATTTCCTAACCTCATCCAAGTTAACGAGTGTAATATGTTGGAAGTCCATCAAGCTACGGGGGATACTTCTTCATCGAGACACTAAGACTACGTATTAACCCCTAAAGAGTTATTTCAATAAAAAAGCTGTCATCTACCATCGATAAATCACCGAAGAAGAAGGGTAGAAAATTAAAGTTCTCTCCAAAGGTAGTCGAGATTCTAGTGCTAAGAAAGCCACTCATAAAGTCAACTGCTAAAAGGTTACCATTGTAGAAGTAAGCTAAATAAATTGTTGAGCCATTGTAGAAGTAAGCTAAAGAATGGCCATTGTAGAAGTAAGCTAAAGGTTACAAACAAGTTCTATGGATGAGAAAAATAATAAAGTTAAGGAGTTAGAGAAGAAGTTAAGATATCACTTAGTTATATCCCGACTACAAAAAGAGAATAAAGAACTAAAGAAGACCATCTTGGAAAAAAACCTCACTCTAGTGAATACCCTGTCTATGATTAAATCCACCCGAGTTGTTGTCAAATTTGAAGGGAAAAAAGAAAGGTAATCAAGGAAGAAGTTAAGAAGGTAGAAATATCAAGTAGCGAGGGTTACAAGATCCTCATCCACAAAGTTACAAATCTAAGAATGGAAGACAGTGTAGGAGGACAAGGTGGATGAAGGGAAGGTAACTTTCATGAGAATGAAGAAGAAATTAAATGAGGCCCAATATGAAATTTTTGAGCTCAAGAAAAAAATGTGAAAAATACCAACAAATTAGGGAATTAAAGGATCAGTTAGAAAAGACACATGTGACCATAGTTTATTTGTAGAAGGAAAATTGGCGACTTCGACCTAAATTTTCTCAAGAAACAGATTACATATGATGCCAAAGGAAAGGTTAAATTTGTTATTGATGTTGACAAGATGAAAGATCCAACTCATTATTTAAGGAGACCTAAGACTAGATCTATTGGTAAGGTAAAGGAACAAGAAAAGGTGATTGTGTAGCTTTGTGGCTTTTGATGAAGAAAAGGAATATGAGAAGTTACTAGAGCAACTTGAAGGTGTACAACATCAAGTGGATCACCTTAAAGAAAAATACCATATGGATAAGATGACCTTGTTTAAAGAGGAGGAAGCTTCTTTCCCTACTCTTCAAAGGGTAAAAAACAAGCTAAAACATACTTTGCCTCTGCATAGGCAAGTGAAGAACCTATATGTGAAAAACCTAGTCTGAAATGAAGGCTTAGGTTGATGAAGAAAAGGGTTCTTGAAGTCGGCGAAGTTAGAAGAAAGAATAAGAGGAGTAATTTAGATTTGTTGGTTAAGGTAGGTTAAGAAGAGAAAACTAGTGAAAAGGAAAGTTGAAAGTGCTACCCATAGGTGTTCCACACAACATGAGAAAAAGGACTAGGGTTTCTTTAAAGTGGCATTTTTTGGGAAAATTTTGACATTTGCACGACACAGAAATATTTCTTATAGTAAACAGGATATTGAAAATGAATTATTTTTTTTTATCAAAGTACAATGTCTTAAGCAATCAAATACGTAGGAGACAGTTGTTGTGGATAGGTGTTGCACAAAAACACAATCAATGTTTTTTACATAAAATTTTCACCTCAGTATTGGAAATGAGGGCATGGATCCTGTAATTATTTATGTTTTACCATTGTAAAAGCTTCACCCATGTTGTCTTGAATAAATTTTATGTATTAGGTGTATAGGTAAGTTTATAAGCAAAAGTCAAAGATGTTTCATAGTTTCTATATTAGTGGTTTTTCTTTCCTATTTTCATGAAATTAGTTCCATCTAGATGGGGAATAGGTGGGTTTCGACCTCCTTGGATCTAGAAACATTTTTTTATATAGTTCATGAACTTGAATGAGAAATGGCTGATTTTGGAGTAAAAAATAATATATTTTGAGATTGCAAGTTGTGGAGTTTTAATAAAAGTAATAAATTCAACAATACAAAGACAAATTGTGTTAGAAAAATGGTGATGTTTATCTTTGTAAATTTTCCTTTCCTATAGTTTTTCACATGGATTTTCCTTCTTAATTGTTTAGAGGAAGATTATGATTAGAATTTACTCACAATACTCTACTCTAGCTTTTCAAACAATTTCTGTGTTTTTCTTCTAAAATTAAATATAAAATTCATCTTTGTATGCTCTATATTTAAAGGATCCTCATTCTCATTCATCTCACCCGTACTACAAATACTTTGTAAGATCCAACATTTTTCCTACCTTGCCTTGTTTAAAGGCGTTTTGATAATTTTGGATGTTTGATGAATATTATTATGACTCCATGTCCGATGGACCTCTCCTTCACCCTGCAACCACAAATTTAAAGTCTATCCTTTGATCTTTATAACTAGCCTCAAATATGAATCATTCAGTCATCTAATTGACTATAAATCCACATAGAGAGAACAATT
>CM076576.1:854817809-854895435 GCA_034641835.2 Pinus albicaulis
TGATTTTTCACAACAAATATATTTTTTAGTGCATGTACAAGCTGGCATTGTGTAATATCCCATGGATCAAAATTCTAAATAAATCAACACATCACACAACACAACAAACATAAGAAATTGAAGCTCAATTGTGAATCCTGAATGGATTCACCACATAAATATTACCACGGGGTTTTCGTCCCGGGATCAATAATAGAACTGGCCAGGCCAGGTTCTCAACCCAAACATAATAAGATAAAATAATCCAGAATGCCCTAAATGCCTAGCTTCTCTCCCTTTTTATAGGCTTGATGGGTCAATACCAACAAGAAATACCATGGGTCAATACCATCAAGAAATACCATGGGGAAATACCATGGGTTAAAACCACAGGTCAATTCTATCCACTTTGACGGGATCAAGAAAGGGAATATTACAAATCCTCCCGCCCAAAGATTGCTTGTCCTCAAGCGATCCACTTCTATCCACAACAGAAGCATTTGTACATTAATACCAGGGTCCCATACGATCCGATGTGCCCTCCATGTTGAATGATCTTGAATGGATCCTTCAATCCTTTGACCAATCCTTCCTGGAATAGATTTACCTGGATCCCAAACAATACTTTGGCCAATCATTTCCCCAATGGATTCTCCTGGATCCCAATGCCACCTGAATCCTGGGACCTGTGGGTTATGGTACCCTCCATCGTTGTCCGCACCAAAGGGCCCAAGCTGCAATATGCCCTCGGTTGTGAGTATCCTCTCCTCAAAATGCATGATCCTCTCCTCATTTGATTCTCCTTGAGTGTATTCATCCTGGACCTCTTCACATGTGAGGATGAGTTGTCCATCCTTTCTGTTGTCAAACATGGATGTACTGATGGACTGTTGTCTATACCTGATTTCCCATACTCTTTATGGATGTCCTCCGTTGTATTTATAGATTCAACTACCACATCATCAGGAGGAATTGAATCTTTCCTTTCGTCATGTACTTTTTCAAGTTGACTGATCAGCTTGTCCTGCAAGTTTCTCTGAAGAGTATGGTGTTGTTGTTCACCATTTGTATTTGACTGCTCAGATCCTTCATAGGTCCTCTCCTGAAAACCAGTGAACCCATCAATGGGTGAATCCTCATGATCTGAAGAAGTCTCTAATTTTGCTATGCTTGTTGCCTCCTTATTGTCTGGACATGAATGGTCAAGTGCCCAAACTTCCTTGCATACAAAGCATAAGCCTTTCCTCCTTAGTTAATTCTTGTTATCTCCAAAAATCTTTGTTAGTTCCTCCTTGGTTAACTTCTTTCTAAATAGTTTGATGCTTTGCTTGATCAACCCCTCAACTAGTTCATAAGCAACAGGTGATGCAATTAGCTCCTTCGTCCAAATGGCCAACAATTTGGATCTCAATTGTTCGCAGATGGCCCTATCTTCTCCTAAGATCGGAGACATGATCTTTTTCATCTCTGTTTCGATGTAGTTTGGATGAGACGTTGTAATTCCATTGCAGAATTATTGGAGCATCTGAAGGATTAAATCATCACACTCTAGATCCAGCATAAGCATACCAAATCTGAATTTCGCCATGCGTTCCAAAATTGTGCGCTTCTGGAAAAAAAGTAAGGATGGTGGTGTTGTGTTGTCCAACCCTTGGAGTGCTTCTACCATTACCTGAAAAGTCCTCCTCATGATGTCATCATTGTAGGGCAATAGCGGTGCTGTTAAGGCTATGATTTCACTGAGACAAGAAGCGACGGTGAGTCTAACATTTTCACAAGAATGCTCCAAGAACCTAGGTTGTATCAAAGCAAGCATGGATGGCTTCAAGGCCCAGCTTGACCCTTCCCATTCTGATTTATCTATCAAGCTCAAAGCCACATTTAATCTGTCTAGCTGTAGGAGAACATCTTTTGACTTTTTACCCTGCAATTTGGATCCAAGTTCGAAGAGACACTTGCTTGTTACATCTTCCTTTCGGATATCTTTTGACTGCTGAAGAATAACATGGACCTTTCGAGAGAAAGGCCTGTCGCTATGTTCTTGCTTCTGATTTGTATGTTGTTGCCATCTTTGATCCACAGAAGTATTGTAGCCTAAAGAATCGACTGATATATCATTATGTTGATTCTTGTGGCGTTTCCAAAAACAAAATGATGACATTGGCATCAATGGATCTCAATACTTAGCTAATGAGAAACCTGAGAATGATCCCTGTCTAGCAATAGCTTCATGACCATATTTGCAAGAAAGACATGAATAAATATCATGGGTACATTCATAATATTCCATACAAATGAATAAATATCATGGGTACATTTATTCATAAGAGGCCATA
This sequence comes from Pinus albicaulis, assembly GCA_034641835.2. Taxonomy (NCBI): domain Eukaryota; kingdom Viridiplantae; phylum Streptophyta; class Pinopsida; order Pinales; family Pinaceae; genus Pinus; species Pinus albicaulis. Next base: position 854,820,125 of record CM076576.1, read on the forward strand.
TACAAGATATAAATGATTTTGTCAATCACACCTTCAAATATTTTCACAAATTTAACCCACAGACATATAAATGATTTTCCCTTCACTTATATCTCCCAATAAAATAATTTACTGCAAAATAAAAATCAAACTAGGGTGATAAATATCACCGAAGTGAGAAATACTGGCTAGGGTGAAAAATAAATTTCACCGAAGTTCCTTGCGTAAAATTCTTAGGCTGCCAGGATGCACAGCTCTGATACCACTGTAATATCCCATGGATCAAAATTCTAAATAAATCAACACATCACACAACACAACAAACATAAGAAATTGAAGCTCAATTGTGAATCCTGAATGGATTCACCACATAAATATTACCACGGGTTTTCGTCCTGAGATCAATAATAAGTAGCGAGGCCAGTTCTCGCCCAAACATAATAAGATAAAACCCTGTGTACCTAAATGTCTGCTTCTTGACCTTTTATAGGCAGTGGGTCAATACCAACAAGCTCTGTAGGTTAATACCATGGAGAAAAGAAGCCAACAAAAATATAGCGGAGAAATACCATGGGTTAAAACCTGAATAGTGATTTTTCACAATAATTTTTTTTTTTTTCTGGTACATGTACAACTGTAGCATTGCCAGTGAAAGAGACATTGCCGGCATATTTAGACCTTACCCTAACTTCCCAAGACATGGTAACGGGTGTAAGCTTTGCTTCAGGAGGATCTCGTTATGACAATCTCACAGCCGAGATTGCAGTATGTTCTAATTATCATCCTCGTGATCTTTTTTGCTAACATGAATTCCAATAAGCTAAACATCAACCCCAGTATTTGATCCTCAAAAATATAATTCACCAATGTTTTGAAGTCTGCGTTTCCTTTATGGAGGCAAATACACCACTTCAAGAATTACCGGAGGAGATTGGTAGATGTGGTTGGAGAAAAGAACGCATCGGACATTATAAGAAATGCTCTCTTCATATGTAACATGGGAACTAATGACTTTGTAGTCACCTACTCTACGCTGCAAATTCGAAAGGCCCAAGTGAACATTGAGCAGTATCAGGGCTTTCTACTTAAAGAAGTCAACAATTTCATCGAGGTAGGAGATAATTTTCAAGTATAGAGTTCTCTGGCTAGAGTAAGAGTAAGTCCTGTATGCTAAATTGAGAAATGACTATTATGATCAATTTATCATGGACTTGAATTAGTTTACTTTAAGACTCATCCAGTGATGGGACAGGAGGCATAAAGGAAGGGTACGTGCAACTTATTGTTGGTTGGAATCTCTCCAACATGTTCAAAGAGAAGTGTTTGAAATGATGAATTTTGATGCATGCTGTAATAGGAGATATACAAAGAGGGTGCTCGCAAACTATTGCTCGTTGGACTTTCTCCAATGGGTTGCCTGCCTCTAGTGAGAACTTTGAGTCTAAAGCAATTCATGAACAGAAGAATCGGGAAATGCTTAGAAGAACAGAACCAGGTAGCGCTTAGTTTCAATGAAAAACTAAAATCAGTTTTGGCGAACTTGATTAATCCTCTTCTTGGTCTCAAGATTGTTTATAGGGATATCTACATAGTGCTCTCTGATTTCGTACATAATCCTGCAAAATTCGATATGTTCTATCAGAGTTTAGCCTTTCGCCATTTGTCATATGAAACACATAGTAGGCGATATCATATCCACTGTATATTTAGATTACATAATATTATCCATTGTATATTGAGAATACATAATGCAGTATTGGTGTGGTGACAGGGATTGAGATAGCGGGAAGAGCATGCTGCGGAACGGGAATGATAGGGGCTGGTCTGTGTAACAAGAATGCTCCATTCGTTTGTTTGGATGCCTCGAAATATGTATTTTGGGATGCCATTCATCCAACGCAAAAGGTTTATGAGATCGTTGCTAAACTTGCAATCGATCGAGAACTCCCACGCTTATTTAACCAAGCCGTGGAATGTTAAATAGTTTGAGGAATTAATATATATCCGATCAAGCTTACCGCTCACAAGTGCATTTAAAAGTACACGCAAATAATGATATCGTTAATCGAATTGAGTGACTTATTAATTAATAATTTAAAAAAGCAGATATTTATTCATTTATAAATTATGTTTATTTTGGAATACTAACTCTCTATTTTTTAATACGGTTTTTTAATAGTTATTCACTTGTTTTTAATAATATTTTTTAGGTAAATAGTAAGACTTTAAATATGGTAAAATAATGTATGTTATAAAAATTGAGTTTAGATATGAAAATAGCATATAGTTTTTTGTTTTAATTAAAAAAAAATCTGAAAATGTATTATATGAGCCTGAGTTATAGTTTTTGAGTTATCATAAATTATGGTGTTAGTTTAAACTCATTTGCATATTAAGAATTTTTGTCTTGATTTATAATATATATATATATATAGTAAGTCTAATTTTTATTTATGGATTCAAAAAGAAGTACATCTAGGAAAAAATGCAAGGAGTCTCAACCCGATTAAGTTTGTTGATTAATGTTGAAATCATATGACAATGAAACAAAAAGACAAAGAAAGACACAATCTACAATCTCAAAGGCCATAGGCTCTAGTAAACAGACATACAAATTAAACACTTGTATCCATGCTAATCGTCAGAGGTGATGGAAGGTGGGTTGTCTGGAGCTGTACCAGGAGGTGGCGGAGGGTGAAAGGAGCATTGGACATGCTCCCCGAAATGGGCCATCTAACTTTCCAATTTCTCAACCTTTTCTGAAAGCGATTTTTGGCCACACAAGACCACCACAACACGCTCTCAAGTATGTCATTGAAAATAATGTATTTTTTTCAGTGTAAATATTAGTTCTATGTGCTCCTCTTGGCATACTCGTTTTGAGTTCTCGAGATGGTCGAGAACTGATTGAATCACCTCATGGCAGTGTCCCATGCAGCAACTTTGTTGTGGGCTACGACCACCCTGATGCACCGGCACGTGACGCCTGGATCAACAATGGTGGGCTGAGCCCCCTCTCAGCCGAACTGACAAAGAAAGGAAACCCCGACATCAAGCAAAACCCCCTCATTTTCCCCCACGAGAACCACCACCTCTGCCTACAGGAACCCCTCGGAGTGGGCCCCTGACGTTCCTATCCTCCAGAATACTGACGCCATTTCCAGATACAAGCGCGAGTTAAGACCGAGACTTATCTGCACCAAACCCTCCTCTCAAATTGGTGGAACCAAAGCGGAAGACCTCTTATTGCGACCCTATACTTGTGGTATTCTTTCAACCACTTATATTGGGTGCGACACTACTACCCTTTTTATTTTTATCAATACTCAAGTATATAGACTACACCTTTACTCAACACTCAGTTAATTTCTTCCAATGTTCAGCATTATGCAGTTGAAATAAACATAAACCATAATCATTAATTCACCATCAATGTATGCCCATACATAAAAGGGAGGGGCAACTCCGTGAAATAATGATTCTACCAAATATCAAAGTTTTTATAATCAAAATACAAAGTTCAGCTATGTGGTTTCATTAACATTCACCCTGCATACTTTCTTTGCATGTTTTCCAAGCTTACAATTTTCTGCGCAAGCTCGTGCACAGGATGACCCTCCTACACGTTGCTGGGTCATGTCGTGCACTTGCTGCACACTCTTTGGTCGTTATGTACGCTTTTGTTCACCTTGTTCACGGCGGGTCACTTGTTTGCCAAGACGCCATGCTGCTCGTGCAGTGCAGGTCACATCCTACTCGACTCAGCCCACACTTCCGAATTGTCACAAAATTCCACCCTTTGTTCCGCCCAAACAAACATGTCATTGTTTGTGCTGCTGGTGACCGACACTGTGGGCGCAAACCTGAATCGGCCCGAAACACTACACGTTTTCGTGTTCAGAAAACCTGACTAGGCTTGCTTGCTATATAACGCAGAAACCCCGAAATGCTGCGGGTCAGAAAACTTCGCCTTAATGCTTTCATTGTTCGCCTGTTTGCCTTCCCCTTTGTCGAATTGCCTTTTGAAATAGAAGTCCAACTCGCTCTTATTGTTCGCTTGAATCTTTGATTGAATTGTTGATGTCATTTGAATGCTGCCCATCGTGTATATATATGCTACATGTAGTCCCTTTCCAAAGGTTGGGTCATGACTATACACGAGTTAACCTACCATGGTATGCACGTCAGCTCCATTGTATAAATTTTGCTGTTGAAATTATTGGAAATTCCAAGCATACAGTGGAGAGAATGAAACTCTCCTCTACAACACAGAGATGTTCAGAAGAATAAAAATTTCGATTTGCAAACAGAGATGGCATGAAAATGCTTTCTTCTATATCATTAAACAGAACAAAAAAAAACTGTTACAAATTTCTTCCTCAACAGTGAGGGATTCACATAATATGACTGGGACTGCTACTGACACAGTGCACCAAACAAATCTTCTCTCTCTGTCTCTCTTCAAGAATGCACAGAACCGTGCTCTGTTCTTCTTGCTGTGTTTTCTTTCCCTGCGGGCTCTCACAGCAGTCACAACAATAATACAATGCAATTACCTTACTCTGCAATGTACGCGGGCCTTTTCTTCCTTTTATATGGCGCGGCGGCACAAATTACATATAAAAATATAAACCAATGTATAAACCAAAATAAAAATGAAAATATTTGCAAAAACATAAAACATTTCAATACGGCACGACGTACGAGTGGGACCACATCGCAGTCGGCCACTTTGCGATCTGCGATGGCGCATATCGCAATTATCAACGGTGCGATCAACATATGGAGGAATACTCGTAACATGCGATGGTGCGACGGGCGCACATCGCAACTTCAACATTTGCGATGATACAATGCAATGGGCGGAGGGTGATTCTGCAAAATTGCGATATTGCGATGTTTGCGATTTGCAATGATCGCACATCGCACATCGTAGAATTCCACATCTACAAGACATTTAACCTCTGAACTTGCAATCTTGCGATCTTGCGCTTTTGCGCTCAAGTGATAGGAACCACTTGTCCTTCCGCTCATAAAAGACTTCCGCCTGTTTCATTCAATTTGGTTGTTGAGGGATTTTACGCCCGACTTGACTGTTTTAATTAAACTGCTCCTCCGTAGACAAAGTCTTCATTTTGCTGTCATACTTGGCTGCGGCCCATCTAAATTTAATTCTTCTCCTTACGGATCTTCCATTCTTCTTAAATACAGAGTGCTGCTCACTCAATCTTCTCCTGCCTTGTACTTTGTTCTTCCTGTCACTGCCCAAGGCACGGCAGGTGACTTTAATATTTCTAACATTTGCCTGCATGCTATTTTAAATGTGTTAGCCCATCGTTTACGCCATGAACAAATTGCTCCACCATCGTATAAGTGTTACGACACTCCTCCATGTTTGCGGGTAGCTCAGGTCCCTTGGGTCACCTGGGTCAGCTTTTGTTGCCCACACCCATCGCACTTTACTCCACCCATTGGTGTAGCGCTGGTCGCGCCTGATGCCCGACTTCGCCCACCGAGTCACTAACACTTTTGTCTCCGCACATTCCTTTCAACACGACTCCACCCACTATGGGCGTGTGCCCACCTGACACCCCCGTCGCGTTCACCATCTGTACGACACTCGCTCACTACTACATGACTTCCCAAAGGTGGGCGCTTGCCTACACAATTGGCACGTCGCACATGTGCCCAAGTTGGTTAGTATGGGCACTCGTCACACATGGGTGCACCCGATACAACTTGATCATTCAACGCCAAGTGTTGCCCATGTGTCGTTGCAGATGCCCGAGTTAGTCAATACAGACGCTCGTCGCACATGAGTGCACCCACTATAACTCGGTCGCACATCTCCACAAATCGAGGTCTTGACACCTCCCTATGCACAGAGTCAACCTCATGCTCGAACCCTCAACACCACCGAGCCGAAATGAATATCTCTCGTTCAAAATTACCCACACAAAATCTGCAAAGGCTAAGACCTCTAACGCTGATACTAGTTGCCCCGTTTTCGAAGCAATTACCCACCATAACCCAGCAAAATCCGCAACTCTCTTTCACACACATATAATATTTTTTATAGTAATATAATTTAATTAATTTTATATCTCTTTTAAATTTTGAAAATATAAGATATAACCAACATTTTGATGTCCATTCTTTTTTATTAAGCATTTAATTATTTTATAACTATTAATGTATTCATAAGCATTTAATTATTTTATAGCCATTGATATATTTATTAATCATTTAACCATAATTTATAAAAGCCCAAACAAGTAAATCTTAAACATTAAGAAAGTTTTAATAATTGGTGAGAATAATGCCAATCACGTGAATTTAGGTCGGATCATTCTGCCAATCACGTGGATTTGCAACCATACGATGATAACGTGCGCACTTTGCTAATTGTAATTGTCATAAGATGAGACAGCACAGAACCACGTTATGGTACAAGAACGAAGAGAATATTTTTATGTTAATGTTGAAAGAATGAGATGGGCAAAATGTTTATCGCAATGAATTGTCATCTTACGAATATTTTTATGTCAATGTTGAAAGAATGAGATGGGCGAACTGTTTATCGCGATGAATTCTCACCTCAATCTTGAAATAATAAGAGGATGGGATGAGCAAAGTGCTTGAACTTAAGGGAATCGAATGGGATGGGTTTAACGCTTTAATTGTTTGGAATATTCCTTTTAAATTGGGTAAATAGGTTTTCAATGAGATTGTCATGTTTAAGATGAAAGAATAAGAGGATGGGATGGGCGAAGTGCTGATTGCGTTAATGATTTTTTTTTTGAAACTTAAGAGAATGGCAGTCCCTCGGTTTAACGCTTTACTTGTCAAGCCATTTTCTTTTAACTTAGAAAATAGATTTTCATGAGATTGTAATGTTTTGTTTTAAAATTGTCCTTTTACTTGTAAATTTGGAATTAATTAACTTTTTAAATAGGTAATAGATTTTCATGAGACTGTAATGTTTTGTTTTTAAATTGTAATTTGACTCGTAAATTCGGAATTAATTAATTTTTAGAAATTTAGATGGTATAAATTTTAAATTGAATTTTTTAAAGATTTTATTAAAAAGAGTTAAAAAGATAATTTTATTAAATGGAGAGGCTCATTCTAAAGTCCAGTATGAAGTATGAGAGAGTGTCAATTTATTTGTCTTACTGTGCCTTTTTAAAATAAAAAATAAAAATTAAACATTATGTTTATAATAGAAAAATAAGACTGGTTATAATTTAAAACAAATATATGTTGTAAAGTAATTAGAAGTAAAGAAATGTGTGAATGCGGTGTTTAAATTTTACAATTTGAGTATCTATGTTAACTAAGCCATGTGGAAATCAACTTCATATATATCTATATATAAATAAAATAAAATATTTTATGGTTAAAATTTTTATTTGATTCTACATATACTCTATTTAGCATTAAAAAATACAATTTAAACAATGAAAAATAACACATTGTATATTGCACTCTAAAAAAAATTATTGAAGAAATTTGATCCCTCTCATCTCATATTAGATCCTTACTTAACATGGATTTATGCTGGTTAAATTATTACAAAAAAATCTCTAGTTGAGTGACGAGGCTCATTGTACAACCCAGTATGAGGGAATGTGTAAGTTTTGGTAAAAAAGTTTTCATTGAAGAAATTTGATCCCTCTCACCTCATGTTGGATCCATACTTAACATGGATTTATGTTGGTTAAATTATTACAATAAAATCTCTAGTTGAGTGAAGAGACTCATTGTGCAACCCAGTATGAGGGGATATGTAAGTTTCTGTGTTATTCATGCCCTTTTAAAATTAAAAAATAAATAAATATTATGTTCTAAATAGAAAAATAATATTGACTATAATTTAAAAAATGAATATGTTGTAAAGTAATTAGAAGTAAAAAATGTATGAATGAACATGTTTAAATCTTATACTTTTAAAAAATATTTCAACAAGAGATTTAAATAAAATATTTGAAGATCTATTTTAACTCATTTATGTGGATATTAACTTCATATATATCTATATATAGAAAAGAAAATTAAGTTTTTATGGTTAAAATTTTTATTTGGCCTTGTATATACTGTATTTATTTAGCATCCAAAAATATAATTTAAACAATGAAAAATAACGCATTGTATTTTGCACTCTAAAAAAAGTTTTCATGTGAAGAAATTTGATCCCTCTTCACTTATGTTAGATCCATACTTAAGATGAATCTATGTTGGTTTTCATTAACATGAGATTTCTAATCCTAAAAGCATTTCCTTATTTCTAAGATTTTTGTTTTAAATTTAATTACAATTATATTAAAAATCAAAATTCTACTTGTGCACGGAAAAATTATCCATAAAAGTTTGCTAATAAAATGAATCAAATCTATCATGAATAGAAAGGATCAAATATTTTGATATGTCAATCCATTTTTGAGTGAAAAACTTGGAAAAGGGTATACACCTCAAAAGACTTAACTACTTAAGGGATCAATTTTTTTAAGGGGTAAAATTTTTCACTCTAAAAGAGCTTTGCATATCAAAATATTTGATATATTAGATTAGTAGTTTATTTATATATATAGAGAGAGAGTGCACGTGTAATTTTTCATTGTGTAAATAATTAAAATACAAAGCTTTGTATGAGGAATATTTTTAATTCCTCCAATATTTAATAGATCTATGTAACATTTAAAAAAATATTAATAACAAAAAAAAAGTAATGTGTGTATATGTGCATAGTTACTAATATGAGGGGCATGAAGGGCATGTATTAACATTTTAGTGTGAATCATAAATAAAGTATGTCAATGGAAACTATGTATATATTATATAAAACTAGTGAAAACAAAAGAATGTATTAGTTTAAAACATTTTATTATTATTTTTCTAGAAGCCAACATAGATCTATCTTAACTCCAAATCTACCAAGTGGCAATTAAATTTATCCAGTTGCAAACCTTTCCTCAAGTTTTGCACTCAAAATCCTTAGTTGTTTGGAAAATCCAAAGTTAAGAAGGATCCATTGTGGTCATAATAATATCTGAAAAAATAATTTGGTGTCCATGATAATTCTAATTTGTTATGATAGCTTCATCCATACTTGGGATCTACCAAGGATCAAGAGGTATCAAATCATTTAGTGAGTGATATATATATATATATATATATATATATATATATATATATATATATATATATATATATAGAGAGAGAGAGAGAGAGAGAGAGAGAGAGAGAGAGAGAGAGAGAGAGAGAGAGATTACAAGTCAAATCGATATTGAACATTGAAGGAATTATAAATATCCTTGTATTTTAAACTAGCATACTCAGAAGCGGGTGAAGGGGACACATCTGGGACACATCGAAGAGGAAGTGGTTAAATTTTAATTATGGTTACTTTTGTATTGAATGTGAGATTAACAATAATGCTAACCATTTAGTGATTACCACTCAAGTTAGAATTATACTTTAGAAAATATTGCATAAAACATTTTAACTTGCATTGGTCAATGCTAAATTAACAGTGGTGAATAGGAAAATGGAATCCTATAATTTCACTTTGATTTTGATAAGTATAGACATTTGCAATTTTTTGTTTCTTTTTTTAATAAGAAAGATCCAATGAATCATGAAGAGCTCAGTATTGACATGAGAGAGTGAAAATTCTATAGGGCATCCTACTCCTTGAGCCTATATTCATCTTATTCATATCAATTTTTTTATATAAAGACTTGCTTAAATTATGGTGGGAAATAACTGATGGTAAATATGTTATTTACTTAAGTATGAAATATTTCTAAAGATTTTAATTTTGGATAGTTTTCTTGCAAAACTTGAATAAAAAATCACTACACAAACATTTAAAAATTCATGCATGAATATGGCAACTATATCCATAAATTATAGGATACAATATGTGAGGTAGTTATCCACTTGGCATAGTTTCACTTGTGATTTCCAACCCAATATGGTATATATGTATTCTATGGTAAACCCACGAAGTTGGGTTACACTTTTGTGAGAATTGGGGGCGGAAAACTCTTTTTCACAACAATTCGGCTGAACTTTTATAAATTTCGGTCGAACTGTTATAGAGTTCGGTCGAACTCATTCTGCCTTTTACATTGACAGCATAATGAAAGCGTGGGCAAACAGATTTTTGGCCGGAGATGGGAAAACTGGCAACATAAGTTTGACCGAACTATTAGTTTGGCCGAACTCTTAAAATAGTCCGGCTGAACTTTAGTTTATAAATACACCAGCCCGGCCCTTTTAACGGGTTTCAGGATTATTAGCGTCCACGTCTGTTGTGTTTGTGTTTCTTCTGCGTCTGTTGTGTTTGTGTTTCAGTCCTGCGTCTGCGTCTGGTTCTATGCAGGGTCATGGCAGAGTCTTGTTGTTCGGCCTCGGCTCCGAATTTCAAATTTCCACATTGGCACCACCTGCTTTCAAGATATAAATTTGTGTATTTGTTGTAAATTATATAAACATATAAGTAAATGTCTTGATATGACTGCATTTTATGTGGCCGTGTTCCAGTCCGATAATTATTTTGTGTGATCATGTTCTTGCTGTGGCTACTGCGACTTTCAATTAGTTATTTTTAGTGATTTATAATTATGTTTAGGTGTTTTAGTTAATTTCAGTTAATTTAGTTTCAATTCAGTGAAGCTCAGTTATCTACTATTGCATGTCTACCACCTGCTTCAAGATATAAATTGTTGTCTTTTCTGTAAATTTTATAAACATATAAGTAGAGGTCTTGATATGACTGCATTTTGTGTGGCCATGTTCTAGTCTAGTAATTATTTTGTGTGGTTTTGTTCTTGCTGTGGTGACTCCGACTTTCAATTAGTTATTTTTAGTGATTTATAATGATGTTTAGGTGTTTTAGTTAATTTCAGTTAATTTAGTTTTAATTCAGTGAAGCTTATTTATCTACTATTTCATGTGTACCACCTGCTTTCAAGATATAAATTATTGTCTTTACTGTAAATTATACAAATATATAAGTAGAGTTCTTGATATGACTACATTTTTTGTGGTCATGTTCGAGTCAAATAATTATTTATAAGTAATGGTAACAATTTGTCACATTTGTACTAATTCATTGATACATTTTATAACCATGTTTGAAAGAGCTGAGAATTGCAATCCATTTCTCAAGTTAATTGAGCCATGTTCGACATTGAATGCTTTACTTGCCATGTTCAGACTGCCATTTAGTTGCTTATACTTCACACTAATAATTGAACAAAATTATTCCCGCGAAAAAAAAAATAGCAGACTTATGATATGAAAGAATTATAACTAGAAAGAAAAATACTCACCCAAAAAGTATGGATCGGATGATGCTGAACAAGCTGTTAGGTTCGAAGGCTAGATGCGTTAAAATATTACGCAGAACACTGGGAAAGCAGGACCTTTCTTCTGTGCTTGTTGCAGAAAGTCTTGAATGACAGAAATTATTTGTTGCAGAAAGTCTTGACTGCACTTGTTCTCCCAGTGCATAGTGCCACCATGTATGTTCCAGTCCTCTGAATCCGTTAATGATTTTTTGTGCAATGTTTCTCCTGGATTGAGTAGGATCTTCAAAAAATTTCTTTGTAGCCCAGCTGGCTGACAAAGTTATAGCATTCTCTAATTCTACATTCGGTTGGCAGTTAGGCATGAACATAGGATTTGCATGCATCTGCTAGATGGATTTGTTTAACATTGAAACTCCTGTATTTTCTACAGACATTGGTAGTCTTGATGTACTCCCTTGGTTTAACATCAGTGTATCAATATCTAGTTCTACATTGGGGAAAACAAAAAATTGTTTGTATTTGTCTTGTTGGAAAGAAAGACCTTTCTTCTGCACTTGTTGTAGAAAGTCTTGACTGACAGAAATTAACTCGTCTATTTCTTCTTATTTTTGGGCTAAACTAGCCCCAAAATCCCATGTTGGTAGTTATTTTTGAACTACGATAAAACAGTATGTCCTTTTGAGACGGGATTTAGGATCATCTGTAAATAGGGCAGATGATTGAGGTTTATCCATTATGGCTGAATAATTTTGGTTTTGGTTTTGCAACTTGCTTTTTCAATATAGTAGTTTGCATGGATAAGATTGTTTCTATGGCATCTCAGACCTTTTGTTCAACTTTTCCATGGCCTGAGTTAGATCATCAACTTCATGTCCTAGCAACTCAGAGTGTGCTAAGATTTTTCACAGATCTTTCTCTCTTCAGAGACCGTTTCTTTGACAAATTGACAAAAGGCCCTTTGGAGCATAGCTCAAAATTCCCATTTACCTATGAAAAAATACTTGTAGATCATTGGAACTCTATGTTGTTAATATTAGATAGATTTTGGCAATTTTAAGGTGTTTTATCTAGCATGTAGATGACACCCCTTTAGAGACTACTTTCATGTTTCCAATATTTTGGACCCTTGGGTACCTATTTCTTGTGGTTTCCAATAATATATTTCTAATAAAGGGATATATTGTAATGATCAAAACATTCATATACAACCAATAAATACCTCATAATCTGCGATAGGAAGATGTTTATATGCTTTTATAGCTTAAAATAAAATAAAGTTAGGATAATCTTAGCTTATAAGTTTTATCCACAATTTATAGGAAATATTCTGTATAGGCTTAAATTGACAGACAACTAATTCAAAGTTTCCACAAGGGAATCCATGTAATTGAATAAACAAACCTTGACTGCGCAACCTCCAACCAAACCCAGCCTGTGTGATCAATAAAAAAATGATAAAATTTAATAGGTCAAATGAGTAGGACTCAATAGATCTAAGTGAATCCATAACTAAACGACCTAATGCTGGATGTGTCCCATGGCCATACTAAGTCTCACTAATGGACTGCATTAAACTATTTCCATTTTTGGCCTTCCTCGCTTAAGTTTTCTCTGTTTCAAAATGACATGATTGACGTCAAATAAAACAACCTTTAGAAATGTTTCAATATGTCTAGCCCTTCGATAATACCAAGTAAAACCAACAAACAACTCCAAATATTGAAAGCCATGCCATTCAGGAAATTCATTCTTTTAGTACCTTGAAATATACAGGGAAAGGAAGATAATAGCATTTCAGGTAGGGAAGATAAAGATGTCATAATAGAACTATGATATATAAGCATAGTCTTCAATTCCATTGCTTTGTAGGTAAAGTACTATCTTCACATTAAAGAATTTTATAAGGTTACTCTAAAACTAAAGCCTTTCTCCCGTTAACTAAAGGCAAAACTTAAGGCCTAAAAACTGAACCTAAAGTGGCTGAACTTCCATAGGATTTTAGTCTATCTGCTGAGTGTTAACTTCTACAAGGTTCTATAGGTAGAGTCTATAAGGGACAGGTAGTGTTAACTTCTACAAGTTCTATAGGTAGAGTCTGTAAAGGGCTAGGTAGTCTCTGGATCTCATCTTTTATGAAAGGTGATATTTCCAGTAAATTCCCCTATATTCAATCTCTGGAATAGATCTAAATATAAGTTCTTCTTTTTAATATCCATAAACCACAACCACTTTAAGGAAAATCATGTAAATGTATCATTTCTCCCATACATGTGTCATTTCTCCCATAAACTCTTAAGGAAACATTTAAAGCATGTGTCATTGGTTTTCTCCATTAATTCAAGGAAAACTTTAAGGCCTAAAAATTAAAAGTAGCTAAACTTCCATAGGATAGGATCCCCCAAACTCAAATGGAGTAAAATGTAAAATGTTAAAAGTGGAGTGTTTTATGATGTAATGAATCTTAATAATCTAGATTGACATGGCTGTATTGAACTTCCATAGGATACGATCCCCCAAACTCAAGGTGAGTAAAATGTAAAATGTTAAAAGTGGAGTGTTTTATAATGTAATGGATCTTAATACTCTATATTGACATGGCTGTATTTTATTAATGTATCTAAATTTACACCTTCCATGTTGCTTTATTCTTGTAAAATGTTAAAAGTGGAGTGTTTTAGGATGTAATGGATATAAATAATCTAGATTGTGTTAAATATGATGTAATAGATCTTAATAATCTAGATTTACATGGTTGTATTTTATTAATGTACATAAATTTACACCCTCCGTGTTGCTTTATTATTGTAAAATGTTAAAATTGGAGTGTATTAATGTACCTAAATGAACACCTTCCCTGTTGCTTTATTCTTTTAAAATGTTAAAAGTGGAGTGATTTATGATGTAATGGATATAAATAATCTAGATTGACATGGCTACAGTGATATGATGATAGTGTAGGTTGATGTGGAAGTCATAAAATTCTTGTACATATCAATTATTATAAGTTATTAAACAATTTGATAAGTGTTATATCATACTTCTTATTAAGGAGATAACTAATTTATGATGATAGTGTAGTTTGATGTTGAAGTTGTAAAATTATTGTACATATCAAGGATGAATGATAGTACAAGCCAAAAATGACATTATTATAAATTATTAAACAATTTGATAAGTGCTAAATCATACTTCTTATTAAGGACATAACTAATTTGTCATAACAAAAATATGATATATAAGCACAGCCTTCAATTAAATAATTTTATAAGGTTACTCTAAAAATAAAGGCTTTATCCCATTAATTAAAGGAAAAATTTAAAGCCTAAAAACTTAACCTAAAGTGGTTGAACTTCCATAGGATTTTAGTCTGTCTATTGAGTGTTAAATTCTACAAGGTTCTATAGGTAGAGTCTGTAAAGGGCCGGGTAGTGTTAACTTCTATAAGTTCTAAAGGTAGAGTCTGTAAAGGGCCAGGTAGCCTCTAAATATCATCTTTTCTGAAAGGTGACATATCCAGTAAATGCCCCTATAGTCAATCTATGGAACAAATCTAAATATAATTTATTCATTTTAATATCCATAAACCACAACCACTTTAAGGCAAACTGTGTACATGTGTCATATCTCCCATAAATTCTTAAGCAGAGTTTTTAAAGCATGTGTCATGTTGGCTTTTTCCCATTAAATTTAAAGCATGTTTTTAGTAAGTGCATAAAATAATTTTGCAAACCATGTAAATCTCATTTCTCCCACAAACTAAAATCTTTCTCTCATTAATTCAAGGAAAAATTTAAGGCCTAAAAATTGAACCTAAAGTGGTTGAACTCTCATAGGATTTTGAATTTCCATAGGATTTTAGTCTATCTGTTGAGTGTTAAATTCTACAAGTTCTAAAGGTAGAGTCTGTAAAGGGCCAGGTAGCCTCTAGATCTCATCTTTTTTCAAAGGTGACATATCCAGTAAATGCCCCTACAGTCAATCTTTGGAACAGAAATAGAAGTTCTTCATTTTAATATCCATAAACCACTACCAATCTATGGAAAACCTTGTACATGTGTCATTTCTCCCTTCTCCCATAAAATTTTAGGCAAACTTTAAGGCATGTGTCATTTCTATTTCCTTTCTCCCACAAACTCATAAAGGTGTGACTTTTGATATAACTTCATCAACTACCACAACTAGTTGCTTTAGTAAGTGCAGAAAATAATATTGCAAACCATGTAAATGTCATTTCTCCCACAAACTAAAGGCTTTATCCCATTAATTCAAGGAAAAATTTAAGGCCTAAAAGCTGAACCTAAAGTCGCTGAACTCTCATAGGATAGTATCCCCAAAACTCAAGGCTTTCCCCCATTAATTCAAGGAAAAATTTAAGGCCTAAAAATTGAACCTAAAGTGGCTAAAATTCCATAGGATTTTAGTTTGTTGGTTGAGTATTAACTTCTACAAGTTCTAAAGAAGTCTGTAAAGGGCTAGGTAGCCTCTGGATCTCATCCTTTCTTAAGGCATGTAAAGGGTTAGGTAGCCTCTGGATCTTATCTTTTCTTAAGGCATGTTATTTCTAGATCTGATTTCTGCCATAAATGTTAAGGAAAAATTTCATGCAAACCATGCATGAACCATGTATATGTGTCATAAATCTCACTTAAACTCTAGGCAATGCAATATTTAACATATCTCATTTCTAGATGTGAATTCTACCATAAAATTTAAGTTAAACTTTAAGATAAACCATGCAAATGTCATGTTTCTCATGCACATGTGTCATTTCTCCCATGTATTTTCAATAAATGTCAATTTAATATATTTTTATTGAATTTGTTTTTTTCAGGGATAAAAAAACCCACTAAATATGGTTGAAAAATGGAAATTATGTATATATGTTTCTTGCCATCCCAATCTAGGGAAATCAGTGATTGCATATGTGCTTTCCAACATTGCAACTAGAAAAGTTGTCCAAAGGAAAATGAATATACTGGGAAGAACAACAAACGACGAGGCATATTATATTGCATTGAGAGAAGGTTTGGGAACAACTATGGAGTCTGGATCAAATGGAATTGTAGTTTTCACCAATTCTGAACTTGTGTGCAACCAGATGAAAGGCATGTACCAAGTTAAGAAGGAGAGGCTAAAGGAACTACATGGAATAGCAAACAATTTTGTTAGCCAATTTCAATTTTTTAGTATAAGACATTGTACAAATGTAAATAAGATGTACGCTGATCTATTTCATTGGGAAATGCCAATTTAGGATTCATATATCAAAGATGAATTAATAGATGAATTAGAATTATCCGGGGCAATGCCAATGCAAGATTCATCTCTCAAAGATGAATTAGTTTTAAGATGCTCTTCTTCAAAAATTCAAGATTCATCTCTCAAAGATGACTTTAGTTTTGATATGATTTTCTTCAAAATTTCAAGATTCGTCTTTCAAAGATGAATTAGTGTTGAGATGCTCTCCTTCAAAATTTATTGATGGACATTGTAACATATCTTGGATATGTGTGTGTTTTGTACTTATAAATGTGTCTTTTTGAATGACCATGTGTTTTTTTCAATTATATACCAAGTGTGCTCCCACCACACCATGTAAAGCGCAACTTGGTGAATTTTACATTTGCAACAAGTGGTGAACTTCACATTTTTATAAAATTAAAATGTGAGGACTTCAATTTTTTTTTGTTTAAATGGAGTTTCATGCTTATTTTTTAAGGACCATGTGTTTTTTTCAATTTTATACCAAGTTTTCTCCCACAATGTAAAGTGCAATTTGGTGAACTTAACATTTTTATAAATCTTTTTTCTTAAATTGAGTTTCACACATCAATTAGTGCTTTGAAAATTGTGTTTTACATAATTTGTATACACTAAATTACATTAATTTTCTGAAAATTATTTTGAATTTATTTTAAATAGTTATTTGAAAAAATAATTGTAAATGTCCACTGTAGATATATATATCATGGAGGATGAACAACGAACATCAACAAAATCTCATATCTCTAAGAGAGAGGGGGATCAGGGATCGAGGGATGTTCATGGTATTTAAATATAATCTTAAATCTCCATACATATACATACATGTGTATACATATGAAATTGATTTTTTTTATCAATTTTGTAAGTTAAATTAGTTGTTAATAAGTTTTATTTTTTATTTTTTAGGAGCTAAGAGAATAAGGGTGTCTCCTCCATCAATGGAGCATTCCCATGGTTCACGCAAACGTGGTATGGTTCACGCGATTTAATCAATGAATATGTACATGTATTTATATGTATGAATGTATTTTTAAATTTATTATAAATTCATATTTGTTTATGAAGCTTCTCTCTCATCTCATGAGGTTGGCGGTGGTTCACATTCCCTTATAGGGCCATCAATAAGTGCTAGCGGATTGCATGAAGGTGGTGATATGTATTCCCCTAGAGACCAATCAACGTATGGTCGTGTTGGTTCTCAACTAATCAGTGGTTTTATTAATTCTCAGCAGGGTTGTTTTGGTTCTCAACAGTCTGAAGGTGGGCAAGATGCTAGCCAACCACATCGAGGTGGCCATCAATTTGAATATTATTTTCATTCAATTTGTAGAAATTTTTTTACATTTGTTTTTTTAATATATAAAATTTTATATAGTGATGCCGAGGCTGAAAATGTTGCTCCAAATGTTGCTCAAAAAAGACGTAGGGCAGAATGCGGCATTCAAGAAGAAGGTTGTCCACCAACCATGACTTATCCATCTGACATTTCCGATATACCTTGGGAAACAAACATGCAACATTGCACTTTAGAGAGGTGTCAACATCTTCATGAAAAATTGAAGACAGAGCTCGTGGCTTTGACACTACCTGTTGAGAGTTGACAAAGCTTGGAAATAGTAATAGACTCTTTAGGTGAACAAGTAGATGTGTACTGAAATCTTGGGCCAACCACTGATACTTTTGTAGAACTGAGGAGAAAAATAAAGGAAACAGTGATGGGTCCCAATAAATGGGAGGTTGTTAAACAAACAGTTACAACAAAAATGGCCAAGTCTATGTTTAATTTCAAAGAAGTGCTGAAAAGAAAGATGTTGAAGGTGAAATATTTCAAATACCCTCGTATAGCTCACTATTTGTATGATAGACACCTTGCGGCCTATGGAAGACTCCCATGGAATGACGAGGTTCCAATTTATTTTGCAAAATTATTTTATGTAGAATTCTTTTTGCAAATGAAACCCAATTACAATGACCTTCCCTCTGAATTTTTTGGTCCTGGAAAAGGTCAATTTTGTGACCCAGGGGCACTAGGAATGATGTGCAGTTGCCTCGCCCTGAGCCACCATTGGTTAGTCGACCTTTTCGTGTCAAAACTTTGTGGTCAGAGATGGATGCCACTTCTCAAATTAGTCGAGAAGGAAATGATTCCATCATTGACAATGTTCACAGTGGATTGGGTGGAGTCGATGCTTGTTTGAATAGAAAAATAGCACGTGAGAATGCACGCACTAATTTTGTGTATTATACAGATGAATAGATTGACAACATAAGTGTTGAAGATCTCAAAACATATGGAAATAATTGTCGCAATGGTTGGCAGGACCTAATTTTTCATGAGGAAGAGGGCATGGGAACGATATGTGTTAATGGTTAGGGTTCAATTATTTTAACACATGTACAATTTGTAATAAATACATATATACATACATTTATTTGTATACATTAATCTAACAAAAATGTATCATTATATGTTAACACTATTTGTAGTTGTCACGCTTGATGAATGAAGAAAATGTTAATATCACGGTCGGAGCCCCTGGTTCAAATAATCAAGATGGGTATCACCATCAATCATACAATTAATATGGTTCTCACCATCAAGATATATTGGAAAATGTTAGTGTCTTTTAAGTGAACATGATGATGTACAATTATTTATTATCTATTATTACATATATCGAAACATGATGAGATATTTATAAAATAAATAATTGTGCACACATGTACATGTACATATATATAATAAAATGTTTTAACATATTTCGATTCCATCTAATTCTTTTGGGATGGAAATACCTTCTTCTTCCTTGGGAGATGTACCTTTTTATTCCTTGGGAGATGTGTCAAATCCACCATCACAAGTATGAACAATTTTTGACTTTTAAAATTTATGTTTTTAAGTTATATATTCCACCTCAAAAAGTTCCATTTAAAAATGAGATATATCTAGATCTTTAGTTATTTTAAATTTTTTGAATTTTAGGTTTTTGGAGATTTTATTTCCAAGCCACTCTCAGGAGATGTGCCAAATCCACCAACACAAGTATTCAATTTTTCACTTAAATAAATATATGTTTTTAAGTTATAAATTATAAATTGAAGTTTAAAAGTTTTATTATAAATTGAGATCTAGAGATTTTGAGTTATTTTAAATTTTTTGAGTTTTAGGTTTTTGGAGATTTTCTTTTGGAGCCTCTCTTAGGAGATGTGCCAAATCCACCAGCAAAAGTATTCAATTTTTCACTTAAATATATGTTTTTAAGTTATGATTTATAAATTGAAGTTTATATTATAAATTGAGATCTTGACCTTGAGTTATTTAATACTTTTAATTTTTTTGAATTTTAGGTTCCTATAGAGGATTTCTTTTCTCCACGGACTTTAGCGATGGAGATATGAACATCCACACCATTTCAACCATTTGAACAAGTCGTCTAACTTTTTTTAAATATTATTGAAAATAAGTTTATATATGCATTTTAATTTGAAAATTTTTAATATATATATATATATATATATATATATATATATATATATATATATATATAGCACACATGTATATATTACGGTTCACAAATTTGAAAGTGTTCTGTGGAGGAAGTTTTTTAGTAGATGAGCAACAAATGGAGAGACAACCTCATGAGGTATTGAATGTTTTTTTTTTACATTTTTTTTTTTTACATGAAGTTCTATATATTCTCACTCAATTTTAAAACATTAAATTTTAATGTTTGTGCACATTGTGTACAGATTCCCCAAGATTTTCAAGATAGCTTGAGGATCGTGACTTTGTTGGGAGAGACACTACATCCATTTGTATTTGATGGATGATGCACATGCACTATTTGAAGGATAATGCACATGCACATGTGAAACATTATATTTTCAATATATTTAGTCTTAAATTTACTTTTTTTTTAATATATAGTCTTATCTAGATGCAGTCATATATAACTTGATACTTGATACTTGTGAGATGTACAAATTTTGGACATATTTTATGTGAACTACATTTGGAACATGTGAATGTGATATGTAATGTGTTTAAAACATAAGTGTTGGATGGTTGAACTACATATGCCATGTGAAGTAAGGTTACAATGTTATATAATTTGTTTTGTTTTTAAAACTCAAGTTTTGGATGGTTGAACTACATTTGGCATGTGATGTGAAGTAATGATGTGTTATAATTTGTTTTTTTTTTAAGTGTTATGGGTGAAGTACATTTGGCATGTGAAGTAATGTTGTGTTATAATTTGTTTTGTTTTTAAAACTTAAGTTTTGGATGGTTGAACTACATTTGGAATGTGATATAATGTTTTTTTTATTGGATAGTTGAACTACAATTGACATGTGAAGTAATATTGTGATATAATATTTTTGTTTTTAAAAATCAAGCTTTGGATGGTTGAACTACATTTGGTATGTGAAGTAATGTTGTGTTATAATTTGTTTTGTTTTTAAAACTTAAGTTTTGGATGGTTGAACTACATTTAGCATGTGAATTAATGTTGTGATCTATAATGTTTTGTTAAATTAAAACGTAAGTTTTGGATAGTTGATCTACATTTGGCATGTGATATAATGTTTTGTTTTTATTGGATAGTTGAACTACAATTGGCATGGCATGTGAAGTAATGTTGTGATATAATGTTTTTGTTTTTAAAACTCAATTTTTGGATGCTTGAACTACATTTGGCATGTGATTATGATATTATGTTTTGTTTTTAAAATTCAAGTTGTCGTTTTCCGAACAAAAAAAAATTCACATGAATATATGTACATGTAGAAATGATTTTACACATGTTTGAATATATATGTTAAAATGAATGAAGTAATATATATATATATATATATATATATAAGAAAGATTCTAGGTCTTGTTAGATGTGTCAAACAGTCATAAAATTTTAAAAATGCATTCTATAATGTATATATATCGAGTACGTGCAACATTTTTCATGAATGCATATATAGAAAAGCTACTTTCAGTTAATTTCATTCTAGAACATATATATCTAGTATGTGCAACATTTTTCATCAATGCACATAGAAAATTTACTTTCAGTTAATTGCATTCTAGAACATATATATCCACTACTTCAAAAATTTTCATCAATGCAAATAGAATTTAGCTACTTTCAGTTAGTTGCATTCTAGAACATATATATTCAGTACATGAAACATTTTTCATCAATGCACATAGTAAAACTACTTGAACAGTTAATTTCATTATAGAACATATATATATCCAATACATGCTACATTTTTCATCAATGCACATAGAAAAGCTACTTTCAGTTAATTTCCTAGAACATGTATAGATCTAGTACATGCAAAATTTTTCATCAATGCACATAGAAAAACTACTTTTAGTTAATTTCATTCTAGAACATATATATCCAGTACCTACAACATTTTTCATCAATTCACATAGAAAATCCACTTTCAGTTAATTGCATTCTAGAATGAATATATATATATATATATATATATATATATATATATATATATATATATATATATATATATATATATCAGTAAGCACCATTTATATATCCAGTACTTGCAACATTTTCCATCAATGCACATAGAAAAGCTACTTTCAGTGAATTTTGTTCTAGAACATATGTATATCCAATACATGCAACATTTTTCATCAATTCATGTATATAAAAGCTACTTTCAGTTGATACTAGTGTGCATGTACCAAAACAATGTACATGTGCAAACACTTGCACAAATAACATAACAAGGCAACTCAATATTTAGTTGAGTTTTGGAAGTTCTAAAACATGAATCCAAAGAGAAGAAATTGTTGGGTAGTTCAATCAAAAAATTCCAATGGAATTCCATCTTCAATGATCCGTTCATGATCGGATTTTGACATTTTCCATTTCTTAATCTTCATTTTTTTCTTTGATTGAACCTCTATCAATTTTATGCGTGTTGCACACACCAAGTGACTATATTGACAACTTATGAGATGAGGTTCATAGTATTCAAATTAAAAAAAAATCCCTACTTTGATTAGTTTGTCTCAAAAAATAACCTTTCAATATAATAGATCCCCTGTCATATGGAAACCCGTGATAGTTATAGTTTTCTAATAATTTCACCTTTCGTTCAGTGCAACACATCAAATAATACTTCACATTTTCATCGTTTTCAGTAGGTGCAATTACAACAAAAACGTCTCCTGCACAATAAAACAAACTTATGTATTTAAATTTATATCATAATTAACATGAAAAATTAACTTTAAAATAATTTTAGTATCTATTTCTAGATCTCTATCATTGAAAGAAATTCAAATGTTACCTTCTCTGACAAGATTAGAAACTCGATCACCATCAGATGATATTGTAATCTCCTCTGATTGCATTTCTTCAAACATTGCAACGAACATTTTCCCTTTTGTATTTAGCTCTGTATGTTTCCAATATTTTACATACATTTTGTTTTCCCAAACATCATTGGATTCTATGTTGTCTATGCAAACATGACAAAAACAAGAATATTTTCTTTCATCCAATGCAAACATATTTGTGGAAAACTTTGTTTTAATTGAATGCAATTTTCAAGTCGCTTTTAATTTTTCAACGTCATTTCCAAATGAAGTATCTACATCTTCGATTCCAATATGCCAAAAATACCTATATATGGAAAATTCAAAGAAGAATGTAAATATGATATTAAAATACCATCAAAGATAATCATTGTGATAAATGTACACTGTTTAAAATTGGATATCCAATAAAAATTAAATTGAATGTACCTTCACCCTTCCCTTGATCGGTGAGTTTCATGGCTTAGAGAAGCGATGTACCATTGAACAACTTCTTTAGCGTCCACAAGTCAGTTTGCAAAGGGGTTCATTTGATATCTTTGAAGTGCTCGTTTTATGCATGCCCCTGCACTGTCATGTTCAACTTTTCCATGGCCAGTCTCAAAGAAATTCCAACAATGTTCAATGCAGGTTTTCTTATGACGACAACACAACCAAAAGAATGATCGTGAAGATTCGAATTGACCTCCGCATCCATCTGACCATATCCAATGTTCATTGAATTTCATTCCACGACTTTTCAAGGAGTCATAAATCTTTCAAAAACAGTGTTGTACAAAATATTTATCATGTGTACGATTGTCACTGATATAAAAGTGATATTCTTTAATAACATGCCGATTTTCACTGGTTCTTTCTATATGATTGACGTTTTTTTCAACATGTCTATATAGAATATGGACGAGCATGGAGACTTGGTCAGAATGATAGTATTCACTCTAAATTTCCTTTTGTGGAACAAATGTGTAGTTTTCTGCAAAATCAATTACTAACAAAATGGTCCCTGGTGGAAAAAATTCACGAGATTTTTTGAATTGAAAGTCTTGCCATCGAGCTATATGGGAATGCTTAGTGTATTCATAAATTTCTGCCTCAAACTTTCTAAAAAAATCTATCACAACAATTTCTTCTTCTTCTAATTCAATTCTTTTAGCACTATCTGAACCTTGAAATGATGTATGTATATATTCATATCTCTTCCATTTCACTTTCATGTTGGACAATGATTGATCATTTATATCAGTATGATATTTGTTTTGAAATTTAGTTAAATTTCCACATTCATCGCATTTTTTACCACCAACACATTTCTTTTCATAAAATATTTCATCGCTTTCTCTTTCACATAGAATTTGAGATATGAAATCACGAATAGTGGAAGGAGGAGGTGAATCTTTCCAAAATGTTCTACAAAATTAAGGAATGTGTCATAATATAACTGAAATTCCACATGATAATGACAACAACAAGTGTCATGTACAGTGATAGGTTTTACATACAATGGTTTTTGTTTAACGAAAGCACTGATTGAGACATGAATTTCACGATTCTCTTCTTTGAACTTGTTGAAAATATTTATCTGAGTGGTGTCCAAGAAATGTTTTTCATGTTCTTCATACTGATTTCATGTTATTCTTCTTCGCATCACATCCCTTGCATTTGGAAAAACACGTGAATTTTTCTTCCAATATTCATATATTGTTATTTTAAAATTTTCTCCAAGTCTGTCTTTGTATGGTTGCCTAGAAATAGCTCTCCAACAAGCGAGTTCATCATTTAAATCTATTTGCAACCGAAATTTCCGATGTTCGTGAAAAAAAATTTGTGAGGTTCCTAATGCTCATGCCATAGATTTTACCAAGCGATTCTCTTTAGTACTTGATGAAAACACTGACATATGTATTGCTCTATGTACAACTGAAACATTTTTTTGTTTAGATCTTCCAATTGAATTTATAGCACTATTTATATTTTGTATCACATTTTCCTTCAGTCTTTTATCTTTTTTTGATTTTCAAATACCCAATAAAGTCGTAGCTTCTTTTAATTTCCTTAATGATAGGAGAGCTTTCAACATTTGGGCTTGAACTATCACATTTTCCTTTATGAAGTACGTATCAAAAATGCATTTAACATGATATCATATAACATGGTCAACTAGTTTATCTCCATATGTGTGAGTTTCAACTTTTTCTAACATCTCATCATCGACATTGATTTCATTTGTACATATTCCAATGAATATTACATAATAAGTTTACATTTTCAATAAATAAATAAATTAATAAATATGTATAATTTCAATAATACATGCATGTGTTCAACACACACACACACACACACACATATACATACCTTGTGATGCAAATTCTTCACTTGAATTTCTTTCAACATTTTCACCATCTTCAATCATTGGTTCAATATCTCTTTCACTTTCTCTTTCAAAATTTTGTATCTCATCATCAATGTTTTGAGGAATATCTCTCTTTTTTTTATATTGCAAAATATTTTTCAAATTAGTTCATCAAATAAAAATTAAGCTTGAACACATTTTACGCTAGGAAAATTTTAAATATCAAATTCATAATATTTACATTTAGATGTCTGCTTCAACTTATAGTTGAGGCTGATTTTCCCTTTCAATATTTGAGAGTTCTTCTCTCTTTCTTTTGTGATATTCTCTCCCCTATTCTCTACGTTCCTCAGGGTCTCTTGTTCGATCATATTTTCTTGCGCAATTCCTTCGATTTCCCATGATAATAGAGTATGAAGTTCAAAAAATTTCCTTCAAAAATTTAGACAAAAACTCAATTAAAAAACAAAATCAGAAAAGATTTAATTTAAAAAAAAACTCATTTTAAAAAATTTGCAAAAAATACATGCTTCAATCCAAAACACTTACTATAAAAAATCTGAGAAAAAATGTCTTATAAAAATGAAACGAAGCTCAAAATATTTCCTTCCAAGTTTTGCAAAAAAAATTCATTTAAAAAGTTAGACAAAAACTCATTTTAAAAAAGCATTATAAAATATTTACTTCAACCCAAAACATGTGCTCTAAAAAAATGTCACTTCAAAAAATACCTCCAAAAAATGTCCATTGAAAATTAATTCCAACTTCTTAAAAAATGTCACTTCAAAAAATACTTCAAAAAAACCTCTAAAAAAATATCACTTTAAAAAATACCTCCAAAAAATGTCCTTTGAATACTAAGCCTAAAAAGAGTCCTTTCGAAATTAAGTCAAAAAAATGTCTTTCGGAAATTAAGCCTAGAAACCTCTGAAAACAAAATATATCCAAAGAAATATCCTTTGAAAATTAAGCCTAGAACCTCTAAAAACAATGAAAATTAAGCCCAAAATTTCTAAAAACAAAATACCGTAAAACCAAAAAATGTCTTTTGGAAATTAAGCCCAAAAACCTCTAAAAACAAAATACATCCAAAAAAATGTCCTTAAAAAATTAAGCCCAAAAATTCTAAAGACAAAATACTTAAAACAAAACCAATGAAAATTAAGCCCAAATTGGAAATTAAGCCCAAAAGCCCCTCAAAACCTCTCAAAACAAAATACATCCAAAAAAATGTCTTTTGAAAATTAAGCCCAAAACCTCTAAAAACAATGAAAATTAAGCCCAAAACTTCTAAAAACAAAATACCTTAAAATCAAAAAATGTCTTTTGGAAATTAAGCGCAAAAACCTCTAAAATCAAAATACATCCAAAAAAACATTCTTTCAAAATTAAGCCCAAAACTTCTAAAAACAAAATACTTAAAAGAAATGCCAATGAAAATTAAGCCCAAAAATTCTAAAAACAAAATAACTTAAAAAAAAAAACAATGAAAATTAGGAACAAAACCTCTAAAAATAAAATACTTTAAAAAAAAATGAAGCCTAAAAAACATCCAAAAAATGTATCACATACCTCCAAAAAATGTCCTTTCAATGTATCTCCAAGAAAAGTCCTTAAACCCAAAACAATCCTTTGAAAAAATGTCCTTTGAATGTACCTCCAAGGAAATTCCTTAAACCCAAAACAATCATTTGCAAAAATGTCCTTTGAATGTACTTCCAAGAAAAGTCCTTAAACCCAAAGCAATCCTTTGCAAAATCAGACCAAATGAAGAAATGTGTGAAATTATGCGAAATTAATGAATGTTTTTATGTCAATTTATATCGCCACAATTTTTTTTTTTGAGGGGCTTCATGGTATTTTCCGGCCGATGGAAATTCAGGTAAATGTTCGGCCGAACTTTTATTATAAATTCGGCTGAAATTTTGTGTCGTTAGACTTGATAGGCCGTTGATGCAAAAAATAATTCGGCCAAACTTTTTTACAAGTTCGACCGAGTTAACACATCTGCAATTACACAGAGCCAAGATATGAATACATATTTTCAACTTTGGACTAATTAAACTCCATGAAACATTAAAAATTAACTGTCGGAGCCAAGACAAGCATTTTCATAATTCAATCTAATTTCAGGAAATATAAATTTTATGGAATTTCATAAATATTTACTATTTTTAATTAATTTTGTAATAAGACGGGTGAAAACAATTTCTGAAGGTCATTATGATTCAGTGAAATCAATATTATGCATCTTCCAAAATACAGTATATAAAAAATTGAAAAGATTATGGTGCATTACATTGGTCCGTCGTCAATAATGGGTAGTTTTTAGATTTTTATTTTATAACTTATATGTTGAGAAATTTCGTGCATCGCGAAACATATTCAAAATATTAATTTTTTCATATTGGATCAGTTCAAAAAATTCTAGTAATCATGATATGCATCAGTTGATTTTGTAAATATAATGAAACTGAAGTAGACTCTGTCTAGATTGTTGTAACACATTTTGTTTCTCAAAAACACAAAGTTTCAAAGAATACACCACTGCATATTAACATGACTTCAAATGAATCCTTTGATTGTTAAAAAACACACACTCAAAGAAAAGCTAAGTTGACATATCAAATGTATATAAAAAAATTCCAAAAAATAAGTAATAGAAAGCTAATAAAATTTCTGACAACTTTTATTTTTATCGCAAAATGAAATTCTAAACAAAAAAATTGTTTTGGCTTGCAAAAAGTTGAAGAACGAAAAAAATGAAATTTTTTTCTCAAAAAGGGGCAAAAAGTGTTACCCAACTTCACATTTTCACCCCTAAGCCATAAAATCTACAATTATTTATGCAATGTAATTTTTTTTTGTTACAATAGTTACTTCGTAAAAAATGGAAGACTTTCTCAGTGAACACAATGTTCATGAGTGTTTCTCCCTCTTTACCTATATCGCATATCCATATTATTCCAAGTTTCTTTGGACCTAATTTTTAGTGGAATTTTGGGAAGCATGCTTTCATTCAAGCCTTGTTGAATGAGATGAATTTTTGTTGCATCATCCATTTTTTTTATTATGAGTTGAACCTTTTGATCCCGAAAATGGTCTCATAAGCTTCCTAATCTACACATCAAGAGTTTCTTGGGCTTATCCTTAACCATTCCTTGATTTTTTTATGAGTAACCCTCAATCACTTCACAGTATCCATGGTTTTTCTCCCTATATTAACCTTAACATTATATTATCAAGGCTTTTCATTTGTTTAGGTGGAATAATGCATAGAGATTGCAGTCATCTTGAACAATGTATATAATTTTTTTACATTATAACAAATAAAAAAATGAGCATCATGAATGAAGTTATGTAGATATACGTGTGGATGATAAAATTGAAGTTGGGTTACACTTTTTCCCCTTTTTTGAGAAAAAAAAAATCGTTTTTTTTTTCTCTGTTCTTCAACTTTCTCATAGCCAAAACAATTTTTCTGTTTAGAATTTCATTTTGCGATAAAAATAAAAGTTGTTAGAAATTTTATTAGCTATCTATTACTTATTTTTTGGAATTTTTTTATACACATTTGATATGTCAACTTAGCATTTCTTTGGGTGTGTGTTTTTTAACAATCAAAGGATTCATAAAAATTCATGTTAATACACGTTGGTGATTTCTTTGAAAACTTTGTGTCTTTGAGAAACAAAATGTGTTACAACAATCTAGACAAAATCTACTTATATTTATGAAACCAACTGATGCGTATCATAATTACTAGAATTTTTTGAACTGATCGAATATGAAAAACTGCATATTTTGAATATGTTTCGGCGCGCACAAAATTTCTCAACATATAAGTTATAAACTAAAAATCTAAAAACTACCCATTACAGACGACAGACCAATGTAATGCATCATAATTTTTTTCAATTTTTTTATAGTTTATTTTGGAAGATACAAAATATTGATTTTACTGAATCATAATGACCTTCAGAAATTGTTGCACCAATTTTTTTACAAAATTAATTAAAATTAGTAAATATTTATGAAATTCTATAAAAGTTATATTTCCTGAAAGTGGATTGAATTCTGCAAATGCTTGTCTTGGTTTCGACAGTTAATTCACAAAGTTTCATGGAGTTTAATCAGCCCAAAGTTGAAGAAATGTGTTCAGAGCTCGGCTCTACGTAATTGCAGACGTATTAGTTCAGCTAAACTTCAAAAAAAGTTCGGCCGAACGATTTTTTTCCCTGATGGCCCATCAAGTCTAATAACACAAAAGTTTAGCCGAACTTTTATTTGAATTTACATCGACCGAAAAATTCAACGAAGCCCCTCCAAAAAAACATTTCAGGGCAATATAAATTGACGTAAATTGATTCATTATTTTCACATAATTCGCACATTTCTTCATTTGGTATGATTTTGCAAAGAAATTTTTTGGCATAACATTCAAAGGAAAGTTTCTTGGAGGTATGTGATACATTTTTTGGATGTTTTTTAGGCTCCATTTTTTTTTTAAGGTATTTTTTTTTTAGAGGTTTTGGGCTTAATTTTCAAAGGACCTTCTTTTTTGATGTATTTTGTTTTTAGAGGTTTTTGGGTTTAATTTCCAAAAGACATTTTTTGGACATTTTTTGGACTTAATTTCGAAAGAACTCTTTTTAGGCTTAATATTCAAAGGACATTTTTTGGAGGTTTTTTTTTAAATGATATTTTTTAGAGGCTTTTTGGGCTTAATTTTCAAAGGACGTTTTTTGGACGTATTTTTTAAAGTGGAATTTTTAAGAAGTTTGGATTAATTTTCAATTGACATTTTTTGGAGGTATTTTTCGAAGTGACATTCTTTTAGATTACGTGTTTTGGCTTTAAGTAAATATTTTATAACGATTTTTTAAAATGAGTTTTTGTCTAACTTTTTAAATGAATTTTTTTTGCAGGACTTGGAAGGAAATATTTTGAGCTTCACTTCATTTTTATAAGACATTTTTTTCTCGGATATTTTAAAGTAAGTGTTTTGGATTGAAGTATGTATTTTTTGCAAAATTTTTAAAATGCTTTTTTTTTTCAATTAAATCTTTTGTGATGTTTTTTTTAATTGAGTTTTTGTCTAAATTTTTGAAGGAAATTTTTTGAACTTCATACTCAATTATCATGAGAAATCGAAGGAATTGCAAGAGAAAATATGATCAAACAAGAGACCCTAAGGAACGTACAGAACGAGGGAGAGAATCTCGCAAAAAAAAGAGAGAAGAACGCTCAAATATTGAAAGGGAAAATCAACCTCAACTAGAAGTTGAAGTAGGTATGTAAATGTAAATATTATAAATTTGATATTTAAAATTTTCCTAGTGTAAAATGTGAAGCTTAATTTTTATTTGATGAACTAATTTCAAAAATATTTTGCAATGTAAACAGAGAGAGATATTCCTCAAAACATTGATGATGAGATACAAAATTTTGAAAGAGAAAGTGAAAGAGATATTGAATCAACGCTTGAAGATGGTGAAAATTTTGAAAGAAATTCAAGTGAAGAAATTGAATCACTATATGTGTGTGTGTGTTGAACACATGCATGTATTATTGAAATTATACATATTTATTAATTTAGTTATTTATTGAATATGTAAACTTATTATGTAATATTAATTCGAATATTTATAGATGAAATCAATGTCGATGATAAGATGTTAGAAAATGTTTGCACTCACACATATGGAGATAAAAGAGCTGACCTTGTTATACGATATTGTGTTAATAACATTTTTTATAAGCACTTCATAAAGGAAAATGTGGAAATTCAAGCTCAATTGTTGAAAGGTCTCCCATCATTAAGGAAATTAAAAAAAAGCTCTGACTTTATTGGGTATTCGAAAATAAAAATAAAAAAGATAAAAAAATGAAGGAAAATGTTTTACAAAATATAAATAGTGTTATAAATTCAGTTAGAATATCTAGACAGAAAAACATTTGAGTTGCACGTAGAGCAATACATATGGCAGTGGTTTCATCAAGTACTAAAGAGAATCGCTTGGTAAAATCTATGGCACAAGAATTAGGAACGTCACGAAAATCTTTTCACAAACATCAGAAATTTCAGTTGCAAATAGATGTAAATGATGAACTCGCTTGTTGGAGAGTTTTTTGTAGGCAACCATACAAATATAGACTTGCAGAAAATGTTAAAAAAATAATATATGAATATTGGATTAAAAATTCACGTGTTTTTCCAAATGCAAGGGTAGTGATGCAAAGAAGAATAACATAAAATCAATATGAAGAACATCCAAAACATTTCTTGGACACCACTGAGATAGAGTTGTTCAAAAATTTCAAAGAAGAGAATCATGAAATTGATGTCTCAATTAGTGATTTTGTGCAACAAAAACCATGGTATGTAAAACCTATCACCGTACGTGATACTTGTTGTTGTCGTTATCATGTGGAATTTCAGTTATATTATGACACATTCCTTAATTTTGGTAGAAAATTTTGGAAAGATTCACCTCCTCCTTCCACTGTTCGTGATTTCATATCTCAAATTCTACGTGGAAGAGAAAGCAATGAATTATTTTACGAAAAGAAAGGTGTTGGTGGTAAAAAATACGATGATTGTGGAAATTTGAATAAATTTCAAAACAAATATCATACTTATATAAGTTATCAATCATTGTCCAACATGAAAGTGAAATGGAAGAGATATGAATATATCCATACATCCATTCACGTTAGTACTACAAGTTCTAAAAGAATTGATTTACAAGAAGAGGAAATTTTTGTGATAGGTTTTTTAAGAAATTTTGAGGCGGAAATTTATAAATACACCAATAATTCCCATAGAGCTCGATGGCAGGACTTGAAATTCAAAAAATCCTGTGAAGATTTTCCACCAGGGACCATTTTGTCAGTAATTGATTTTGCAGAAAACTACACATTTGTTCCACAAAAATATATTCATAGTGAATACTATAATTCTGACCAAGCCTCCATGCTCATCCATATTTTATATAGGGATGCTGAACAAAATGTTGATCATATAGAAAGCACCAGTGACAATTGGCATTTTATTAAAGAATATCACTTTTATATCAGTGACGATTGTACACATGATACATATTTTGTACAACACTGTTTTGGAAAGATTTATGACTCCTTCAAAATTCGTGGAATAAAATTCAATGAACATTGGATATGGTAAGATGGATGTGAAGGTCAATTCAATTCTTCACGATCATTCTTTTGGTTGTCTTGTCTTCATATGAAAACCCGCATTAAACATTGTTGGAATTTCTTTGAGACTGGTCATGGAAAAGGAGAACATGACAGTGCAGGGGCATGCATAAAATGAGCACTTCAAAGATATCAAATGGACCCCTGTGAAAACTGACTTGTGGAAGCTAAAGTTGTTCAATGGTGCATCACTACACTAAGCCATGAGACTAACTGATCAAGTGAAGTGCGAAGGTACATTCAATTTAATTTTTATTGGATATCCAATTTTAAACAATGTACATTTATTACAATGATTATATTTGATGGTATTTTGATATCATATTTATATTCTTCTTTTAATTTTCCATATAGGTTTTTTTGGCATATTGTGGTCGAAGATGTAGATAGATCGATTGGAAATGACGTTGAAACAATAAAAGGGACTCAAAAATTACATTCAATTAAAACAAAGTTGACCGCAAATGTGTTTGCATTGGATAAAAGAAAATATTCTTGTTTTTTTCATGTTTTCATAGACAACACAGAATCCAATGATGTTTGTGAAAACAAAATGTATGAAAAATATTGGCAACATACAGAGCTAAATACAAAGGGGAAAATGTCCGTTGCAATTTTTGAAGAAATGCAATCAGAGGAGACTACAATATCATCTAATGGTGATCGATATTCTGATTTAGTCCTAGATAAAAAAAATTCTACAGAAATTTTATTTGTATTTATACATCTTTCACAAAAGCAATGAAATGAATCAAAGTTTTTGAATCATATACATGATTATTCAATTGTAACAAAAAAAACAAAGGCATAAAAGAGGTTTAGAGTAAGAGTTTAGTGGGTAAGAGCTAGCTTCCATCCATCCATCCTTTTCCATTCTAATGAAAGGTTTTTGAGAAGACAAAAGCACTAAAGGAGCGATGTGTTAAGTGGTTGCTAGTTTGCAAAGAAGTTGGATGAGGATTTCAAGGAAAGCTTACCAGTGAAGAGAGATTCGTCCACACTCACTCATTATACATTCCATCATTGAGAGGTATCAAAAAACTGACCATCCGATTGTTATACCTCCTAGAAGTGTAGATGTCACTTGTGTTGTCTCATATATGAAGAAACGAGAGGTACTTGAAATATTTTTCTTAATGGTGATGAAATCGTGCTACATCAAGAATTTGATATTTTGCATAAGGGATTTTATTTATGATTTTGATTCACATGAACTCATAGATGCTTGGTATCTTGCATGATATAATAATGTATAAATTCTTAATATTTTACAAGAAAATCATTGGTTACTCAACCTATGTCAAAGAGTTATTGATGATTATAAATCGGGTGAATGCAACTGATTATTTAGTCATTCATTTGGTGTTAATGTAAGTATTATATTTTGTTATTTGTTGCTATCATAATGCTCTAATATTTAATTTAAAAGTCATAATCCTAAATACTATTTCCTATTTTGTTCTCATCGCATGGTGTAAATTAGAATTTCCCAATGTTCTCAAGTGTTTGATTTTTTGCGATTTGGTTTTATAAATATTCCCATTGATTTTTTGGCATTTGGTTTTATAAATAGTCACATTTCACACGAAAACAAATTTGTGTAAAGTTTTAAAGATATTTCCTAAGAATTAGAATGAAGAGTAAGGTAGCCGACAGATATAAGAAAATGGTTTTTGGATGGAGGGAAAAGAGGATATCAGAGGTTCGAATTTTGGAAGTTGTAACTATTACATATTTTTATTTATTAGGTTAATAAAATTTTTGTTGTGGTTGACTTTTTATTTAAGGAAAATGTTTCAATTTTCAAGGTAATATGAAACACTTTTAGATATATGCTCAATGGTACCTAATATCTTTATTACTAAAAATTTTAGTGCAAAATATGGATGCATGTTCTATTGTACCTGGCACCCAGTATTGTTATGTTAATTCTTGACAAGCTATTACGAATCATTTAGCACTCTAAAATGGGTAAAGGATGAAAATACTACAAAATGTTGATTGCGAAATTAAATTAATATTAAATTAATTTAAGAAATTATTGCTCATGTTCTTAAAGTGATACTTCAAAAACGTTGGAGAAAAATAAAAATTTATTAATAGGAAAAGATATTGAACTGAAAGTATGAAATAAAATGCTTTATCACAAATTTGTTGCTTTCACTACATAACATATAAACAAAATAGAGGAAATTTTCATATCATTGGATCAAAAAATGTTATTAATAATTTAAAATTTTATAATAAAAATACTAAATAATATAATGATTCAAACCAGAGTTTTTGGAAAAGGAAAATGTATTTTTAATATTGAAAAGTGAAGTGAAAAAGGAAAAAACAACGTGTGATGCAATTTGTGTGGTAAGTGATTTATTTTATATCTCTTGTGATACTAGTAAATTGGTTTATGCTAATAATGTTGATATGCAGTCATCAAGCTCAATTATGATATTTAGAATAATGATTTTGGCGATATTTTTGAAAGAGAAGCTCATATTGAAGATGATGAAGGTAACTATTTTGAAAGTTATAGAAAATGAATTGGGTTAAAACTCATGATAATAATGGGTTTTGATGGCAACAATCTAGGAAGAAGGGGAAGACATAAAAAATCCCATAGAGATATGTATAAGGCCAAGAAATTAAGGTCTTGGTTATGAAGATAACATAGACAATTGAGATATTAAGTTTTTTAAAACAAAAAAATTATCATAAGATGAATTATTTATAGGTAGAAGTGAAACAAAATATACCCAAAATAAAGAGAAATATTGAATTCATTGTGGTAGAGCAAGACATATACAAGCTAAGTTTTAGAATTTGTGTCCTTGCAATATTTGTAGTTTTACCAATAATGATCATCACATATGTTGGTAAAAAGAAATGTCAAGACATCACATACAATTAAATTATGGATGGATAAGTGTGTGCGAAAGGAAAATCAACTAACTAGTTAACCTTTAAAAGTCGTTGAAGGCCTTGCATGCTTAGATCATAGTTGTGATGGTTAGCAATAAACCAAAATATTCTTGTAAATATTAAAGGGTAAACAAATGAAAACCCTTGATAATATAAGGTTAAGGTTAATCTAGGGATAAAAACCATGGATCTAGTGAAGTGGTTTAGGGTTACCCATAAAAAATCAAGGAATGGTTAAGGATAAGCCCAAGAAACTCTTGATGTGTAGATGAGGAAGCTTATGAGACCATTTTCGAGATCAGAAGGTTCAACTCATAATAAAAAAAATGTATGATGCAACCAAAATTTATCTCATTCAACAAGGTCTGAATGAGATAATTCTTCCCAAAATTCCACTAAAAATTAGGTCCAAAGAAATTTGGGATAATATGGATATGGGATACAGGGAAAGGGGGAGAAACACTCATCAAAATCATGTTGAGTGAGAAAGTCTTGCATTTTTTTTATGAAGTAACTATTGTAACAAAAAAAAAAAAATTACATTGCAAAAATAATTGTAGATTTTATGGAAGAGCTTCTTGAAAAGAATATCTTAAAAATGCATAGAGATTGCTCATCTTGAACAATGTATAATTTTTTTTTTACACTATAACAAATCAAAGCATGAGCATCATGAATTGCGTTATGTGGATATACACGTGGATGATAAAATTGAAGTTGATATCAAGTGTTGTAATCATATATAATACTTAGACCAGTAGTTTTTCATGTTATTGTAAACCCATTAATACATCTAAGTTGTAATAGTTAGCTTGAAAATTGTTAATGGTCGTAATTAAAGGGGATTATTGGAACATGGTGATTACTGTCATTAGCCATATAGTTCTTAGAAGAATTTGGTTGACTTAGTAATAGATAGTTGTAACAGAGTTTGGTTGACTTATAAGCAAAAATATATTCTCTATACATTTCCTAAAGAATCTTATTTGTAGTTATACATCCTTCATGGAAGCTATGAGACAAATCAATGTTTGTGAGCTATAGCCCAGTGTGTAATTCATTTATGTGTTTATTTAGCTGTAACTGGGAATATTTGTCTTCTCAATCCATAAATGATGAATTTGAAGAGCATCATATAATACTATTAAGAAAATTTATTATTAGAAACTATAAAAGTTATTTTAGTTGAAATTAGTAGTGAATTTATTTTAGTTTATGCTTTAAATTTAATCCTTTTCAATACATGTTAAATCCAAATTTAAATGAAGATATATTGGTTTTAATTCTTAAATATTAATATGGATTTCTATGATGTTCATACTAATTTATACTTTTCTTTATTCATTTCTTTATTGAAATCATATTTATAAAATAACATGATAGAACTTTGTGTTTAACTCTTACACGATTATATCTAGAATACTAAGGAATAAAAATGTTGTTACATAGTTAACTTGACATGTTTTTTGTGTGTATGCATGTAAACAATACAAATGTACTTTTTATTCATAATTGTATTATTATGTAAAAAGCAAAGTATAACTGAAAACATGAAAATGGACATAGAGGCTAGTAGACAAAAGAAACTATTTCAGTACTGGATGGAATTTAACGCTTTAAGGTGGCCACAAGACCTGGTTTCCTTTGGGTAGGTTGAGGCTACCAAATTTGTATATGTTGCAACTTTCTCTCTTTTTTGATAAATAGAAAATGGTAAGGCACTACAAAATTTACAAAAAAAATAAAAAAAATGTATTATTATGTAAAATTTTATATATAAATAATAGTGATTTTTTTATTATTTCATATTTACTATGTTATCCATGAGGCATAAAGTATATCGTGACAAGGTGTTTTGTTAAGGCACTATGTAGTATAAAGGTCGTTGGTTCAAAACTCTGTGGGAAAAAATACAACCATGCCAAGGGATAGTGTAGCCCAGGACGAGTGCAATAGGTGGGTGATTTTGATGGCTTAGATGCCCTTGGGTTGTCCCTACTCAAGCCATAGTTTAATTGTGCCAATCATCTCAAGACTTACACACACACACACAAACACACACATATATACAAATGCATATATTTATTTATTATGTTGATATACATTCGTTCTATTGAACAATGGTAGATCAATCTTTTTTTGACCCAAATATTTATCTTATTGTCATAAATGAAATACATTGACATATTCTCATCGTCTCCCATATACCAAAAAATGGAATTTTAAATATTAATTGCATTACATCTCTAAATTCATATTTAGCTTTTCACATTTACTTAATACAATTATCATGAACGTATAAAATAATAAATTACATCATGGTCAGTAGATAGGGTGCTCGATAGGAAAAAAGTGGACACATGCATTTCTATTGTAAAACCATGCGCTCACAAGTGAGGATGTGGCAATGAATACCCCCCAATCTTTTGATGTAACATTAAGTCAAGTTACATGGCATACTGTGTTAATTGATTATTTTTTATGGTAATCATACCAAGTTTCTAGTACCAAGTTAATGACTGCATTTAGGTGGATATTTTTCATATCCATTGGTAAAATTCATGGAATTTTACGATAGTAGAATGCTCTAGTCTTAGATGATTTTCCCATTATTATTTTTTATTTCATGCAGAGGTTTCCATTCAAGTGGAAAGATGGTTACATTGAGCACAAGGGGCATCAAAATATTGCATATCCAAAGTGCACTATGAGGAAAATTGTTTCTTCTCATGTCTCTTATTTTCTTATTTCAACAAGCTCTTTGGTAGGTGATCTCTTTATAATTATATTTATACTTCATGGCTTCAAGTTTTTCTTTCTTTAATTTCCATTGTTCATTATTGTTTTCCCTGCATACTCTTTATTTTCATGGCCTTCTCTCTAGCCAATTCTAATCTTTGAAAGGGCATATATCGCTCTTCCCCTTTAGCTTTTTCGGTTTGAATCATATTAATGGTTTATTCTTCCGATCTCTATGGCCTCTTGCAACTCTATCAAGGTATTTCAACTCCTAGTCCTCAATTCTTTTCCTCGTTAGTATGTCTTACCTATGCGGATGTTTATGGAATGTTTTTTGGATGGTGTGTCTAAAATATATAAATGCGATAGTGATTTACTTTCCATACACGCACCGGCGCTGCATATAACATGATGCACCATGGAAAATTTATTTTTATAAAATAAAAATAAAACACGGTGCACTAAATACCACAACGCCCTGGTGCTTGAATAGTAGATAACACTAGTGCCCTTGATGTAGTAAAATGACCTACTGCATACCAGTAAGGAGCACCGCTATTGTTTTAAATTTCTTAAAAATGTGTTCTTATTTTCCAATGATGCATTGATGAGGTAGATGTAATAAAATTCCCCGGGGCTTCTTCTAAAGAGAAATGCTAAGAAGTTTTTAATTTTTAAAAATAGAGCGGTACTATAGTCAAACGAAGCACCGGTGCAGTACCTGTATTAAAATTCCCCAAGGCATCTCAATAAAATCTCCACGATATATTTTTTAATTTTAAAAAAAAAACACGGTTCTATTGCTTCTTGTTTGCATCGATGTGGTTAGATAAACACATCGGAGGAGGATTAAATAACAAAACTCATGACCTTAAATTTCACTTTTACCATATACAGTGTTAGATATCTCTAAAGCATCAGTACCACTCTTGCCTCATGCAAGCACCCTAACTTCGGTGATTCTCTTGCTCATCATCCTTCCATAACATGCTCACTCTCTTAGTTTCTAATTTTTTCAAATCGTGCTAAATTTTTTTTTCTCCATGACATGTCCACAATGCCTCCCAAACAACAAAATGTCTAGTAAATTTGTATGTTTCTCTCTAATTTAATTTTTTAGTGGATTAGAATTGAAAATTAGCTTAAATTTTCCATTTTTTTTGAAAAAACAATTTCCCAAGGTTGTGCGCGCGATATGTTTGGCTTGCACCGATAACAATGCACCCTATAAATTTAAAGGGTGCACCACATTTCAGTGTGTGAACATAACATACCATGGTTGTTGCAGTGTGTTTTGTAAATCATATCAAACTAGGAAAGTGATAAATTTTCCGACGATGCATCACTACAACGACGTTTATATTTACCAAACGCACCACAAAAACAACATTTAAAAATACAGGTATAGTTTAGTGAGTTCAATAACTTTAGCATTCCATTTTGGTCAAAAAATGTTATATGCATGCACCGTTGCAGAAGTGTGTCAAACCACTATGAAGATTTAAATTTTTTAAGAAAAAACAGTGCGTCATACTTATGCGTGCATCGATATCGATGCGTTGATAGTTGGAAGTGCACCAAAGCCAGTGCATGACTGTGTTTGGAGCACATTGATGTTTTTTTTCATTGAAATTTATGTTTCCATATTTATAATACATGTTTCATTTAATAATAAAAAAAGTATTTTATATATGAGGATGATGTATTTTATGTGAATCACGTAGTAGAGACGTCAACAGAGGGAGCAACAACAAGCAGACCCATACAATATGGCCTGATCATGGGAGGCCAGAGAGATGGAGAGGGATTTATACACTCACCCTATTACTGTAGCGACCTAAGCGCTCTTAAGGAATGTAGGCCTTCTCAATTAATACAAGGAGGTTACAACCCTGAAAGCACACTATGTCTTATTCGCACATCTGGTCCACCGATGGGGTGCCCAAGAGTTGGCTTTTCATGTTGGTCCTCGGGTGTGGTATAGGCTCACTAAGGAGATAAAATGTATCACTAACATATCTAGGAGAGGGAAGGATATTACCTATTCCCCTAATGTCCCCCATGGGGTTTCAACTAAGACTCAGATTTCTGACACTTAGTTGACGTGGGAGTCTTCCTTGTGAGGGCTCGAGATACCACCACGAATCTAAGGTTCATAGATTTTTAAAGGGACTATCTATGTGAGATTATGTCACTTATGCGTCATATAATCGGAGCTAGTAGGGTACTAGCACTGATGACGGATGCAGGGCATGCACCAATAGACACATCATATGGGGGTGGTGATGATTATAATGAGGGTGATAATCATGATCATGATGATAAGGGTGGTGATCATCATGCTTCTGGTAGTACCACCCCATCGGATCATGACCTTCCGGATGTCAGGTGATCCCTTTGGTAGTACACCTCCTCATTAGTCATCTGATGATGTGATGTGAGAGCTAGAGTATGTGCCTTATGTTTCCCCTAACAGAGTAGACCAACCACCTCCTCCTCCACCTCAACTGAGTT
The DNA here is from genome assembly GCA_034641835.2 of Pinus albicaulis. Classification (NCBI taxonomy): domain Eukaryota; kingdom Viridiplantae; phylum Streptophyta; class Pinopsida; order Pinales; family Pinaceae; genus Pinus; species Pinus albicaulis. The sequence continues at coordinate 854,860,779 of CM076576.1, forward strand.
TGACAAACATTGATCAGGTAGTAATTGACCATCCATCATATTCAACTACATACCAGGCCGACACTACTACATCCATTGTATCAGATATTTGATTGCACTTATTTGATTTGATGTAGATATTAAACTTGTGTATATATATATATATATATATATATATATATATATATACACGTCTATGTGCAAGCACATTAAATGAACATGTCTAGTATGACCTAACAATATACATATCAACACCAACATATAAATTAAGTACATAAACCTGAACAAAAAAAAAGAAATATATATATATATATATTTCTTTTTTTATGTTCAGGTTTATGTACTTAATTTATATGTTGGTGTTGATATGTATATTGTTAGGTCATACTAGACATGTTCATTTAATGTGCTTGCACATAGACGTGTATGTTACAACAATTATTTGACATGAGATTTATATTAATTTGATGATGTGTGTGGTCATTATGTTAGATTACAATGTTTTTTTTTTGTTAGATGTGATCACGATGACGATTCCCTGTCAAATTATTAGATTTGTGTGCTAGCGAATGACATTTATATATTCTAGACGTGTATATAATTAGATGATGGTAGTGAATTCAAATGTGTATCTTAGATGATGTTTATGTTTGTTATATGGTTATCATCATGATGTTTATTTTTATGAAATAATATTTATTATAGATTATGTATTGATGAAATTATATCAAACTTATATATGTGAAATTACATGCAAAACAACATACTTAAAAAAAGAAGCAAAGATAGTTTATTTATATTCAATCTAACATAATTATTAAAATATTTCAATACTCACAAGCAAAAAATAATTAAAGGTAAAATAATTTAGTTGTTTCTTAATAAGGCGAAAATGTGTATCTCATTCAAATTTTAACAAAAAATATTATTAATAATTAATTATTCAAAAATAAAATTTAACAAACTCAATATTGGTTTATAAAATCTAATCTATTGTTAAATTTTTAAAACTAAAGTCATATTTTTTTATAACCAGCCGCCTAGATCCATCTTAACTCTGGATCTACCAAGGGCTGAGAGGGATCAAATCTCTTCATATGTAAACATATTTTAGACTGAAAATAGATTTGATCCCTATAGGCACTTGGTATATTTGGAGTTAAGATGGATCTACATTTAATTATTTTTATTATTAATATTTATAAAATATTACATATCAAATCCATATTAAACATTGAAAATTTTACAAATATCACTCATACATTGAATTAGAATGAAACTATTAATGGAATAAGAATTCTATCAATCTTTCTCTCTAAAGTGAAAATATAAGAAAATTTTCAATTTAATTTACTGTATTTTTCTCTATATAAAGTATCCTATAAAATTATGTTATTGAATATGGACATTTAAATATCTTACTTATGGTTTTGTGTAAAATAATTTTTGTTATATACATATCACATGTAAATGAAACATAGAATGAATTACACATTATGTAATATCAATAATCCTATTTCTTGTCATGTGAAAAAATTGCATTTCTTCCGTCTAGTAAAAAGTAAATTATATTTTTTTACTCATTAAATTTCTTCCTCATAATAAAAGCTATTTGTTTATTACTTTGGGTTACTTTATATCTTTATATAAAATTATGTAAGATTAAGTGTGAGTTGAATTATTGTAATTATGACCGACATTAATTTCTTTTGTTATTACTATTTTTAATTTGATAATTTAAATTATTATTTTACAATTTTTAAATGTAACGTTACGTGAAAACATCTCTCCCATAATGAGCTATAGAGTGTCTCTAAAGGAAATTAATTTAGATTTAATATAACTGAAAAATTCTATTTTTATAAAATTCAATTTATTACTAAAGTTATGAGATTTTCAAGCAATTTAAATTTAATATTTATAACAACTTTTACCAATTTAAATTATAAATTTCTCTATCTAAATATGAGGATAAATAAATGTAAAATAAGGCTTGTGGATTTACTTGTAGTTGGGGATTTTCTTTATTGGAAGTTCTACCTTAAATAGGAAAGTGAACTTTTTTCTAGTAATAAAGATATATCATTTTGATGTTATTTTGGTTCTTTATTTGCTATTGTACTGGTTTAAATTTAACTATTTTTAGTGATAAATACGAGTTAAATAATACAAAAATGATACTATATTAAGTTTAAACTTTTGAAAATTAATATAATTGATTATTCTTAAAGAACAACTCAAAAATATTATTTTTTCCACTCACTAAAATTCATGTTTTTCACATTTCTCCTAGCTAATACTACACCATGTTCACAATGATAAAGATATGTCTACTTTAATTAATTTAGTTATAAATACATAAAAAAAAAAACTAGATATTTATTTTACATAATCTAAATAGGAAACAAAAATGCATCACCAAGTCTATTTGAAAGTCAAACAAATTCCTCTTAATCCCCATAAAAAATTTCGTGTGCTTGATATGTTTTTATGGCACCGATGCAATCATATTTACCAAACACACTGCAAAGATAATATTTAAAAATATATCTATAGCTCAATGCATTCAATAACATGAACATTGTGTACCGGTGTGAAATTTTATGTGTGTGCACTAGTGCATAAGTGTGACACACCACTATGAAAATTTAAAATTTTGAACCAAAAAAAATGTGCCATAGGTATGTGCAAACTGATTCCTGGGTGGTTATGTTTTACAATGCATCGTAGTCGCTGCATTACTATGTTTTTGGTGCACTGATGGATTTTTTTTTTAATTGAAAGTTATGTTTCCATATTAATAAATATATTTTTATTTAATAAAAAAAATGTATTTTATGTATGAGGATGATGTATTTTATAGGTCAATCATGTAGCAGAGACATCAACATAGAGAGCAACAACAAAAACATGAGAAAATGGAGGACCCATACAATATAGTCTGGCCATGAGAGCCCAGAGAGAGGGAGAAGAACTAATTGTTAACCTACAATACACATTCCAAGTGTATTACCTAGAATTCAAAGGTCCCTTCTACAAATTGAAATGGCGCCATGGATTTCAAAAGTGGAACAGTGAAATTTTTATACTGTGTTAAACACTTCTGGTTCAAATGGTAAAATAAGAGTGAAATTATAAGGAATCGGTACAAAGAAAATATATCAAATTAGGGTTTCATGGGTTTTATTAGTCACATATCAAACACCATGAAAAATTTAAGCGTGTCTTTCATGCCATTGTCATATCGTACAATTAGTGTCCTTGAAATTGGTGATGTGATGTATATGGCATAGAATTGTGACTTTTAATGTATATGGAATAGAATCGTGACTTTTAATGACATGTTATTTATTTTTAAATTCTTTAAAGAGTTAACACTACATGATGAATTTTATTGATTTTGAGCTAAACAAGAATAAAAAACATGTGACTAAAAGAATAAGTATCTAAATCAAGATTAAATATTCAATGTTATTTCTAAATTCAATATTGTGTTCTCAATTTTCTATTTGATAAGGGTTGTGACCTTGAATCCTTATTATCAAAGATAATGTAGATAATTGGAATACTTAGTTTTAAGTAGTGGAAAAATCTTTCCACGACGATAAAATGTGTAAAAACACTTTTGAATCTTACCAATTATATTATAAAATTACAACAAGAAGAATAAAAAACAATATAATTATAGAAATAATGAAAACAAAAACATACAACAAAATTATAAATGATGAGATAACACAAGTGCATATCACTTTCCATTTCCATCACCTTTATTATCTTCCTCATTTGGCATGATAACATTTTTTTTCTCAAAAACATCTTTTGATCTAGGGTCGTGTCTTAATACAAACCACCAATCTCTATCCAACACATTTGGGTAAAAAAACACCTGGTTGCAGTGTTTTGGGAAAACATAATGCTCCCTAGCTTCATGCCACATATTTCTAGAGTTAATAAATATCATACCACTATTGTGATCTTCCTTTACATTATTCCAATCAAAGGCGTTCCACCACTTGCACCTAAAAATAGCACAATGGAATGAAGATAATTCCACTTGAATGATATCTTGTATCTTTCCAACATAACCTAATGTCCCTTGCATTAGGTTTTGATCGTGATGGCTAGCATGAATAGATTGGTTGAACTTGACTTCCACTCCACAATATTGTGTCATGCATCCATCATCAACATCCTCCATGCGAAAATGACTTTTATATTCCCACATAGATGGGAACAAATGCACGTATAAAAAATTGAAAAAAACATAGTGTCATGTGTCTAATAACCTGAAAATAATTAAAAATATAAAAAATATATATTTTTTACAATTCAAAGGTGAAGTACAAAGTTAAAATTGTATAGAAGATATTATAATTACCGAGCTGTTGCAACCAATCCCTATGTTTAACACATGCTCTTCAACACGTGAGTAATGTCCAGATGCACCGTATTTCTCTCTAATTTGATCAAAAACCCAACTATTAGGGCATCTCATTCACATATTTTATTTTAAAATATCAGGATAAGGAAAACTTCTACCATTCAACCATTTGAATTATTTCGTGCCATTTCCCATTTCCTCTTTTTCTCTTCGTAAAATGAAACCCAAGGTTGTGTCGCTTCCATACTGTAAACAATGAATTTGTTGATGTCCTCAATTTTTGAATTCATTGATGAAATCACACACACACACACACACACACACACACACACACACATAGTACATATGAGATCAAAATATACATTAATATGAATTTAAATTTGAATAGTTATTATGTAGTAATTTGACAAATGATAAGCCTGCACTTACTCTTTATCATGCGCCTCTTTCCATTAGTTTTGAGAATCTCCCCTTCTCTTTTTTCTTCATCCCTTTCATCATCCCAAATTTCCACACCTATTGTGTTGTCAATATGTTTGATGTACGCATTGGAATAATAGAAAGAACCATACAATATATACCTCTCTTCCATAGATCCATTAGGTTTTTCCCTTTGTCAAACAAAACCTTTCAATTTCTTCATGCACCTCTCTAAGAAGAATATCCAACAAGAAGAAGCAACCCCAAATAATTCAACCTCATCTATTATACGAATAAGAAGATGAACCTGCAAGTCCATGAAACACATTCACCATTCCTTCTCAAACATACAAACATTCTCATCTATCGCTTGACGCCACCATTGAATGCTAACCATATAAATCTCCTTTAATGTGATCCAACGTACAAATGAAGATAATTTAGATATGGGACATCATAGGTATTGGGGGAAGTCATGGTTCACACACCCATGCATGAGAAAAGGATAATGACAGTGCACAGTAAATAGTACATTATAAAAAAATTAATTATAAAATATACCATTACATAAAAACAAAAAAAAATAATAAAATCATGTTTTTAACATACGTACTCTTATAAGGTCCAAATGGCCATGCAATTTCAACTCCAACAAACAATCGTCCACTGTGAAGCAATGTCGTACTGAAGACCCATATAAATAAGGAACCCTCACACTCATTATAAATTCCTTTTCCAAAGAAATATAATTTTCCTTCAAAATGCACGGGACATCACCTTCTTTGAAAGACCAAGAGAAACCAACCTCTCCTCTAGTTTCTTGCCTTGGCCATTGTTTCTTTTTATTTTTTGAAGAAAAAATATCTCTCCTAACAACCAATGTGTCACTTTCTTTAAATGATATGTGCCTCCATAAAGAAGATGAATTTTTTTAAAATATATGCATGGGATTTAGTAAGTGGGTAATATTAAGCTTCTCCCAATATGGGAGCTCATAAAAAATATATTTAATTTTCTTCCCAATGTTCAATTTATCAGAATAGGTGTTGAAGAATTTTGGATCATCGAACATAGGCTCCCCATTACAATCGATAATTTATGCAAACTACTTATCCTTCTCTCTCTCATATGTTCTAAGCATTTAGTTGGTGGCATTATTGCAGGACTTTTGGTTCTCTCTAGTTTACCATTGAAAGAGTATTTTTCTCTTATGTAAGGGTTTTCTTCTAAGAGGAATACACTGGAGTAGTCATAAATTGGTTTTCATAGGTGGTCGGATCACCTAGCCTTTTGAGAAGGTTAAAAACATTTACATACATGATACCCTTTTGTTACAAGACATAGGAAACTATTGCATATAGAAAAACATACTAGCGACCATGAATATATGAAAAACTGCAAGGAATTAAATTAATATGCGAAAAATTTTTGTTACTAAGCAAATCAATAGGAATTTAGTTTACTAGAGAAATCTCCTAAGCCTAGATAATTATGTATGGTGTAATAACATATTCCATACAATGTAAAACTCCTCTCACTTTTGATGGGTATTGATACATTGTACACATATATCCCTTCCCATAATTCCTTCAATTCATCTACCAATGGTTGTAAGTAGACATCCATATTCTTCACTTGTCTTCTACCAGGGACTATGAGAGCCAACATAAGATGTTATTTCTTCATGTAAAACCATGGCGGGACATTATTATTGATCACTACTAAAGGCCAAACAAAATATTTGGTGTTTTGGAGGGAATATGGGTTGACGCCATCCATGGCTATGTTGAGTCATAGACTTTTACTTCATCCTTGAATTTTTCAGGCCATGTATCCTCTATATTCTTCATGGCTATTAAATTTGTTGGTATTCACATGACTCCTAACTCAAGTATGTGTTAGGCACACCATCCCCACAACATAACTAATTGTTTGCAATGAAAGAGTGTTTGAATCCTTGGGATTATATGCATGTGCCTCAATATCTTATTAGGAGGACCATGTGATTTACCCTTTTTTTTTAATTACAGTACTTGTCATGCCCACCTTTTAGACATATCATTTTTTCCTACATATTATCCTCTATATAGAATACAATAACTCAGACATGCATGATATGATATGTACTCAACACCCAACTTTTTCAACAAATGATTTTCCTCTTCGTAGCTACCCACTTGGACATTGTCACTCAAAAGAATCTTATCTTTGAGTATCCTTTAGTTGGTGGGGAGTATAATTGTACAATGTCAATATTTAACACTCATAAAATTGACCATTTTAATTTTTGGTCGTGTGACAAAATATAAAAACTTGATCGATCATGTAGGTGAATTACCTCAATTTTGCCGACAAACATTCATTTGACAGGCCAAAATTTTCTTTCATGTTATACAAGAACATTATTGTCCCCAACTGATAGATCGTAGCTTACCGCCAGGTCCAAATAGAGCAGTGGTGGAATCATATTTCAAACTTTCGAATAAGTTATCAGTGATATGAGCATCATCACCTAGATCATCGTTCTAGAATACATATAACAAAATTTCCTCCATGGAATTCATATCGCGTAACTAATCATCCATACCAACTTCAATTTGATTTCCTCCATTTTCAACTTGTGATGAAGAACCATTATTTTTCTAGTCATTCCTAATTGGTGAATCAAGATGTAGTGGGAATTGAATAGGTGGTTGATTCAACCATTCATTGTATGCTTCCTCTCAGAGTCTTGTTCTTAATGCGACCTTCTCTCAAGTTGACATTGTAGTGGGGTGCACCCAAAGATGGTAGGTGGGTCACTCATCATAACTAGAATCCTAATTTCAAAAAATATTGAATGTCATTAGTATAATATCAATGATAAAAGTAAGCATGTCAATGCAATTGGTTTGTTGAAATTACATTATACCAAAAAATTATGATTATTGTTGATCTAATATTGTTTCTAGAAGATGCCATGTTCCAATTGGCAGGGTGAAGAGGATGTCCATTTTCATCTACTAAGTACTTGTCATATGTTGCTCTTGATACGAGCTTCTGAAGTTTTCGAAATGGAGGAATACTTTTTTCATTTAACTCGAATCTAAATCAGGATCCTACAAATTTTGATACATTTTTATTCAAATTGACATGGGTTTAAAAAAATAAAATCAACTATATAATCAAAATATAAATAAAATTTGAACTTACTATAGATGGAAAGGGAGAACTCCGTGAAGGATTTTGATCAACAATATGGAATGAGATGGAATTTGAAAAATTGTATATTTGATATTATTGATATTTTGTCCCTGAATTTGAGAAAAATCAGAAATACAATTTTGTGTGTATATCTAAAATATAAACCATTATCTGAATTTCAATATAGTTTTCAAACTTATTTTCAAGAATAAGGCAACTTTAAGCAAAAATTGCATTCTATGAACTATTGTAATTTATGTGGATGCATCCTAAAGGATAATTTGATATTAATATGTCATTTAATGTGAAATTAAAATTTCATATAGCTTCTAAACCCAATCGGTGCACTTATCAGAAAAAATTGCATCGATGCATTTAAAAAAAATAAAAACATTGGGACATTCAAATAATACTCCGACATGTTTCTGACATTCTAGAATAATAAATAAATAAAAATTATCATATCAATGCTCTTCTAAAAAAATGCACTTATGCATTTAAAAAAAATAGCACCTCTACACACTTGTTTCCTGACTTTAGAAAATAAGAACGAATTAACCAACTCGTTGCTCTTATAACAATTAGAGCATTGTTGCTTTTAAATAGAAACCACATTGTTGCATTAAAAAATTAATCACACCATTTCAGGATTAAAAGAAAAAATGCATCATATCGGTACGCCTTTCTTTATAAACACACCAATGCACTTGACTATTGAATGCATTGATGTGTGGAGAAATTGAAAAAAAGGTACAATTTTTTTTTTAAATAAAAATAAGCGGAAATTGATTTTTAGAAATCTAATTTCATAAAGTCTTTTAAATAGTAAATTGTTGGTCAAGATTTCATTATTTAACCAAAAATTTCAAGCAATTGATTTGCAAGAGAGACATATTAGGAGCACTATGCAACAACAGTACTATTCAAAATATTAGAGGATGAAAAGTATGGTGATTCACTCAAAAGCTTACATAGTAAAATTTTTAAATTTTATTGTTTATTTTACTAATCAATTTTTTAAAATTTATATTAGGGTTTAATTAAAAGAGATATAATTTGCAAGAGATACATATTGGGAGCACCGTGGCGCTGCAAGCTATTTTGGATTTGCTGAGATCAAAACTTGAAAGGTATGTTGATTCACTCAAAACCCTTGATAGAAAAAATCTTGAATTTACTGTTAAAATATTTTACAATTTCTGTTATATTAATTCACAATTCAGAAAGAAAAAAAATTAAAAATTAAAAACTATGTATGATAAAAACATTACGATAGATTTTACTAGTAAATTTTTATACGATCTTCTTTCCTATATAACTTTAATTAACATTCAGAAGAAACAAAACAAAAAAATTCAATACTTACCTTAAACCCTTGCTTCTTCCTATAAAATTTCATCTTACAGTTTAACTTCCTCTACCCCTTCACCATCGAGATTTTTCAACTTAGGAATTTTAGATTTAATGGGTTTGTGAACTTAGTATATATATGGGTTTTGGCATGTAAAGTAGGGGAATCACTTATTGAATAACATCCAAACCTTGTCGGCCCTCTCGATTTTTTTTTAAAAGCTATATGTTCCACGGTGCACCCTCTATAATATAACACACTGGTGCTCCCTGTGTAATACAACACACTGGTATATTATAACACTTTTGATTCTATATACTATGTTCATTTGATCGAGGAGGATCTCCATGTATAAGTGGCTTTCAATTCACTCAAAAATAAAAGTGATCAGATGTGGGAAACTCAGTATCAGGTTAAAGTGCTCGTCACATTGATTCCAATTGCATGAATGACACTCAAATCTGAGCTTGCATGAGTAAGATAGAGCTAATCAAAGTTTAAGCTTGACTTGCACATGTGACAGACTTAAGGAGGCAGCAAAATGGTAGAATCTGACGCGAGAATCCGACCATTTTTCCGGGAAAATTTGTGGTATGGATAAAAATTCAAGTAACTGTATTTCAAGAAGTTTTTTAAAAAAGGGCTATAATTTTAATTAAAAAATATATATATATTTATTAATAGGTCATGGGCCACCAACCCCGCCACCCATATCACAACCATATGCTGAAAAGGAAAATATATAGAATTAACGAGGGGCACGTTGTCACCCTTGCCACCCCTGTGGAACACCATAACCATTACAACAACCCAAACAACATATATGTAGCAACAAATCCAAAATATAGTATAAAAGTAATACACTCACAATAAAAAAATGCGCAATGTGACTATTTTGAGAGGGGTGGGATTTGATCCCTCGACCTCTCTCCAATCATTTGCTATACTTACCTATTGTGCAAAACAACTACATGTGGGAATTTCCGTCGACTAATGTATATTTGAGCTCGCCTTTTTCAGTGTGCCTAGGATATAGAGAGGGAGCAACAATGAAAACTTGATTCCAACAGTCCATGAGAGATGGAACCGTGCCCCAAGGAATCTTGAGGGGCATCGGAAAGATTCACTAAGGTACTGAACTTCCTAGAGTCTGTTTTTGACAAATTTTATGTCAATTTTACACCTCTCGGTGACAGGAGTTTGATGGTGATGTTTGTTTTTGCAGCTGGGCTCTCCATTTTTTGGTAATATTCCAGCTTGGAGGTATAAGGGTGTTCATGTAAATTTTCTTGTATTGATTCTCTTTTTATGCCACTTAATGAATGAAGGCCTCCCCATTGTTGATCAGGGCCCAGAGATGTAGTCCACATTGGATGAACTCCGTACTCAAATTTTTGGTGTCTTGATCTCATGCATGCTATGTTCTTTTTTCTCTTCATCTTATGTGCTTATGTTTCATGGTTTTAAGTGCTATGTTATATGTAATTCTTTAATGAATCTATAAGAAAAATATATTGGATCAAATGGTATCAGAATATTTATTTATTGATGTGAATTGCATAAGTGCATGCTAACTAGAAGTAAGCTTCAAAGAGGTGAAGGAAAGCTTAAGTCCTTTGAACCCGAAGCAGGACGTGCACCACGAAGAAGAAACATTGCAGATGAGGAAGTTAGTTGGGAAAAGGAGTGGAATTACCGCAAGGAATTATACAACATGGAAAAGAAAGTAGAAAAATTGTTTGCAGAGTATGAGAAGACCATCAATCCTGAGAAGAAAGGTGCATATGATCAAGGATCAGTAAATCATGGAGATGGTGGAGAATAACCCCCTCCCTCTCCATCTTCTAGTGAAAATTTCTCTTCTTCTTCTCATCATTCTCGTAGACATCATAGATGTGCATCTAAGAAACCTTTATTTAAACTAGATGTAAAGTTTGACTTTCCCATGTATAATGGAGAATGTGATGCAAAAAATCTTAACAATTGGATTATAAATATTGAAGTGATCCGGATCTTGGGGGGAGGCCCCCAAGATCTAAAAAGTTGAAATGGATCTAACAAGATCTGCAAAAAATAGAATGCCAGAAAAGAGAGAGAGCACAAAGCAAATAAAACCACAAAGAAACTTGTTTTATTAAAACAAAGAATATATGTACGAGATACACTGTGGTGGAAAATATGTCCTTTTACAAGCCTTTTTTGAGTTACAATACCATGGGTAGATACCATAGGTGGATACCATGGGTCAATACCATGGGTAGATACCACTTACAATAGCATGGGTAAATTCCATGTGTGGATGAATACGATGGGTGGATACATACCATGGGTGAATGAATATCATGGATAGATGTCACTTACAATACCATAGGCGAATAAATACCATGGTTCGATTCCATTTACAATACCATAGGTAAATTCCATGGGTGGATGGATAACATGGGTGGATGAATACCATGTGTGGATGCCATTTTCCATTCGGATCTTTCCTCCCTCCATAAGAAGCAATGGTCCCCATTGCATGAAGTTAGCTCTTAAGAAGCCTTTATTGAATATGAAGAGCCACCGAAGAGAAGGGTTTCATGTGGTTAACCCATAACCATGATGAACGAAGATCCGATGATAGAGATACCCTGTAATGCTTGTGACCAACTGTGATATTGATAGTGTAATGTCTACAAAATGGACTTTGATGAAGTGTGGGTTTGTGGATGACCTAGAACCATAGAAAATGAAGATCCAACGATAGAGATACCCTATAATGCTTGTGACCAACTGTAATACTAACAATGTGCGGCCTAACAAAGGTACTTTGATGAGAAGGATTTTGTGCGGTTAACCCATAACCGTGATGATGATTGTTGATGAAATAGAAGGTGCCTACATAGCTTGGGGTGGGAGGGCACATCTCCAAATAACCCAAGCCGAATACTATTATTTTGAAACTAATGAATGTGAAGCAGGTGCCTACTAAAGCGGGGTGGGAGGGCACGTCTCCGAAGGGAACCCGCTCTGAATGCTGCTCCATATTTAAAATGAGCATAACTCGGTCAATATAACGTGGAATATTTATTATATCCTATTTTCGGAAATGAAATGATCATTCTGCATCTTCTCATGTGTTTGAAATAGTTATCTGGAGACTCTAGACTCTCAGATTCGCGCAAGAACTATTCCGCCGTGACAAACTTTCTGAAAAACTAGTTGATTTAAATCAACAATAATTCCCTCGTCCGGACTCCGATTCGACCAATTGTTTTTTTGAAATCGGGTGATTTTTCAAGGGGATCTCAGATATATAAAAATTTATCTGAAATTTAGCACTTAAAACTACAATAAATGATGGGAGAGACGCCATCCATGAATTTTCGTCAGAAAAATTGCTGCAACATTGATGATTTTGAATGAGCGATATTTCCTTCATCCGAACTCCAAATCAGCTGATTTTTTTTTTTGAATTTGGCTATTTTTCGTAAGAAATATAGATCTGGTATTTTTTTCATAAAATTTTCACCAAAATTTTTAGATCTAATTTGCAAAACTGCCGCCCAAAAAAAACATGGAGTTTGCTGAAGATTGCTGCAAAACATTGCATCTGAAATATGCTTCAAACCCTCATTCCCATGGAGGCATAACCTAAATCTGATACCACTGATCCGGATCCTGGGGAGAGGCCCCCAAGTTCTAAAAAGTTGAAATCGATCTGACAATATCTGCAAAATTAGAATGCCAGAAAAGAGAGAGAGCACAAAGTAAATAAAACCACAAAGAAACTTGTTTTATTAAAACAGAGAATATCTGTAGGAGCTACATTGTGGTGGAAAATATGTCCTTTTACAAAGTGAGGCTTGTTATTTATAGCCTTTTTTGAGTTACAATACCATGGGTAGATACCATAGGTGGATACCATGGGTCAATACCATGGGTAAATTCCATGTGTGGATGAATACCATGGGTGGATACATAACATGGGTGAATAAATATCATAGATAGATGTCACTTACAATACCATAGGCGAATAAATACCATGGGTCGATGCCATTTACAATACCATGGGTAAATTCTATGGGTGGATGGATTACATGGGTGGATGAACACCATGGGTAGATGCCATTTTCCATTCGGATCATGAAGTCTACCGCCGGATTCAACAGATCAAGAAAGGTGAAGCAAAGATCCAATTGGCATCTCTTTCACTGAGTAGCACCGCTCTCGTTCGGTGGGAGAGAAAATTGCAAGGCAACAAAAAATTGGGTAACCTTCTCTCCTCATGGTAAAATTTTGTTTCTGCATTGAAAAATAAATTTTACCCTTTGGGCTATAAGAAAAAGGAATTAATGGAATGGAAACAACTAGGGCAAGGAAAAGGTCAAAATGTGAAAAACTTTACTAAAGAATTTAGAAATCAAGCATTGAATTTGGAAATTCCATTAGATTCAGTAGAGATTGTAACTAAGCATATTGGTTCTTTACATAGTTACATAAGACATTAATTATTATTGTTTGAGCCTACTACCATCGATGAGGCCATTGTGAAGGCCATACATATTGGAAGCACGGGGACGCATGAACAAAATCACCACCCAAAAAGAGCCACAATAGCCAAGAGAAGAGGAGAAAATCCCTCTTGTACACATTGTGAGAAACATAGACATTACGAAGAGGATTTCTAGAAACTACGCCCTGAGTCGAGACCTAAGAGGAATGACAAAAAGGAGAAAAAGAAGGCAGCCACCACCATGCAACAAGACCAAGAGTCTAAATTAGAGGAATATGATAAGGTCACAACTGCGGGATTTTCATGAGGTAGACCAACTAACTTGGAGCCAGATTCCGGTGACGAAAGGAGGATTTTAGCTCTTGGGATTGCAATAGATGGACCCATCGATCCGGATTTTGATTCGTGAGATGAAACAAAAATTTCAATAGATATTGTACGAAAGATGAAAATGACACCCAATGCACCAAGGCTCCAAGAAATTGAGGAGACAAATCAATGCATTCAAGTAGACAATACTGAGCTACGGAGACTCCTACAAGAAGTAGAAGGGGAAAAACAAAGGTTGTTATGCCAGATGAAAGCTAAGGAAGAGGCCTTGGAAAGCTGCAGCATAACCACCTTGAGGTAAAAACTAATTCTTTGATTTCATATACCTTTCATGATGATGATTTTGCTGCTTTTGAAAAACATACTATAGGAATCAGATCTAAACTGCTGAAGAAAATGGTGTATTAGGGGAAGGGGCTTTGTATTAATGACCAGGGTATCATAAACCCCATGAAAATAGAGGAATTAACTCATCATATCAGACTTGGGTATGTCAGGAAGGAAGTTGGGGAATTCTCCAAAACAGTCAGTAGCCAACTAACAATAGATGATGAGAGAACCTCATCACATCCCAGTGATAGTGAGGGATCCATGAACAATTATTAGAGGCACACCAGGAGAAAGTGTTCCAACACAATCTGGAAAGTTTGGAAGAGGAAGAATCATTGCAACGAGGATGAACACTAGAAATCTGCATGTAAAAAACTTCAGGCCCAAAAATCACCTATGAATAATCCAGTCATCGAAGATATTCCCCAAGAAAATCTTCCAAAGGGATATGTCACATTTACTTCATTAAGTAGAAGATGGTTTTTTTTAAGGTATTAGCTTGTTATGGCCACAATTTGTAAATCATGTGTTGTCATTAAATGTTCACAACCCCTAGTCTTGATTTGACTACTAATAATCCGACATCCCTGAATGTTCTTCATACGCAAGTGGTATCTACCCCACCATGGGTTAATTATGTGTCAACTAGTCCCATGTTTTCAATTACCGATGCAAGCAAGCCTCTCTCTGTTTGCTCATCTTCCTTTGACTTAGATCCGGTAATTGACATGGAAAACTCTATAGGATTATTTGAACGCGATGTCCTTATCCCTTTTGAGTCCCTTGACATGTGTTCCTTCCAAGGAATTGTTCTTCCATCTGATGAAGACCTCTTGGAAGCCATGATCAAGGTGTGTCCATTGACATGTGTTTCTTCCAGTTGGAAGCCATGATCAAGTGTCCGAGGATAGTTCCTTTTACTGTGTCAACCTCGTTAAAAAATGAATCAGTGGCCTGAGGAAATTTCCTATTACTGAGTCAACCTCGTAAAAAACTGAATCAGGTGTGTGGAGAGTTCCTTTTACTGTGTCAACCTCATTAAAAAATGAATCAAGCGAGGATAGTTCCTTTTACTGTGTCAACCTTGTTAAAAAATGAATCAGTGAGTGCGAGGATAGTTCCTTTTACTGTGTCAACCTTGTTAAAAAATGAATTAGGCGAGGATAGTTCCTTTTACTATGTCAACCTCGTTAAAAAATGAATCAGTGAGTGCGAGGATAGTTCCTTTTACTGTGTCAACCTCATTAAAAAATGAATCAGTGGCCCGAGGATAGTTCCTTTTACTGTGTCAACCTTGTTAAAAAATGAATCAGTGAGTCCGAGGATAATTCCTTTTAATGTGTCAACCTCATTAAAAAATGAATCAGTGAGTCTGAGGATAGTTCCTTTTTCTGTGTCAACCTCGTTAAAAAATGAATTAGTGAGTGTGAGGATAGTTCCTTTTACTGTGTCAACCTCATTAAAAAATGAATCAGTTAGTCAAGAGCATAGTTCCTTTTCTTTTGTCAAGCTCGTTTAAAAAATGAAACAAGCTTCCTTGAGGACAGTTCTTTTCCTGTGTCAACCTCATTAAAAAATGAAACAGATTCTTACGAGGATAGTTCCTTTTACTGTGTCAACCTCGTTAAAAAATGAATCAGTTGGTCAGAGGATAGTTCTTGTTACTGAGTCAAACTCGTTAAAAAATGAATCAAGTATGAGGACAATTCTTTTCCTGTGTCAACCTCGTTAAAAAATGAATCAGTTGGTCAGAGGATAGTTCCTGTTACTGAGTCAACCTCGTTAAAAAATGAATCAGGTATGAGGATAGTTCTTTTCCTGTGTCAACCTCATTAAAAAATGAATCAGTAAGTTATATAGGTAGATTGTAGAGAGTAGATGTGAGGATAGTTCTTTTTACTGTGTCAACCTCGTTAAAAAATGAATCAGTTGGTGAGGATAGTTCCTGTTATTGAGTCAACCTTGTTAAAAAAATGAATCAGTCAGCGATGAGGACAGTTCTTTTCCTGTGTCAACCTCATTAAAAAATGAATCAGTAGGTAGAATGTAGAAAGTAGATATGAGGATAGTTTATTTTACTCTGTCAACCTTGTTAAAAAACGAAACATGTCGGTGAGGAAAGTTCCATTTACTGTGTCAACCTCGTTAAAAAATGAAACACGTTTCCATGAGCATAGTTATTTTCCTGTGTCAAGCTCATTAAAAAATGAAACAAATCCTCCCCTAATTGAGTCGAGTCTTTGACTAGATCTCTTAAATGTTAAGTCGTACATTTAGGTTAGTTATTTCAGTTTTTGCATAATTTTCTTACTGTTTTAGGTTGGGTCTTTCATATGATCTCGTAAATGAACCTTCATTCCATCCAGCTATTAATTACGAGCAATGTACTTAGTTGAATGAAATGAAGCTGGGGGGGCATGCACTCTAGCAGTTACGCTTAGGGGGCATCAAGCACAGTTTTCTCTCTATTTCAAGCTTGTGTAAAAATGAAACCACTCTGAAGCATATTTTTTCTCTGTTTCAAGATTTTGTAAAAATGAAACCTATCTTGAGTCAATTTCGGTTATTTTCAAGACTCGTTAAACTCATGAAAATCCCGAGATTATTTTGCTATCTTTCATTCTCATAAAATACATGAAAATGCCAAGTTCTTTCCATCTTTTCCTGCTCGTAAATTAAATTTAAATTTGGCCACAGGAGGATATTTTTATCCCTTTTTCGAACGCGTTAAAACTTACAAAAAAGTGTAAACCATGAGTACATTTTTATCCCTTTTCCAAACTCATTAAAACTTACAAAAAAGTGAAACCCTGGAGTCCTCTTTTAAGCCCTTTTCAGACTCTCTAAACATGAAAAGATTACCGAGTACTTGATTATTCGAACTCGTTAAAGTAAATGAATGATCGTCCCTTCAGTATAAGTTTACCCCTTTTCTGGATTGAAATGGACTATTTACAAAAAAGGTACACGTTGACTAATTATGGTCAATAGAGTTCTCTCCCGCATTATTTTATCCTTTTTCGGGCTCGAGAGACTAAATTTACGAAAAATTACACCCATGGAGTTTTCTTAAGCTTTTTCTTCTAACTCCCTAAAAATGAAAAACACCGAGTTTCTCCTATACTGGACTCATTAAAATTTAACAGTAAAGGACCTATTCAATTCTAAACAGGAACGAACCACTCCTTCTTAGGGTTCGAATCTTAAACTAAGCTGGACCCATCCGAAGGGTGAGCTTATAAACAAGAAAATGTTATCCTCCTCAAGCTTGTCAAAAATAAAGAGGTACTTGCCAGAAATGGCAGGGGAAAAGAGAGAAAAAAGAACCTGTTTGTTACATTTTGATTATTCAGAAAATCGTTAGCCACTCTTGAACACGACACTTTTGTTCACCTGGGTTGGGAAATCCTTTGCCTAACAGTTAATCAAACCATATTGAAAGTCTTCAGCTGGTTTCTGGGTATTATCTTTGGGTCAATTGTCACCAAGCCATCTGTAGTGTCGTTATGTGTTCAAGAGGATAGTTCAAATAAAACATTCATTTGCGAAATATTTATCTTCCATTTTGACCATCCCTGAGTCAGTCCTTGCCAATATATTTCTTCAAAACTTGATCTATGATTTCGTGTTGTGGGCTTGCCTATGACGGATCACTTTCTATCGACGACAGCTTATTATCTAGGAAGTTGATCCAAAAATCGTCAGTACCTTGAAATCTGTATGCCTCAATGGCAGGTTTCTCACCTTCGATGACAAGTTGCATCATTGACCTTCGATTGAATGATTCCGTGACATGTTCGACTTCATCTCATTCATTCACATTTCATGGATTGTACTGAGTACTTTGAGAGCCATTAACATTACTAGTGGTTTCTCTCACACTTGTTAACAGTTCGCATCATTGACTGGTAATCAAGTGGTTTCTACCATGTTCGACTTCAACAAATTTAATCGCATGGATAGAATCGTACTAGTTCGGGAAGCAGAAATCAAGACCCTCGATCTAGTTTCCACCATCCTGGATGCGAGGAGTTTTATTATTATACTGTAGAATATTCATTACAGATGGTTGTGCCCATGCTGTGTCTACACTATTGATGTAATATTAAAATCATTTCTGTATCAGAACAAGTTCAGTTAGTTTTTGATCTGAGTATGGGAATGCCTACCTTAGTGATGATATGATTACATATATATATTTTGCATTGAATGTTTTTACAGGTTCCAAACAGGGTGTCCACAGGATGATCCTTGAAATGATAAAGTACTTCACTCTTCATATATGACAGACTTCATCTTCATCTATTTCAGACTTCGCACTTTAGGGGGCAATCTGTTACACTAAAAACTATCACCTTGACATTCTTCTGACTATATGAGCTCATTAATACTCATACATGCCTCCTCTACAAGTCTTACAACCTTTACTCCTTATGTCAAGCCCTAAAACAGGAGGAAAAACCCTAAAAATCTCTGAAACTTTGGGTACGCAGGTAACATGAAGCTTTCCTGCATTCCTAGCTTGGGTACGCAGGTAATACACTTCTTACCTACGTTTTAGAATGCAGTTTTCCTTTTCAATTCCTGCGTACCCTCCTTAAAGTCAAAAAGGTGAGAAATTAAAGTTAAAAATTTGGTTTGAGGTCAATTCTAGAAGGTTCTAGATGAGAATTTTTGGGGATGAGTATGCTTTGATAAGGTGCATGTATCCCTCACCTTAAGGAACTAATCCCTTGATGTGAGGAGTTTATCCCATTGAAGGAGGATTCTATCCCTTCAAAGGTGGAATCCTAACCTCCTCATCTGCTCTATAAAAGGAGGCATTGGGTAGCCTCAAATGGTTAGATTTTTGTAGAGTTCAAGCTTTATGTGTGATTGAGTTGAAGTGTTGTTGAGATTTAGTATTCTTTCTGCTGAGCTTTTGAGAGGAAATATCACATACATCTTTGTGCTCCTGGAGGAAGAGTGCAAGACTTATCAAAGTAGAGGAGACTCCTGCTTCGGACCCCGGGAAGACCTTTCAAACATCAAGGCTAAGGTTGTAAGGTTCTTCTGTATATTTTAAGATTAATACAATCAAGTTTTGTTTTTCTCAATAAATTGTCATTCGATTGTTTATTTCAATATGTTGTCATTTGATCTTTTATTTCATAGATTCATTGATCACTATGATAGGTATGTTTTATAATTATTTGTTATAAAGGTGCTATTTAATATTTTCTTGTTTGTGATTGCAGGTCGACGAAAAACGACACTTTGTTGTGACGAAAGAACTCTTGTTGCGACAGAAGGATTATTGTTGCGACGGAAGAACTATTGATGCAACGGAAGAACTACGATTACAAATAAGCATTTGGATCTAAGGTAGGATCGACACCTTTATAGCATTTATTTGTAAAATGAATATATTTAGAGAAAGACAAACTTAGTTGTTTGTTTTTTCCTAGATTATCTTCTGACACTAGGGAGATCGATCTTGTCCCCAAGAACGATTTATTCTACCAACACTGAGGCATCCCTCATTGCATGATACATCATCACATGGTCTCATGGAGAAATTTTGGGCAATTTTTGAAGAATTTTTGTGACTTTTGGCCAAATTGGAAATGTTAATTCAGCCAAAAGCTCAGCGCCTTCGTGCTACGATTTTTCCTTAGACCTCCAATTTCAAAAAACTTTACCTTGTTGGATAGATAATCACACATACATGTTAGATATCCACTTTTAATGTCTTTTAATAAAAATGGTTAAGATAAAATGCCCCAAAATAGGTCAAAAATACACTTTCTTCCACCCTTCCTGACTAGGAGCTTCGCTTTTGGGAGTAGCTGTGGGAGAATGCATTTTTCTCTGTCATAGGGTGTCAATTTTTCTTGCTTGATGTGTCTAATGACAACTAGACATCCTTAAATTTCCATTGGATCTTTCAGACCTGGATTTGGAGTAGTGTAAGGCCTTCAAAAGTCCCTTACAAGCTTGGCACAACACTTTTGCCTCGAGGCATTGCACTTTTGCAGAGAGGCACTGTGCTTTTGCCTGTAAATGCAAATTTCGACTTGTATTCAATCAAGTATTAGTTTTATGATGTAATTCCTCTACTTTC
This sequence comes from Pinus albicaulis, assembly GCA_034641835.2. Lineage (NCBI taxonomy): Eukaryota > Viridiplantae > Streptophyta > Pinopsida > Pinales > Pinaceae > Pinus > Pinus albicaulis. The sequence goes on from CM076576.1 coordinate 854,881,357, forward strand.
AAGTTTATGTGATGCAATAGAAGGTTAATGTACTTGTTATAGTCATTTTGGTGTAAATTTGGACCTCAGTGATGAGGAGTAGGTCAGTCAAAGTCTATTTGAGGAGATTTTGTTTAACCTCCTAGTCATTAGGTTTTTGTTGAGAAATTCATGTGAGTTGTTCCTACACTGAGGAATTTAGCCACTGAGAGAGGGTAAGTTTTTCTTAGTCTATATGTACGTGGTTTTCAGTCATTTTTAGGGTTGGACATCAGAGGGTCAAAGTCTTGTAGTACTTCATCACTTTTTACAGGAAATCAAAGGACCATTACAACGATTATTCAAGAATTCTTGTGTTGTGAGTTTGTGATAATTTTTTCTATCTGTTATAGATTTATATGAAATATAATTTAGTCTCCTTAACATATCTTTGATCTTTAGTGATGTTCCTAAGAGATTTTAAGTAGAATTATTTTAATTAATCTCTATTTTGTTAGGAATCTCATCTTTGTGTATTTTTTCTTCTTGAGAAATGATTCATGGTATAAATTCTCATTTTGATCTTCTTTCTCTTTCAAACCCTACACTACACCAACCAACTCTTAAGATATCGCAAAAGCATGCCTACCCTACTCTAGTATATCTCTTGCAACTAAAACTTTTGATGCTTTGACCTAGTTCCCGAAATTTTCACTCCTAATCCAGAAAAAACCGTAAAATATTTCAAACCTGAGAGCTTAAATATCTAGCCTAAAATCCATTCTTGCACCATTCAAATATTTGGTTGTCATTTTCATAGAGAGAGCCCTCTCTTGTTTGGTAGGGCTAGATGCCAAACTAAAATCTTGGTTTGAGGTTACCTCAATCGATATCCTTTTAGCCTTGGGACATTGTGGAGGCTAAGAGTACACATGTATCCCTTCCCATAATTCCTTCAATTAATTTACCAATGGTTGTAAGTATATATCGATATTCTTCACCTATCTTCTACTAGGGACTATGGGAGCCAACATAATATGTTCATTCTTCATCGAAAACCATCGGGGGACATTATTATTTATCACTACTATATGCATGCAGAGTAATTCTATTTGTTATGGAGTTCGAATTGTAGTTGGTTCATTAGTTTAATGCATGTGTAATCAGTTAACTTTTTTACGTGAGTTAGAGTCAGTTGAACTAGTCGTAAGTGTTTGAGTTAGAGGTATGAAGTGAATTAAATATTATTTAATTCACAATGAGTGATCTGCCATGCAACTAATGATTTACTATTAATAGCTGCATGCATGTCAGTTTGAGTAGAGACCCAGTTGAGGAAAAGGTTAAAGGGATGTTAAATATTAGTTGTGTGATTAGTATGTTTCCCGCATACAATCAAACATCCATTGGATTTCCCACGATCCTTGTGTAGTTTTGGAAGGCCAAAATTCATAAATAATAGGGATTGCATTCATCAGGAATTGCGCAAGCAAGTCATGATGTTTAGAGACTGAGAATTGGTTAAGTGTTGGCCAATTTTGTCAAGGACAACGTGAGACAGTTGTGAGAGTGCAAGAGACTTTTGTGAGAAGATTGCATTGTAATTGTTTCATGATTTGTTAATTTTGGACAACTAGGTCAAAACACCATGTTATGATGCTTAGATGAAGATACCAATATTTTTATTGGGTTCCTCTTTCGAAGAGGTGCAAGATCGATCTAAAGATCATCTTGATCCGATGAGCATAACATTTATTTTGAATTTATTTTTAATCTATTCAAAATATGTGCGGGTTGACTTTAAGTTTTTTTACCCCAGAAGAAGTGTCACACACCCTCACTGATGGATATAAATAAGGTCAACGTTGGAGGACATTTCACTCATCTCATCCTCACACATTCTCTCTCCTCATCTGATTGGTTTGACCACTTGGAGTCTCTTCTCTCTCCACATGTGGGAAATCTGCCAGCAGCAATTTCTGGTTTTCGATCTAGGGTTTCTGTAGCAACTGCAGCAAAGTTTGACCAGCATTTACTTTGGTCAACACAAGGTCAAATCGACCCGAAACTCTCCCAAAATCGCGATTTCTCTAATCCACATTTTCTAGCACTATTTTCAAGGCAAGACATTGAATTTGACTTTTCAGCGTTGACCTAGCTACTACTGTTGTTTTCATTGACCATTGACTGACAACATTGACTTTTCTGGGGTTGACTTTTGAGTTGGCCATTTGCCTATCATGAGGGTTATGTGACATTGCTGGTTAGCTGACCAAATCAAGAGTTTGCTGGTTGAAGCATCTTGCTGACCGCCGTAACGCACCATCACACTTATATGTTTTTTATTTGTCTTCTATCGATCTACTGGTATGTTCTATCAGCATTTTACTTTATTGTTTATGTGATTGTTGTCTAAATATTGAAGAAAAAGTAAAGTTGCATCAAGAATAGAACATCTACATAAATTTACATGGTATCGAAGCTGAGGTGAAGACGAAGCCCTAATTTTTAGCAATCATCGAAGAATAGGATGGGCTCCTCAAACTACAAAGGCTTCAAGGCTGATGACAAATTGACTGGGAAGGATGAATTCCATGCTTGGAAGATTTCATTGGATCTTATGTTGGAAGACCAAGATGTCATCGACTATGTGCAGGGTAAAATCCAAGAGCCCCCATCCACTGCAACTGTTGCCGCCAAAACAAAGTATAAGAAGGGGGAGATCAAAGCAAAGCTAATGATCAGGGACTCAATTCACAAGAGTTTGGTTGCCTACATCTCTGAGCTAGGCACATCCAAAGAGATGTATGATAAGTTGGTCCACATGTTTAAGGCCAATAATGTGAATCAAGTCCTATTCTTCAAGAATCAATTGAAGAATCTGAAGAAAGGCAGGGATGATTCTATTCAATCATATTTTCTGAAGTTGACCGAGATCAGGAACAATCTGCTAGCTATTGGGGAGACAATAAAGGATCGAGAGATGGTACTTACCACACTTGGAGGGCTCTCATCTGAATGGCATGTTTTCAACACTACCATTCTCAATAATAATGTGATACCTGACTTTGACGAAGTACTATCGAGATGCGTTCAAGAAGAGACATGAAGGAGTATGAAAATGAAGGAAATACTGCCTGCACTACTCATTCTAGAAAGAATAACTTTGGTGGTCCAAAGAACAAAGGAAGAGAAGGGGCCCAAGGAAAGAAGGACAAGCATTACACTTGTCATAGGCTAGGTCACTGTGCTAGATAATTCCCTTTCAAGAAGGATTTTCTCAATGGTGATGACAACAATAACAACCGGAGGAATGGAAATCAAAGGAAAAACAAGTTCAAAGGAAAGAGGAAGGCTCCCTCTCGCAGGATTGGTCAACCTTTCAAAAGGTCGAGAAACTCAAGGTATGAGGATTCAAATGTTGTTGATAAAAGAAATGCATTAATTCTTGTATCTGACCTATCTGCTACATCTCCACCCGACACTATGGATGTCTGGTTGATAGATATTGGTGCCTCAAGGCACATCACCGGGTTCAAGGAAGCACTCTCTGATATGGTTGAGAAGGATACTAATATGGAAATTATCCTTGGGATAATGCCACATATCCCATGAAAGGGACAGGGACTGTGACCCTCCATTTGTCTCAAGGTCAAGTCCTCTGCTTGCAAGATGTACTCTATTTACCTAATATGAAGAAGAACCATGTGTCTATATCGGCCATGGAAGACACAGGTTTCAATGTGGCATTCATTGATGGAAAGGTGCGCATGTGGAAGAAGAGCTTCAAGGAAGCTATCACAATTGGGTTTAGAGTTTATACACTCTACCAGGTTGGAGGAAGTCCATTAGGAGTGATGACATGTGATACTATCTGACATACTGAACTATGGCACTGGAGGTTTGAACACCTTCACTACAAGGCCCTTCCCGAGGTAAGGAAGGTGGTGACAGGGATGCCCGAGTTCTCAAATAATCATGAAGGTGTATGTCAAGGTTGTGCCGAAGGAAAGAATACAAGGGGACCTTTCCCCTCAAGCATCACAAAGACATTTGATGTCTTGTAATTAGTACATTGTGATCTGTCTGGTATGCTACCCATGACATCCTTTGGAGGATTTTCTTATTATATGATGTTCATAGATGACTTCTCTTGCAAAAATTGGATATAATTCTTGAAGAAGAAAGATGAGGCTTTCATGTGGTTTCGTACCTTCAAAGCCTTGGTGGAAAATATGATAAGGAAGAATATCAAGATTTTGAGGACTGATAATGGCACTGAATATGAGACGAACGAGTTCAAGAACTTTTGCAGAGAAGCTGGCATTAAGAGGGAGACCACAAATGTCTATACTCCTGAGCAAATTGGCATTGTTGAACGAAAGAAAATTGTGGAAGTTGCCAATGCCATGCTATGTGACTAGTGTCTATCAAAGTTTTTGTGGGGAGAAGCTACGAACACTGATATGTACATACAAAATCGATGCCCGCATTCCGCTATGGACTCCAAAACTCCTGAAAAGGGTTTCAATGGTAAGAAACATAACGTCTCACATTTTATATTTTTTGGATGTCTTTTTTATTTTCATGTGCCGAAAGAGAAGAGGAGCAAGTTGGATGCTTCTGGGAAAAAGGGAATGTTTGTGGGCTACAACGAAACTTTGAAGGCCTATAGAGTCTATGTGCTTGGTCAAAGGGAAGTAGAGATATGCCATGATGTCACTTTTGATGAAGACTCTTCCTTGAAGAATGTAGTCAATCTTCCGAGATCTGAGTAAGAACATGAAGCAAGGCCTAGAAATCAAGAAGAACTGAAGGATGAGACGATGCCCCATACTGAATGACTGATGGGCTCGATTGATCCACCTCCTTCACTAGGGAAGAGACCATCATGGCTCAGGGACACTCTCGAGGATGCCAAGGGACATATGGCCCCAAGGGGAGCATTCCTTGAAAGCAAGAAGCCGAGTAGATACCAAGGGTATCTAGCAGCCGTGAGTATTATTGTACAATCTGAGCCTAGATCTTTTTAGGAAGCCATAAAGAATTAAGTATGGAACGATGCTATGCATGAAGAGTATGAGTCCATATTGAAGAATGATGTCTGGGATGTGGTTCCAAGACCGGAGGACAAAGAATTTTTTACCTCAAAATGGCTCTACAAGATCAAGCATGGATCTAATGGAAGTGCTGAAAAGTTCAAGGAAAGATTTGTTGCCCGTGGCTTCTCTCAAAAGAAAGGCATAGACTATGATGACATATTTACACATGTGGCTCGATATACCACCATTCAGTCTATCATAGCCCTTGCTGCTATGTAAGGATGGAGTCTTCATCAGATGGATGTGAAGACCGCATTTCTACATGGTGCGATAAAGGAAGAGGTGTATGTAGAGAAATCTCTGGGGTTCAAAGTCCAGGATCGGGACACCCATGTATGCAGGTTGAATAAATCCCTCTATGGTCTAAAGCAAGCACCCAAATCTTGGTACGAGAGGATAAATAGCTACCTGATGAAGCTAGGCTTCACTCGTAGTAATGCTGATCCAAACCTTTACTTCAAGGTTTATAGTGAGAAGCCTCTCATTCTAGTTTTGTATGTGGACGACGTCTTCGTGACAGGTATTGACCCTCTTAAGAGGGAAAATAGTAATAATAACCTAGAAATACACATGTCCATGTATTATCACGGAAGGAACCAGGTCTCCCAAATCATGATCAAGCAGTTGAAGAATAAGCTCAAGCAAAATCTAATGAGGAAAAGGAGAAAGATAAGCTGAATTTCTTTCTGAGGCATCCCTCATTGCATGAGACATCATCACATGGTCTCATGGAGAAATTTTGGGCAATTTTTGAATAATTTTTGTGACTTTTGGCCAAATTGGAAATGTTAATTCAGCCCAAAGCTCAGCACCTTCGCTCTATGCTTTTTCCTTAGACCTCCAATTTCCAAAAACTTTACCTTATTGGATAGATAATCACGCATACATGTCAGAATCCACTTTTAGCATCTTTTCAAAAAAATGGTTGGAATAAAATGCCCCAAAAAAGGTCAAAATACACTTTCTGCAACCCTTCTTGACTAGGCACTTCGCTTTTGGGAGTAGCTATGGGAGAATGCATTTTTCTCTGTCATAGAGTGTAATTTTTCTTGCTTGAGGTGTCTAATGACAACTAGAAATCCTGAAATTTCCATTGGATATTTCAGAGCTAGATTTGGAGTAGTGTAAGGCCTTCAAAAGTCTCTTACAAGTTTGGCACAACACTTTTTTGTCGAGGTGCTGCACTTTTGCAGAGAAGCACTGCGCTTTTGCCTATAACTGAAAAATTTCGACTTTTCTTCAATCAAGTATTAGTTTTATAATGTAATTCCTCTACTTTCAAGTTTATGTGATGTAATAGAAGGTTAATGTACTTGTTAGAGTCATTTTGGTGTAATTTTGGACCTCATTGATGAGGAGTAGGTCAGTCAAAGTCTATTTGAGGAGAGTTTGTTTAACCTCCTAGTCATTAGGTTTTTGTTGAGAAATTCATGTGAGATGTTCCTACACTGAGGAATTCAGCCACTGAGAGAGGGTAAGTTTTTTTTAGTCTATATGTATGTGGTTTTCAGTCATTTTTAGGGTTGGACATCAGAGGGTCAAAGTCTTGTAGCACTTCATCACTTTTTACAGGAAATCAAAGGACCATTGCAACGATTATTCAAGAATTCTTGTGTTGTGAGTTTGTGATAATGTTTTCTCTCTATTATTGATTTATATGAAATATAATTTAGTCTCCTTAACATATCTTTGATCTTTAGTGATGTTCCTAAGAGATTTTAAGTAGAATTATTTTAATTAATCTCTATTTTGTTAGGAATCTCATCTTTGTGAATTTTTTCTTCTTGAGAAATGAATTCATGGTATACATGCTCATTTTGATATTCTTTCTCTTTCAAACCCTACACTACACCAACCAACTCTTAAGATATCGAAAAATCATGCCTACCCTACTCATGTATATCTCTTGCAACTGAAACCTTTGATGCTTTGACCTAGTTCCTAGATTTTTCACTCCTGATCCAGAAAAAAAACCCTAAAATCTTTCAAACCCTAGAGCTAAAATATCTAGCCTAAAATCCATTCTTGCACCATTCAAATATTTGGTTGTCATTTTCATAGAGAGAGCCCTCCCTGGTTTGGTAGGGCTAGCTGCCAAAATAAAATTTTGGTTTAAGGTTACCTCAATCGATATCCTTTTACCCTTGGGACATTGTGGAGGCTAAGAGTACACATGTATCCCTTCCCATAATTCCTTCAATTAATTTACCAATGGTTGTAAGTATATATCCGATATTCTTCACTTGTCTTCTACCAGGGACTATGAGAGCCAACATAATATGTTCATTCTTCATTGAAAACCATCGGGGGACATTATTATTGATCACTACTACATGCATGCAGAGTAATTATATTAGTTATGGATTTCGAATTGTATTTGGTTCATTAGTTTAATGCATGTGTAATTAGTTAACTTTGTTACATCAGTTAGAGTCAGTTGAACTAGTTGTAACTGTTTGAGTTAGAGGTATCAAGTGAATTAAATATTATTTAATTCACAATCAGTGATCTACCATGCAACTAATGATTTACTATTAATAGTTGCATGCATGTCAGTTCGAGTGGAGACCCAGTTGAGGCAAAGGTTAAAGGGGTGTTAACTATTAGTTGTGTGATTGGTAGGTTTCCCGCATGCAATCAAACATCGATTGGATTTCCCATGACCCTTGTGCAGTTTTGGAAGGCCAAAATTCCTAAATAACAGGGATTGCATTCATCAGGAATTGTGCAAGCAAGGCATGATGTTTCGACACTTAGAATTGGCTAAGTGTTGGCCAATTTTGTCTAGGACAACGTGAGACAGTTGTGAGAGTGCAAGAGACCCTTGTGAGAAGATTGCATTGTAATTGTTTCATGATTTGTTAATTTTTGACAAATAGGTCCAAACAACATGTTATGATGCTCAGATGAAGATACCAATATTTTTATTGGGATCTTCTTTCAAAGAGGTGCAAGATCGATCTAAAGATCATCTTGATCCGATGAGCATAACATTTATTTTGAATTTATTTTTAATCTATTCAAATTATGTTCGGGCTGACTTTAAGGTTTTTTACCCCAGCAGATGTTTCACACACCCTCACTGAAGGATATAAATAAGGTCAACGTTGGAGGACATTTCACTCATCTCATCCTCACACATTCTCTCTCCTCATCTGATTGGTTCGATCACTTGGAGTCTCTTCTCTCTCCACACGTGGGAAATCTGCCAGCAGCAATTTATGGTTTTCGATCTAGGGTTTCTGCAGCAACTACAACAAAGTTTGACGAGCATTTACTTTGGTCAATGCAAGGTCAAATCGACCCGAAACTCTCCCAAAATATTGATTTCTCTAATCTTCATTTTCTAGCACTATTTCCAAGGCAAGACGTTGAGTTTGAATTTTCAGCGTTGACCTAGCTCAAATCCCTATAATCGACACACACACACACACACAAATAGAACCTTGTTTCTTGGTGACAAGAATGATGTTAAAAACCCATTATGTTAAAGGAACTAGATAGATAACATTAGCTTTGAGTAAATTTTTCACTTATACCTTAATGGCAATAGCCTTGCGAGGGTGGAGTGGCTCGAGATATTTTTGAAAAAGATTAGCTCATTCATAAGTTTTGATTTCATGCTCTATAATACAAGGATTGGCGGTACTCATTTATTTTTACAACTAAGGAAAAACCTCACAAAATTCTTTGAAAATAGTGGTATAGGTAGAAACCTCATTAGGAGTGCAATATGCTCCAATCATGATGTTTTTCACAACTCCCGATTTCTAAAAAAAAATTATGGTAATAATGAGGGATCCAAAAAGTTCCCATTAGAGAACACATCATGGGAGGTATCAAGATCCCGCTCTAAAGTAACACGAATAAAATATGTTACGCAGGATCATTCAATTCTTCTGCCCTGGAAGAAAGGATGAGTGATGATGGGAGTCCTCCCATGGTGGATTCAAGATTTTCATGGGTTCCAATATAGCTTCATCGAATTTCATTAGAGTATAATTTGAAGAAATCATGGCAAGCAATATGTCAAATTGCCCAAGTGGGAGAAGCATAATCCTTGAGCTCGATCACCAATTTCTCATTGATAAGAAACATCGGTGGGGCTTAAAGTAATCTAATCACAAAAAACACTGTTACCGATGAAATAGGTAACCGCACTGTTACCTACTTTTTTTTGGTAGCATAAAAAGCACCCGATTTTGAAAAGTGGTGATGCAGAATCACCCATTTTTTTTTTGGTGCACATTTTTGACACTCTAATATTTTTATTTATGAAGTATGAATATTTGTTTTAAAATGTTAGTGATTTTCATGCTAATTTTGAAACGTATTGATGCAGCATCAACTTTTTTTTTTTAGAGTGATGATTTTCATGTTAATTTTGAAATGTATTGATGCAGCATCGACCTTTTTTTTTTCGAGTGGTGATTTTCATGTTGGTAATAAAACACAAAGCTTAGATAAAAATATATATATAAAAACAATAAAAAAACCAATGAAAATGTAAAAAAAAACAAAATTAACTCGTAAAAATAAAAAATTTAAACAAAAATAAATAAATAAAAAACAAAACAAAAAAAATATTTGAAAAGTATATCAAAAGAAATGACAAAATTTGAAAAAAAAAACACATAATTTAAAGAAAAAAACTAAAATTAACCAAAAAAATTTGAAAAAAAACATCAGAAAGATTTTTTTTCTAAGTTATTAAAAAAGCCATATAATTAAAAAAAAAATTAAATAGAAAATTTAAAAATAATTTAAATTACAAAATTGAAATTTAGATGAAAAAAATAAAATACAAAAAAGAAAAAATTAAATTAAAAATAATAATAATAATAAGAAAAAAAATACAAATTTTAAAATTAACAAAAAAAACGAATTTAAAAAAATAAAAGAAAAAAAAAGAAAATTAAAAAAAAAGAATTAAATTAAAAAAAACTATCATTAAAAAACAAAAAAATGAAAAAAACCACGTGCAAATAATTAAAAAACAAATATCCATAAATTTATTGTTTTTTTTTCAATGAAACAATTTATAAATTTTAAAAATAAAAAACTAAATAAACTAAAAGATTAAAAAAGAAATTAAATTAAATTAAAATTTAATAAATTTAATAAATCAATTTTAAATTTAAAAAAATAATTAATCTAAAATATTAAATTTAAAAACAAAATTAAAAATAAAAAACAAAAACAAAAGAACAAAAAAAATTAAAACAAATTAAATTTAAAATAAAAAATTTGATTTGAAAAAAAAAAAAAAAAAAAAAATTAAAAAAAAATTCTGAATTTAGAAAAAACAATTAAAAAAAAACATATTAAAATTTAAAAAGAAATAAAAAAAAAAAAAAAAAATTTATCGTGGTAGTGTCGCCAAACGGCCTCCTGCCCAAGTGGCGGCGGAGGCTGGCTGTTTGGCGGGTGAGGAGGCTGCATGCAGCCCCCTGCCCGCCCAGAGACCGGCCTCCACTGCCACCTAGGCAGGAGGCCAATTCCGGGAATCACCCTCCGGTGGCGGGAGGCCGATTCTGGGAATCGGCCTCTCGCGGCGGGAGGGCGATTCCTAGAATTGGCCTCTCGCCGCGGGAGGGTGATCCCGGAATCGGCCTCTCGTTGCGGGAGGGCGATTCCCGGAATCAGCCTCCCGCCGCGGGAGGGCGATTCTCGGAACCGACCTCCAACCCAGGCCCCGCCCGTCCAGCGACCGGCCTTCGCCGCCACCTGGGCGGGAGGCCAATTGGCGGTGCCACCATGATCGAAAAATTCTTTTTTTTTTTTTTTTAAATTTTTAATAATTTTTTTTTTTAATTTTGATTTTTTTTTTTTTTTTAAATTCAAAATATTCAAAATTATTTTTTTTAATTTAATTTTTATATTTGCAATTTAATTTGTTTTAATTTTTTTTTTTTAATTTTATTAATTTCTTTTGTTTTTAAATTTTTTTTTTTCTAAATTTTGTTAATAATTTTTATTAAATTTTGTATTTTTTTTTTATTTAATTGATTTTTTTTTTTAATTATATATATAGATTTTTATTATTATTAAATTTTAAGTGTTTAGTTTTTTCATTTAATTGTTTAAAATTTAATAAATTTTGTATTTTTTTAATTTATTTGAATTTAATATTTTTTTTTAATTTTTTAATTTTTTATTATTATTTTTTTAATTACATAAAATTTTTATATTTTTTTTTATTTCAATTAAAATTGTGTATTTAAAATTAGATTTTTTTTTTTTTAATTAAACTTAGTACTTTCAAATTTATTTGTTTTTTATTTTATTTTTTGTTTAATATATATTTTTTTAATTTATTTTTTTCAATTTTAATTGATTTTTAAAGTTTTGTTTTGTTTTGTTTTTTGTTTTGTCTTGTTTTTTTTCTTTATTTTTTCGAAATTTATTTGTTTATTCATTTATTTATTAAAATTTAATATTTTTCTTTTTTAAATTTAATTTGTTATTTTAATATTAACATCTCTTTTTAAAATTAATAAAATCTTATATATATATTAAATTATATTTTTAATTTAAGTTCATATATATATATATATATATATATATAATTTTTTATAATTTAAATTTAATATATTTCTTAAAATTTTTTTTTTAATATATATTTTTTAAATTTAATATTTTTATTACATTTTATTTTTCATTTTTAATTTCTAATTAATTTTTAAATTTTTTACTTTTAATTTAAAAAATGTTTTTGTTTTTTTTGTTTTTTTTGTTTTTTTTGTTTTTTTAATTTAATATTTTTTTTTAAATTATTATTTTCATTTTTTTTAATTTAATAATTTTTTTTTTTAATTTAATTTCTATATTTTATTTTTTATAATTTCTTTTTTTTAACTCTTTTTTTTTTTAAATTTAATATTTTTATCTTTTTTATTTTTGTTTTTATTTTTATCTTTTTTTCCTTAAAGTTTTTTAATGTTTGAATTAAAAATTTTATTTTGTTTTTATTTTTATTTTTTTATTCCTATATATTTTTAAATTTTTAGCTTTAAAATGTTTTTATTTTTTAAATTTATTTATTTCTTAAATTTTATGTTTTTTTTAATGTATGAATTTTAAAAATTAAAAGATGTTATTTCTATTTTTAAAAATGTCAAAAATATGACACAATTTTTTTTTTGTTATTCCAGCATCAAATGGTTTTGTTTTGAGGGTGTTTTTTCAATCCTTTTTTCAAGAAACAATTTTGTTTTTAGCATAATTTTATAAAATGTTGAAATTTGACCTTAAAAAAAAACCAAGTGTGTTCTGGAATACATTTTTTTTGTTTTTTGGGTGTTTTTTCATGTTTTTTGAGTCTTTTTGGGCTAGAGTTCACGTTTTGAGGTCAGGTTACCTATTTCATCCGTAACAGTGTTCAAACAGGTCAATGTTCTCAAGTGAAGGAATGAACTAAGGATAATTTGACCAGTTGGCAGCATATGGGACAGACAAGACCATGTTAATAGAGTTATATAACTGTGACAATTCAAGATGAAGGAGAGGGAATGTTCTCATCAAGGAGAACATCCCTCCCCTAGTACTCTCCACAAGAGTGGACGAGTCACCTACAAAGGGGACTGATTAACTATCCTGAAATGAAAGATGAGACTTACAAAAGTCTAATTGGTCGATAGTGACTATTTTACCCTCATGGGGGGGAAAGTAGGATGCAGAATACTTATGACATAAGGGAGGTCATAACATAGAACAAAAATTGCCCAATGAGGAGGTTGTAATATAATGATGCATGGATGACCTCAACCTTAATAGAGATTTTATTTCCTCCTAGTTAAATAGGAAAAGCTAAAAAAAACCTTTGAGGTTGCAAGGTTGGACCATCGAAGGCATTCAAGGTTAATCTAGGTGCAAAGAAAGTGGGAAAACTGAGATTTTTCCAACACTTCGATGACATTGTACAAGTTGATTCCCCCTCTTCCAAGACTGTCCTATGAATGTGTTGTCTACAAACATTGACCATTGTCTGGATGACTTGATGATATGGAATATGGGGTTTGCAAAGAGATGGATCGAAGGTCATAATATTTGAGTTTAAGGTATCCACCCCATCGACAACAGAAAAAGGTACCTTGCGATGGGTTGGGAAACTTTGAAACATTTCTAAAGTAGACATAAGAGTTGGAGCTTGGGCTAGATCCTAAACAATACTATAATTTTGAGCAGCCTTTGAATTGGGATAGTGCATAGTATTTTGAAGAGCACCGTTAGGCGGGTGCGACACAATGTTCATTGATGGTAGGGAATTCCCATTCTCAACCTCTCATTTTGAGGTTTGGAATTATAACATTTTAAAAATTATATTTTAATTAAAAAAAAAGTAGAAAAACAAGTTAATTTATAAATTATAAAATATTGAAAATATTTTTTTTCAAATAAATAAAAACAGGTTAATTTATAAATTATAAATTATTTAGAATGTTTTTTTTTCAAATGAAAATAGTTATAAATGAAGGACTTATTTAATAGTGAAATTTCCAAAAATGATATCGAATATAATACATAATATAGTGGAGAAAATCTATCAATGAAATTATAGATTATAATAAAGTTATACATTACCATAATTTTAAATATTTTTAAAACATTTATATACTTTATAAAATTCATTATGCATTTATTAAAAATGTTAAAATTTAAAGTAATTATATAATTTTGATAAAATATTTTTAAGACATTTATATGATTTATAAAATAATTTATGCACTTCTTAAAAATGTTAAAATTTAATGCAATTATATAATCTTTATAAATGGAAACAATACATTAAAATTTAATACTGAATTTTAAATATTAGACATTTAAGATTTACTCACTTTTTATATATATATATATATATTTGAAAATTGGTAAGATAAGAACTAATTCCAATGAGCTTTTGTGTGAGACTTGGCTGTGTTCTATTCCCAAGGCCCCTTGGAACGATATAATCAGTGAGATTTGCAATCCTAAGCAGGTGGAAGATGAAAATCACTTCATTTTAGACTCTCTGACTCTT